>CAHIKZ030001113.1:5457500-5815000 GCA_903632075.3 Acanthosepion pharaonis
CACATACTATTGTGTTAATGCATTTCTGTGATATTTTAAACTTATATTTGTCTCAAATCAAATTAATTAAACTTTAAATCAGCTAATATTCCTCAAATAAATTTTCAGAAAAGTATTTTATTTTTAAAAAATTTTTTAATAAAAAGAAAATTACATTGTGATGACAGATGGCTAAAATGGCACTAAAATCAGTGAATATTAACAATTTCAAAACAAAATTCCTTTCAGTCAATTTAGATTAGTTTTGAAATACAGCAAAGTATTTTGCTTATTGGAAATATTAAATTTAATCTATTAGCTTAAAATTAAAACTAAAAAGCTTCAAGAAAGATTTTTCAGTTTTAGAAAGTCATTTTAAACCTTAGGTATCAGGTTTCTGTGAAGGTACCTATCTTACAAATTTAAAGCAGAACATAAATAAAAACAAGTCACATGAGCCCAGACCTTAAAATGTGTTCGCTGCTATACTATTAATCTGAAAGATTAAATAAAATAAAATAAAACTGGATCATTGGAAATAACCAAACATATTTGTAGTTGTTCATTTAACATCTATCTTCGTTTCTTAGGGCAGCCAATTCTATTTATTTATTCCCCTAGCCTGACAAGCTTTGTAACAAGTGTCATTCATTCAGTCATTACAATAGTGTACTACTGCCTGTTTATGAGAGGAAAAGTCATCAATATTATGAATATTGATATTTTCTTTTAATTTTCTTCTTCTAGATTTTCTGAAAATTCAGAAAAACGTTTTTACAAACCAAGTTCTACAACAGAACTTGACAAGCACTAAATGTTTTCTAATGGACTTTTTTTTTCCCAAGTAATGATGTCCAATAAACAAATTTCTACTCCTAGAAGTTGGCACACTTATTTTTATTTTCTCTTCACAGATAAAGTGCTAACAGGAGTTCTTACATAAAATCCTTCGCAGTAGAACAGTGTTAATGCTTTATACATATGTTTAAAATTGTATGTCATCTGATATAAAACTAATTAGGTAGAAATGTTCAAGTCTAGTCTTAGCTCAGACAAACTTGTTTATAAAAATGAAACAGACATTTTAAATGTTAATCTATTTTCCTAGCAAGTCCTTTACATTTGCTGTTGTTTTCATCACATGTTGAATTTCAATACAAGTAGTTCAAGCCAAAATTACTCTTATTTGTCTATCATGTCACCAAAGCTATGCTAAGACTTCCCATTGAAAAGAATAAAAGAAAATCAGTGTGTGCTTGTTAAGTAAATAACTCTGAAGACATTTTTGCTGTCAAGTATAATCAGAAGGAACATTGCTTCAAAAGAAAATATCTTAAGTTCATATACAGATGAAATTAAAACTACAAAACTAATTTTATACTTTTATTAGTTTTACTTTTATTCTTTTATTTATTGATTCATTTCTATTATTGTCATTAAAGTAATAATATTATCAAGTCAAAGTGGTACATTTGATAATGAACCACTTAGACATCCAGTGTAAAATATATATGGTCGTTCTTCATCATGGTAAAGGGCTTACTTGTCCCAGTGATCCAAGAGCAAAGCCATCTGATGATCATGTGAATGGGTGCCAACAACAAACTACAAAAATCAAATTGCTAAGGATTTTGATAGCAAGTTATTTGAATGATTTTGTAAAATAAATAAAACCCTGTGTGTGTGTGTGTGTGTGTGTGTGTGTGTGTGTGTGTGCGCGTGTGTGTTCAAACTTTTCAGAGGCAAATATTCACATGTGTGTCTTGTTGGGAAGTACAAAGAAAAATGTTTTGCAAGTGTTTACTTTTGAAATAACATGTTAATGAAAAACTAACTGATAATTGATGATTTGAAATTCAAACTTCACTCAGCATTGACATAAAAATCTCTTCAAAATATTTTAATGATATACAGAAGAACAAAAATCAGTAAAATGATAGATGTTTGTCTGAATGCAGTTTTGGTGGTTGAATCCATATTGAAACAAGACATTATCATAAAATATATAACCATTAAATTGCATCATCTTTATAAGGCCTTCTGTAGATATTAAAAAGTTTACTTTTAATCCTTTGTTTTCCAATATAGACAGAATAACTGCACAGAGGAGGAAGAAAAAATAGCAGTGTAAATTCTAATGACTCTTTAAAGTGAGTAAGTGAGAGAGAATTGATCAATAAAAGCAAGTGAAACAGCTGCTGATAGTCATAAAATGCTTGAAGATTTTGTGCTGCTCTTAAAACAAGTTTTAATAAATAATCATTGCTGAAAATATCATTCATTTTAAAACTTGAGTAGCTTTCTCTTGGTTGCACATCTGCTAGCCTGACCTAGTTATTAGGTGTTTTGAGGATCACAAATTCAAAGATAGAATAGTAATTTGAAATAAGGGTAGCTCCAAAATTTAATTTTAACTTTATAGCTACTAAAGTCTTGTATGAGGGATTGCTGAAAAGTTCTCAGTCTGACAAATAAGAGGTCAAAAGATTTTGGGAAGTTGGTTGGGCTAAGGATCTTTCAGTGCCCTTTCTCACCCAGTACTTACTAAATCTACACAAAGTATAAATTTTTCACAAAATTATAACCAGGCTCATAATTAGCATGAAATAATACTGAGTACTTAGTTTGTGTGAATATCACAAGTTTCATAAATACTTCAACTTGGGCTAAAGCAGTCTCATCTTGAAAAATATTGCACAATTAATTTAAACATTTATCAAGATGAAATTATTATTTTTTTATTTTTCAAACAGAAAATCCATTCATATTCAGTATATTTTTCTTCTCATGGAAAAAAGATCAACAAAATAGTTAATCAGCTGCTACAAGAATGTTTGAACATGCATGTGCCTGGAAGGAAGTCTGCTTTAATTAGTGGATATTTATCATAGTAGCAAACAAATGAGTTTTATTGTTAAAAGCCACTAGTTTTCTTGATATTGATAGCAGAGATGATAAAAAGAAAATTTATTAAGAGTTACAAAGGACAGGAAATTGTGTAGAGCCATGATTGCCAAATTCCTGAAGAAACATGGCATATAGAAGTAGAAGAATCATAGAATTTTTGACTAAATAACATTCTATTATTTGAACACAAATAATTCTGACTTAATGGGCATCAATATCTCTCTGACTCAAGAGAGTAATGTGGTAGTTTACAGGATGTTGAAAAAGGGTAGAATTTTCATAATACAACAGCTGGGAATTTTTTTTTTCAATGAGGAATTGTTTAAAATGGAAAATTTAATAAAAGTTTTCTAGATTTGGGAGGGTCATCAGAATTAGTTTAGGCCTTGGTTATAAGTTAATATCTATTACTATAAATTAGAAAAGATAACACAGAAGCACCCTATTCTGATAAAAAAGTGTTTCTGAAACAAAGTTTCTTGAGCAGCTATTTTCATATAATGATCAGCAAAATATATTTACATAGAGGAGTTATGTTTTCAAGATGATGGGATGCAAAGACTTTTCATTTACAGAAACTATTAAAATATATAATGGTTTTCTGCAACCATTAGAAATAAATGTCAATAGTACACTGCCTTTAAATTATTGACTAGCTCAAAAAGGATTAAAAAAAAAAAAAAAAAAAAATAATAATAATTTAAGAATATTATGAAGATTTTTTTCTGCCTGTCTGAATTCAGGAAGAAGCAATGGATGAGGATTTAATATCCTGGTGTTGAAATGCTTAAGTCATTGCAATTTAATGCAAAAATAGTTAATACTATGATTTGTAATTAATTTCAAATTGAATAGAAATGATTAAGTATGAAGAATTTTTTTATTTATCAAAATTGTTTTTATTCTTTATAATGAATAAAAGTTTCCAAAGAAAATGGACACCCCCACAAAAGAGAAAAAAAAAAATCATGAAACTCTTATGATCTTAAATGGACATAGTATTACATTTTTATTAAATGCTCACTCCATCTGGCAAACTGCTTCTCCCCCTAACTACTTTGCTAATCATTCATGAAACTTTTACAGCCTCCTAAACCCTGTCCAATCCATCAAATACCAATCAACATTACTCAATGTTCCAGTGGCCATAAATTTACCGACAACCATTTGCTCATAACAGTTTAGAAAGCAAGCACTTCATAGCCTACCTAATCTTTTTTTTATTTTACTATTGTTAGCCAATGTTGCATCTGCTCAACCACCTGCTTTTGACTCGAGTGTCATTTCAAGCACCCTCCCAGGATCAAAAACAAATTAGCTTTAGAGCAAAGAGTTTGCTTGGAATCACCTAAATTCACATCTGTAACACCTGAAACTTGCAGCTATTATTAATTCATCTAAATGCGTTTTCAATACAACTGCAGTTTTTGATTCACATCAGACTGGCACTCAATATGATCTAAAGAATTTTTTTTATTATTATTCATTCTCTTTTAAGCCAACTAAATTTGTGGCTCATTCAACAAAAATCAGATTGCTGTCTTTTGCAAGAATTTATAGTCAAATAAATGTATATATTTAAAATACAATAAAGAATATTTCTACTTATAACAAATTCCGAATATTGAATTGGCAGAAGTAACATTTTTCTCTGTACACAAACTCTCTAAAGAATATAAACAGTGTTATCAATATTACAAGTATAATAAATTTATGAAGAGCATGAAGTGTGCCAATAATATATCAGTATTTAGAGTTAATAGTTTCAAATTTAGATTTATTCACATTTGTGAAATATTAAAGCCATAAGATATACATCTCTATAGACAATTTAAAAATAACATTTCTTGGTAAAAGGTAAAGCCAAGAAAAATTGTTTTTCATTGCACTTTTATTATTTTTATTATAGCCATTTGTTTTGCCTATGGTAACAAAGAAATAAGCAAAAGAGGGAAAACAAAACTGGATAATTTGCTGCCCAAGCAATAGCAGTAATTATGCAATACCAAGTCTCTAACATGATACTAATAATATTTCAAGATCTGTTAAAACTTGATAAAAACTAGAGTGATCCTGTTCAAAATGAGATTCTACTTTGTCTTTTATTCACGTCTTAACTTCAGTCTCTACTTCAGTCAAACAATATTTCATAGAATATACAATCCTCAAGAGGTGTAGTTTCCCCCCCCCATTGTAACCTTTTTCCAACACAATGTATATACATTCTCAACAATCAAATAAGGAAAAAGATAATAGCATGAATACAGTCCCTCACTCCCAAATGAAGACCTTTTTACATACATTTTTCACCCCAGCACCTGTTGAAATAATTATCAAAAGTAACCTTAAATGATCTTGCAAGGCTCCTTTATTCATAAGAGCAAAAATGTACTCATCTTATCAGCTACAAAATAAACCCCTAAAATAATAATCAATAATTTTATATTGATATATTCATGTTTGAAAGTGAATAATTTTATATGAAAACCAGAAATTATTTATTTCACAGGAACATTGATGAAATGCATTCTCAGAGTTCTTAAATGAACTTTCAAGTTTTAGAGAATAACGTCTATAAACGGTAAAGCCCAGAATTTATTGTATTTATTAATATCACTACCATTTTACCTACATAAAAAGAGTATAACAAAATGTACATTTGAAAGAAAGGTCTTTATAACATTTAGTTCACACACACACACACACGAATAAAACTAGTTTGTTACTTTAGGTCAGCAGAAAAAGGGGGGGCTCAAAGTAGCAGAAAAAAGTAGAGCAATCAGTGCAAAATCTGGGTGTAAATGAATGTTATATGAAAAGATAGATGATATCTCTCTCTCTCTCTCTCACACTCAATGGACAATAATTCAAGAACAGAACACTGACTATAGCTGCACAGTAAAGTTTTCTTTCTCTCAAATGATTACTATTTGAAATTTCAAATCATGAAAATTTCAGTTTTCAAAACTTGGTATTGGAAGGAGTTGGACAGTCATAGCAGCTGCTGTAAAGCTGTGGATATTATTTGTCTAATAAATAATAAAAGTTGAAGAAACTTGTGGGTGTAGAAGACAAAGTACAAGAAACAGGAGGAATAGAAGGAAAAAAGTGGTGTTTAGAAAAAAAGGTAAAACTTACAGGGGATATAAGTGTGTAGGAGTAGAGCCAGGATTGGTTTAAATTTTCAAGTGAAAGTTACATAACAGCTTTTCAAGTAAAGAAAAATAAAATAAAATGGCAAAATGTTATCAGTTAAAAAGTAATAAAAATTCAAATAAATAAATCTGTACTCATTTCAGTCCTGTCAAATATATATCAAATTTAAAACTGCTAAAACAGCTGCACTGAACTAGTATTCTTAAGAAAAAAAATGTGCTTCTTATATTTTTAGAGGAAGAGCCTGAAAAACTTTTAAATCTTGAAAACTTTTGTCTTTATTTTTTTTTTAATTATTTTTCTTTTGTGAAAACTCAATCTACCCTGATGCTTAAAGCCTAAACTACTCAAAATACTTAATACATGATGTGATTATGGCGAGAAATCCTGCCAAAGCATAAGCTTGGTTGAATCATAAATCTCCTTCAGGTCATTGCACAATTACTGACTGATAATTACCAATCTTCAAACAATTAAATTTCTCATTTTCTGCCAAGCTTATAAAAAGTCTCCCCCACCATCTTATTTACAAATTAAATTATTTTTCTTTAATAATTTTAATGCTTCACTTTCCAAGATTTCAAATACTAAATCTGAAAATTATCCTTAAGCCAATTTTAGAAAATACTAAGTTTCTTTTTGGATCTCCATCCTCTGTAGGAATTTGAAATTTATGAATAAATTGCTATGAAACAAAATAGAACCTTGAAAATTAATAAAAACAAGATTACTGTACTTAGAGATATTCCAAAGAAAATTTGGAAACAGGTGGAAAACTTTAAATGGGAAACACTATTTGCATACTTAGATATGAGGTTTTAATAGTTGAATGCAAATATCTCCCCTGGAAAATATACTAACATTCCAATAGGTAATCTAATGAAAATGCTGACATTCTGTATACAGACAACATTCTTCTGATATATATCAAAAGGAGGATGGCTTTGCTGCAGGTTCACTTTTGTCATCATTGATGGCGAAAATATACATGGAATATTTTGAAGAAATGGTTTTACAAACAGCACAACTGAAGCCAACAGTATAGCAGAGATATGAAGATGACACCTTCATACTCTGGCCTCACCAGAAAGGCTGAACAAATACTGCTGGATAACGTGAACACAAGACCTTTGATCCAGTTCACAACAGAAAAAGAGAATTGGCTAATCTTTATGGATGTACTAACAACTCACACAGAAAATCAGTTTAAGAAATCTGTATATCACAAGCTAACCGTCACTGGACAATATCCAAACTTTAATTCCAACCATTCATACATTGTGAAGAAATGAATCAAGTATACCCTTCAGAATAACTAACCTGCAGATATAACATCAGTATCTGCAGGTGGAAACAGAAGGGATCAAAGCAGAAGACTATAAAATTGCTGTGGTCTGTCTGCCTTATGTTAGAGGCTTATTGGAAAAGATTCAGAATGGTCCATACAACATCAGAACAATATTCAGAAGCAGCTTCACTATAGAGAAATCTTTTCAGAGTGAAAACTAATATGGGGAAGAACATAACCAAGAACTGTATATACTCAATTCCTTGTAGTTGTGGCAAAGAATATAAAGTAAACAAGCTGCTTGTAAGTAAGGCTGGAGGAAAATCTAAAAGTCATAGTGAATGGTGATACAACGAAATCAGGCATGGCTGATCATGCATGGAGGAGAAAGGGTAGTCAACAGTTCCTATGAATGAAGTGAAAATACTGGACAAGGAAGAACACTGAAGAGTTTGATGTCTGAAAAATCAGCACATGTGCTAGGCTAGGAGGACCTCTTTAGTAGGCCTAGCATAGAAATAAATAAAATATGGGAAGATAGACAAATGATAGCAGGTCTTCAACAGCAGTAGGTAGATTAGGTTTAAGGCTCCAAGTTCTCCACATAAAATTGTCCCACGGAACAAGAGTGGATTAAAGTGTTGGTCCGTGAATTTGGTGACATATTGAGTTCAATCTCTGGGCTGGGTAGTGTGTACTTGAACTCAATGGAAACAGGGCATACAATAACTGAGCTACATAACTACATAAGAACTAGACAAGGGAGAGTGAAACAAAAACAATCTACCAACCCCTAGATTAAATAAAGGGTTCAGTTCAAAATTCCTTGCAAGTTACCTGGAACAATGCACATTTGATGATGGCCAGAGGGCACAACGGTTAAAACATTGTGATATTAACAAAGATGTGGACAATAGTCCACATATAAAAAATAAATCTAGTAAGTTTGTGCAGGATAATGCATTTCTTCTAATCTTTTTACACAGCATTTTAATCAGTCTTAATGGAGCTTAATTGTAGCCTTGTGGTAAAAATAGCCATGCTTAGTGAATATCTATAAGAAAAGAAAAAAAATATACTGATCAAAAGTATATTCTTGAATTTTTTTTTGCATGGTTAAAATGATGGGTTTTTCCAAAACCCAAAATATATGAATGGTCAGCAACCAGGTGATTTGCTTCATCTTACAATGATCTTATGATATGTGAAGGAGAAAGAACAACTGAATGCAGAACAAAACAAAAGACAGCCAATGATATGTGTTACAAGCAGAATGAAGAGTAAATAAACAAGAGAAAAATAAAACTTGCGGAGACAAACATGTTTGAACAACAAATGACTGAATCATATAATGCTTCTAAGCTGTATCTGGTTTAACTGATCTAGTTTTTCAGTCAACATGACATGTATTATGAACAAATAAAAAAAAATTTATGATTTTTAGTCTATCAAATATCAGCCATACCAAATTTTATTCATTTTATAAATCACATTTAAAATGAAATATACATATTTTTTTGTGCGAGTACCACTTTTCTATATTGCTAGAATAGTCCACAGTATATTTAACTTGAAACGAGTTTATATCTATTGATGAAGAAAGAAAAAATAATTGTGAGCATAACATTGTTATGGTTAGCTTTCATTCAATAAACTGCCATTCTGTTCACACCTGACTTTTCAAAGTAGAACAATGAAAAATGTTATATCGTGCAGTTATGATGTATTTATTTTATCAACTGAAACAATACTAGAGGAAGAAAGTTATAAAGTCTTGAGAGAGTGTCTCAATGTAAAGTTAAAGAGCTAGTCTAATAATAGCGAGTTCAATACTCACACTTGTGTGTGCTCTTAAACTAAACCTTGTAAATACCTGGGTGCTTTTCATGGTAAAATGGTAAGCAAGCCCCTCTAATAAAGCAATTTAATAATGTTAATAGTCTGTTCCTTATGGGAGCTACATTTTTGTGCCCTTGTATTAAACTACACAAATAATCCCAAAATCTTAGGCACCAGCATGCCAACACTCAAAGTACAAAGCATTTGCAAAGATATTCAAACACTAACAGTTTTACATGAACATTGCCCAGATAAACTTCAGCTAATATAAAGCAAATTAAAAAAAAAAAATCAAAAACTTTCAAAGAAAATATGATCAGATAAGTGGCTGATTCAGTTGAAAGAACTGAAACTAATCGTATACACATTTTAGAAGAAACTGGAAATGGAATGATACATGATTAGTATAGACTTTTGGCATAAGAATCTAAATTTAGAACACATTTTAAGAACAAATTAAAAAATATAAATAAAGAAATTAAAATGCTTAAGTTTTAAAAATGAAAAATACAAAAACAGTTACATTTTACAGTAATTTTTATAAAAAGAACATCTTTATTTTTATTTAGACATTATAACTCACCTTGAATAATTTTCCATGGAAATGTTAATTTAAGGTCAGAGTAAGTTTTATCATACTTTAATAATTATGCTCTATGCATTCATTTTCTAAATTAAATTAATGCATTCCATGCTCAAAAGAGTTCTTAAAAGGTCTTTGTCAAAAAAAAGATTAACAATCATGTACCTCACATAGTGACTAAGTTTATAAGTAGAAAACAACCCATAAATATTTTTTGTTAATGCTTCATTTAAGCTTTTAACCAAAGATTAATAGAAAAAAGGCAGAGCAAAATTAGTTCTTAGAATTAAATCCCAATGTTTTTCACATTTAGAGATGAATACAAATGTCTAAATTTTAAGCATTCATCTGTCATTTTTCATTTGGGTTTCATTCACCAGTTCAAAAAGAAGTGCTCCAGTTTTAGTGTGTGCGTGTGTGTGTGTGTGTGTTCATGTTCCATATATTAAAAGCCTGCCATTATTGATGAGAAGTAAAATTCTTTATTTTAAAAAAAAGGTAATTTTTTTAAAATAAAGAATTTTATAAATAAAGAATTTTATAAATAAAGAATTTTATAAATAAAGAATTTTATAAATAAAGAATTTTATTAAAAAAAAAAAAAGAAAAATATCAGTTCACCCCAAGGTGATAATACTGCTAAAGCATTAAGGGTTACTGGGAGTCAAAGAGGAAAAGACTTCAGAAGGAACTGGAAACCCAATCCTAATGAGATCAGAAAGAAGTATAAATCAAATGATAGGCGAACCTATCTACTCCTATTGCTTTTAGAAAAAAAAGGACAGAATCTTTCCTAAACTACTGTTTTATCATAAAAAGGTGGACATTACATTTTTTTTTTTTTTAAATTATCAACTTGGATGATGAGAACTATGCCATTAAATGTTGAGTTGAAAATGATAGTTTCTCATTCAGAAGGAAACTATTTTAAATAGTTCACAAAGCCCTTTTTAAAATTTAGTTTATATATGTAAATACATGAAGTAAACATCCCCAAGTTTATAATAATTTAAATTTTGGCACTTATTACAGAAGATTATGCAAAAGGCAGCCGATATACTTAATTTTGCCTATCATAAATCATCAATTCTCTTCCCTATTTTTTTTCCTTTTAATCTAACTCATTAATTGCCACCATAAAATCTGCTATCACCTGTAAAAAGGAATATAAAATCTAGTATTAATTATAGGTTTCAGGAAAAAAAAAAAAAAAATCCAGTATTAATATATTTCTAAAGTTTCTACCTATAAACCAGTAATAACCAAACTCCTCAAAAATGGAAAGGTGGCAATTAACGGGTTAAAACAAAAACCTGGCTTTATTGTGGCTACTCAGATAATTGTGAAGTTATCAATTTTGTATAAAGGAGGTAAAAAATGGGGGGGTTCAAATGTGGTATGAAAGTGAAAAATTAAAATTTTCAGACTACTTTAGAATTCAAACAAGAATTATGAAAAGAAAATTATGGAAATATAGTTTTGCAAATAACATTTTTATATAAAGTTTTCCATTGTTAAAAAAGGAAAACGTTGAATATAAAACTAAAATTAGTTGTGTTTAACTATTATTTTCTGCATTTTTTGTGTCATAAATACACAAATTGTTATCTAACATTTTTTTTATATTTCTACAAATAAAATATTTCAAGTGATTTTAATTTGCAGTTTCAGCAAATTGACCAAGAGTATTTAAAAAAACAAAAACATTGTAACTTTGACTATGTCTTAACATTGTTTTAAATACATTTCTTGAAACTTCCCAAAGTCTGTGTAGTATCAATAGTTCTAGACTTGTTTTCATATTGTAGTATCTATCATTTTTTTTTTTTATTTCTATTCACCCAAGGCCTAAGTGTCACTCAAGGTAGAGCGTTACTGAATGAGGATGTTGTAAGGCTATATAAAGAACAAGAGTTGCATATTATGAATGTATATAGGCTAAAAAAATGTTTGACTCAATGTGAAGAGGTTAAGATTGTAGGGATCAGGGAAGTGTCCCATGCAAGTGTGTTCTATATTGTAACAGTTCTAGTGAAGGAGTTGCCCAATGAAATATGAAGAGAATGAGTCAACTCTCTGTATAAAGTTTGCACTGGTTGAAACAAGGAATGTAGTTCACCTGAACTGCTGCCATGAAAATATTGATAGAGAAGTGAAAGGCTTGCAACAGTCTGACTGGGGGAAAGGGGTTGAAGGGTGGGGAAACAATTCATCACCCACAAGGCTGTGCAAACACTGACTGATCAACTCATTTTCTATGGCTTATTAACACTTGCAGGTTATTTAAGGCCAGAAAATATTTTAAAATTTTAAGAATTTTTGTTGGTGGGAGAGATAATGATTTCAGTGATACCCATAGCTGGGGAGAAAATGAATTCATACTTTGGAACTGGTGTGTAAGTGAATATAATGAACCCAATGAGAATTGGAACTCAGATCATTGTTTAACAATTCTGAACCATTATCCATTACACCACCCATACATCCAGCAGCTGGTATTCCCAAGCAGTCAACCATAGAGGTATTGATGTTGCTTAACTTCAGTGATCATACAGGAACTAATGTTTCAATGTGATGTGGCTGTAAGTCTGCAAACACTAACTCAGGTGAGGCTGGAAAGTGAGGATTGGGTATGACTATGTGATTAGGCAAATCATTAATATATAGCAGAAAAAAAAAAAAAAAAAAAAAAAAGAGGTAGGGCTGAAGAGAGAAACTTGAGGGAAGCCTGCATTAATGAGCATCAAAGGACTGGCTATTAACAACAACCTGAGAGGAAGAACTTGATAGCCAAAAAGACTACCAGAAATGCCATAGCTAGGGAATTTGTGTAGCAGCATCCTATCCCAAACCTTGTCAAAAACAAAGATATTTGAGGCAATTACTCTCATGATGATTTTATTATCAAGAATTTCACTGATTCTATATGATAATATTTAGGATATCAACAGTGAACCTAGAACCTGAGTGAAATTCATAGTTTGTTGGTCGGGAGGGTGTTACTTTTGAGGTGATTGACAACTTTCTGGTAGATGATAGCCTTAAAAATGTTCGCCGATGACACAGAGAAGGTTGATGGGGGTAATATTCTTATGACGGGGGTGAGCACTAAACTGGGTATACAGCTGACACCTTCCATAAACCTGGGATATATTTCTCCTTCAGGCAGTAGTTAAACCATTTTGTAAAGTTTGGGGCTAAGATCCTCAACAACTACGGGAATTTTTTTCTGGACCAGTAGCTTTCATAGAATTATGCTTCTTATAAGTTTGAAAACTTCCCAAGCCAAGGACTTACTATCATTATATATATATATATATATATATATATATATATATATATATATATATATATATATATATAAATTCATCGTTACAATTTTAAACTGAATATATACCAATTGTTCATAAGAAACAGCATACGTTTTTTTTTTTTTTTTAAAAAGATTCTAAAACAATTTAAAAGAAAGGATATGCATATAGCATTATTAAACCTAGTTTGTTAGGTTCACTTTTTCACAATTGCCCTTGAGAATGACACAAATCAATTTCTTCTCAGCTATGGGTCAAATAACCGGGTAGCTTGACCAGGTTTAGCATTGCTTAATTTTAGTGACCAGATGAGAATGAGTGTTTGAATGTGATATGGCTGGAAGCTGCACTATTTTTTTTATTATTACTTCAAATAATATTATAGTGGACACTTATTTGAAATAGAAACAACATTTTTATTTATTAAACAGTATATCTCCACAGGCATGAGAAATCTAAATTAAAATAAAAGAGTTCTGGCAAGGATCAAACCTGCGAACACATTTTGTGGAAGAAACTTCCTTTACCGCTCAACCATAATGACCTCGCAGTAAGCAAGGTTTTTTTTTTTTTTTTTAATCCTATCTAAGGAAAGTACATCTCCTTCACTCAAATTATTTTTCTCAAGAGCCCATATTTGCTCAGTTTCCTATCCTATCTTTCCTTAATAAAAATGGGTGTCTATATCAAATAAGAAGTTCCCATTATAATAATGTTTATATATATATATATATATATATATATATATATATATATATATATATATATATATAGGCAATAATGATAATTTTATATATATATATATATATATAAAGGCAATAATGAGAATTTATCTAAGAACATAAAATGGATTCTTATGATGTGCACAGGTTTATGTATACACATGCAAACACAAAATAAAAATCCTTGTAATAGTAATACTTCAGTTAAAAAAAACCTTATCTTGAAATAAATACAAAGATTTTATTAAGGAAACAAACACAAAGCAATGATTATACCTAATTAAATGAGGAAGTATAGAGTGTAAATTGAACAATATGTATAGAAAGGTTAAAGATAATACAACTTTTAAGATTTGTATATTTGGGGTAGGGGGAAATTTGGCAAAATGACAGATGTTTGTTTTTTATGAACCATAACAGTTCATGAATGGCACTCTGTAAAACTTTGGAATTACTTTGAAAGTTTATAAACTAATTATCTGTCTAATTCAGCACTAATCTGGAAATAAGCTGCTTACAAATATTAGTTGATTAGCACAATAGTAAATTCTACCTTCAAGCTATGGCTCAACTACAAGCAGTATTTACAAACATGCAAAATAACGAAACATTCAATTCACATTTTTTATTGCTGGAAATAAATCAGCAAAGACTTAAAGTTTGGGATAAACAGAGAAACATCTAAAACCAATGTTGTTGACACCATTGTGATAAGTGTAAAAGCATTGGTGTTGTAGATACACTGCCAATCTGTTGCTCTAAAAGTAATCTCAGTTGACAAATTAATATAAATAAAGGTAAAAAGATTATAAATATAAAACTTACATTTAGTAAGGATGGATGCAATTTAAATTTGTTAATTTTTTGAAAAGTACAACTCTTAGGAATTAATAATAAAAAAAATAAATAAAAAAATGAATAAATAACAGCAATGCCAACCAGACAAGTATTTATATATAGTGAGAAAAGAAAGAAAAAAAAAAAAAAAAGAAATCAATATCCAAACAATTTAGAATTTATTAAAAAATGCTCAACCTTGTTGAACAGCCTTCATTATGCTGCTTTATGTCATTATATGGGTCAAGACGGACCAGCAATCAAATAATCATTATTGACTATGGTGTTACATAAATGAAGACATTAATTTTTTTTTTTATACTACTGAATACAAGTCTTAAGAATAAAAGTCAGCTGAAGTAAATTTAGTAACAGAAAACTGAATATTAGAACTGGAGCATACAGATGAATTGTCATTCACATTATTCAACAAGTAATATAATGCATAGAAATTGAGATTAACCAATATAAAGTATTGTACAACAATTTAAAAAAAACAAAACACACAAACACACAAAAAAAAACACAAAAAACACAAACACAAAACACACAAAACAAAACAAACACAAAAAACAAACACAAACACACAAAAAACACAAACAAAACAACACAAAAACACAAAAACAAACAACACAAACAACACAAACAAACAAACAACACAAACAATACAAAACAACACAAACAAAACAAAAAAAACACAAAAAAACACAAAAACACAACACAAACAAAAACACAAAAACAAAAAAACACAAAAAACACAAAAAACACAAAAAACACAAAAAACACAAAAAACACAAAACAAAAAAACAAAGTACTGAGTTTGGAAACAAATGAGTAGCATTGGTAAGGAACTGTTAAGATTATTAAAAATATGAATACTCTCAACTGAGTATATTGCCAAATCATGCAAAAAGACATTTTACAATCATGGAAAAAAAAGTTCAGAATATTCAGCAAATTCAAAATATGACTTTCCAAAAACTACCTCCATTACATTATGATGAAAGCAAAGATAACCAAGCTGATTCCAATAAATCAACTGAGAATTATTAGAAATGTGTAAATTCTTAGATTAGTGATTTTTAACTGTGATGAGAAAAGGAGTTCAGCCAATGTATTTTAAGAAATGGCATGAAGCTCACAAGCTGTTTTTATTTTATTTTTTTTTTGCTACTCATAGGAGACAAAAATCTATTATTCAACATATATAAACATGTCAAATTTCAAACTCCTAGATGTTAAAAAAATACTTGCTTTTGGCATTTTGATTTTAAGACCTACTTTAGGATTCATTGTTTATAAACTAATTTAACAGTGATGTCAAAATATATTTTTTGCTACAAAAAAAAAAAAAAAAAAAAAAAAAAAAAAAAAAAACTGATCCTCAATCCTCATTAACTTAAATTAATTATACAACTTGAAAATTTTGTTTAGCCAATAGTAATTTAAGAGTCCCTTTAATAGTATCCCTAGTATAAACGTGTGACATTTCTACAGTCACTAGAAAAGTGTACCAGATACAGACATGGGTAATTTGTCTAATACTCAGAAGCAAACACTGATGTGTTAGAATTCTAAGCCCAACCCACTTCACAAAATTAGACCAAGTGAAAATATTTAAGAATCCATTCTTGGTTAGCATGAAAAATCTTAGGCTATCAAAAATTTATTTATTTTCTCTATTTTGAGAGGACAATATTTTTTTTATTTTTTTTACAATATTGGAAAAAATGTTAAATATGCATTTAATCCCTTTGATGTTTTTCTACATGTCCAAAGGTGTTACACACACAAAAAAAAAAAAAAAAAAAAAAAAAAAATAAAACCTTCAAAATTTGTGACATATGATTGAATCAAATACTTGACGTTTTAGCCAATTGTGCTACAGTCAGTAACAATTCAAGCAAAAGAACCTAGGCAAGTAGACTTGCATATGATTTTCTATCCTCTATAGAATAAAGATGTAAAAGTGTAAACTACTTTTCTTGATTTAAGTATCAATCATTGCATAAGACAGGTTTGGAAATAAAATTATTCAGAATTTTACTAAGTTCGAACTAGTTTTATTAATATTAGCATCAAAGTAAAAAGGCCAAAACAGATCTTCATGACTGAACATTTTACTAAACAATAAAATATGAACTTTCAGGAAAATAGCTTGGATTTTTAGGAACCACTGATTTTGCCTCATTCAGCTTACTATTGCTTTTGTTTTAATTTTATTACTGAAAGAGATTATTTTTTAAAGAAATTCTATACAAAAAAATATAAAAGACAATATTTTCAGTACCCTCTTGTATATAATACTATTTCATCTCTCCACTACATAAAATGCAGAGTAGGATAGGAAGATGGCATAAAGAAACACATTTACAAAGTATAAACCTCACAAAAAAAAAAAAGAGCAAACTATGTTTGCAAATCAAACTGATGCCATAAATAGGTTATGAGAAAGAGCTGATATAAATTAACAAAATCAAAGCCAAACATGAGCCATGCCACTCATCTTTTGAACATATTGATAAACCATGCTTTGATATTAAATGTACATTTTTGCAATTTGATCATCTGGGAAAAAACTAAAATCTATTTTTACATTAATCAAAAAAAAAAAAAAAAAACAAATGAACATAAGGCAATTGGAGGAGGGAAGTATAATTTCCAAAGAAAGCAAGAAACTCATATCGCAATGCTGAGAAGTTTAGACTCAAGATCTAATGTAACATATAGATCATGTCAGATTTTATTACGCATATCAAGGTTTTTATAACAACCAACTGATATTAGTCAAATATTCTGGATATATTTATGATAAAGGTATGATGTGAATTTCAGCTTATATATCCATTTTTAATACAAATATTTACAATAAATTAATAGTGTGAGACTAATATGTAACATGAAGGTTGCTCATCATACTGTAAACAAATATATGTAATAGCATAGTTATTGACATTTTTAATTTCAGATATATAAAGTTTACCATGCGTCACAAGAAATATGTATAACTCCTCCCCAAAAATCAACCAGTGTGTTGTAAAGTTACTGAATGATGCTAGCACAATATTACAAACTGCAAAAAAGTTAAGCCTCCAAAACTAAACTGCTCTCTATTAATCATCTGAGACCCCTTTCTGTCTTCCATCAGCATGGCTGATGCTAACCTCCAAGAGTGACTCATTGCACCTTCTTGGGCTAAAATTTTCTGCTGATATGAAGGGGAAAGACTATATTGAATCTATTGCTAGGTCAGCTGCTAAGAAAGTTGGTTCACTGTGTTGTGTGAGAATTTTTCCCTCCAGAATCTAGTTTAAATATCTGTAAGTCTACCATTCATCCATGCTTAAAAAATTGTTGTCACATAGGGTCTGGTGCTTCTGCTAGATATTTAAAGATTCTTGATAAAATACAAAGAAGAATCAGCAATATTATTGGTCCCAGTCTTGTGTTTCAGCTTCAGTCACTTTCCCACCGCTGTTAAGTTGTCTCCCTGTGCCTTTTCTATAAATACTTTCGCAATAATTGTTTGGATGAGCTCTTCACTATGGTACCTAGAATTTAAGCACAGTACTTGATTGGTGACAAGATCACATCAATTTACAGTTGGTTGGAAAAAATTTAACCTTAAGTTCTATGCTAACAGCTTATTTTCTCACACTTCTTGCTTGTGGAACTCCCTTCTAGCTCCATGCTTTCCAGCTAACTTTAATCTTCAAAAATTTAAATGCAATGTCAATTGCTATTTACTGTCCTCCTGATTGCACTTTTGTTTTCGCTCCTTAGCAAGGTTTATTTTCTAATTCTTTCACACCCAGTAAACCCCTTGTGACGTAATGGCTTTGCATGGGGTGAACTAAAAAAAAAAAAAAAAAAAAAAAAAGAATAATCCAAACAAATTTCAATACATTGGCAAGAGAAAAACCAAGAATAAAAACTGCATTTAAAAATTTCACCAAGAGATTTAAGAAAAATTAAAAAGGTAATATGCAAGAAAGGTAGATTGACTAGCAAGAAAATATTTGAAGTTGGTGTCCAAATGTAAACAGAGAGAACATTGCTGAAAGACCTGAAAATAATCACCTTTAAGTAAATATCACAAAGTTGGGCAAAAAAGTATATGAAAACTGATTTCACAACAGTAATCTTTAAGTATTGAATGTAGTGTTGCAATAGCTTGACCTGATAGCTGAGCCTATCTAAGGATGGGTCTTTCATGGAAATACTCAACCAACACAAAAGAGGAGAGGTGGAATAATGCTTTGGAGTTAGTATTGTATGCAATAAAAATATAGGTCTCTTTAAAATTGCTGATGCAGAGAATTATTTTAAGTCCTTGAATAAGATATTTTGAGTGATAACGGTCATACTTTAAGCTAAAGAATATATTCACACAAGACGATGTTCTTTCACATTCTGCAAGACCGACTAATGTCAACTTTGCCGAAAAGGTTTCAAAGGCATCAAATTAATAGAATGACACCTAACATCTCCAGATATTAATCTAATAGAAAACTTGTTATTCACCATGAAAAGATATGTAATAATAGAATACAAAACAATATTCAAGAAAAGAAAAATATCTGCACAGTAATAAAAACAGCTGCAAGAAAAGTTATGAAAGAATAAAGAAGGTTACTGAATGTCAACAAGCCTATATAAACATATTCAATTATACAAGATATTACATTAATCTTATGTTTGTATGAAATCTTGTGAATTTATTTATTAAAAAAAAAAAAAAAAAAAAAAATGTTGCACTTATTGTTTGCATAATAAAATGATATCCCAAAACAAGTTATTTTTAATGATAGATATAAGTTCAAACTCAATGTATTTCTTGTATAAATTTAAAAATACTACAAACATTAACTGGTTATTATTAATTTTATTGCGAAAACAGCATAAAAATGTGACGCTGCATAACCTATGGCATACATTCATAAATCGATAATGAAAGTTGGAATGACATGCGCTATAACTGATAAGATTAATCATTTCTTTAGCACTTCAGGAAGCAATGATTAATCAGATTTAACTTATTTAATGTTCTACTTCCCTAATGAACAGAGTTAATTTATAGCAATGCACAAAGAAAATGTTCATATGAAAGGCTTCTATGATAAGCAATAAATATACCTGTATTATAATACCTCAAATATTAATAATAAAAAAAAAAGGTAGCTATTAGCATTATTAGTAGCCACATAAATACAATAATCGTAAAAACAATCAATTACTACAAACATTAGCTAATCTTATTTGCATTGGTTCAATATAAACTTAGTGGGGTGTTCAGATTGAAATTCAATTCAGAAGTTCACAACTAAAGACATAGCTAGTAACAATCTAGCATCAGCATATAAAAGAATTTGGCTAGTTCAATCACAGCTTATTAGTAACAAAAAGATACCAGATAAAAATGTAACTGTCAAGGTGTTCTATGAAGATAATGTGCAACAGTCTTGAATACAAGGAGAGTGATTTCAGTTACTTCTTGGAATCAAACAAAGAAAAAATACAGTAATATAACAAGTCATTGTATATACCAAAAATGAGAGCTGAAAAAAGGCTAGAGTAGAGCAGAAATGGTTCCACTTCAGGAGAAATTATTTATCTGTGATTTGTATCCAATTGTTTAATTAATGATACAAGCATGAAATTTAACCCAAATATTTACTGTTACAATTTGAGAAAAGGGCCTAGTCACTTGATATTCCAATATAGCCACCAGATATCCCTCCTCAATATACAACATTTACCAAGATATTGTTTTACATATGTCCAAATAATATGCTTATAGTTTCAATTTATAGTTTTTTGCCCATTCCTGAACTGACTAAATCTGAAAAAAAAAAAAAAAAAAAATGCAACTGCAGAATGGAGTATGTAATTCATTCTTTAGGTATTTTCCTATTCTACCACCACACTCTCTTGCATTCACATTGTCAATTCCAGTTTTTAGAAATGGATTTAATAGTAGATTAGACAATTTACCACTTGTTATCTTCTTTTGTTCATCCAACTTGGATGACACACTGGTCCCAAATATGCTCTCTTTGATAGACAGCACATTTGGCAGGTTTCTTCAGTATTGTTTGTGTTAGTGGAATTAAGCTGTATGTTTTAGTGCAAAAAGAATCAACCCTCGCCTCATCAACAGAAGCAGTTGTATTAACTGTATGCTCAGTATGTAAGAATATTTGTGTTGACAACTCAAGGCTAGCACTAGTGTCATTGGCACTTGGGAGGACAATTTCCTTTTGTCACAAGGACTACATTGCTTTTAGACATTTTAGCCATTAAATCAACATGTAAATGGAATACTTTTTGTGTTGAACTTTAATGGAGAAAGCTTTTCTAGTCTTGTAATATTTTACTTTTTGCTACAAATGAGCCCCCCCCCATTAAGATTTTGCTTCAGACTGGATTGAAAAGATATACATAAAAACTTTTATGATTACTACTGTAGTGTTCTATGTAAAGTCTTTCATGGCATATTTTTCAGTCTGATGTGCCATCTACAATCAGTATATCAGTTTCAATGTTGCACATCCCCAAGATTCAAATCAATACATGCATGTAGTTTTTTGTTCTTGCTGAAAGATTAGGAGAAAGAATGGCTTTCAGGTTTAAAAAATTATTGTAGGTCCCATCCTCATGTTTGGCAGGAGATGAAAAAGCAGTTGGCATTCCACCTTAAACAATTTAGTCTCATATTGGCAGGTTGAATGAGGCCAAAGAAGTCTATATTTTTTTGAGAGGAGCAATGCCTGTAATTTATAAACGTTTTGAATTGTTTTTCTTTCTCTCAGGATTTGTTACAGTTGAACAGCAGAAAGACATAAAAGATATCTTTTGTATCAAGAGTGTTGAGATTTACCTTTATTACAAATAGATTTTCTTAACCATGGTGCTCCACTGTATGTTTCCAACAAATGCCTTCAGAGTTGTTGGTGACTGTTCATGGTAATGACTGGCTTTCTTTACTCCCTTATATGGTTTCATAAACTAGGACGAGAACTTGACCCCCCCCCCTACAGAGACCATAGTTTGTAAGTTGCTGGGGTATTTTATAAACAAAAATATATTCTCTTTTCCACACTGGCATTACTAGTTCTTTTCAAATCAAAAAAGAACAATATTCTCTACCTATGGATATCCTCCTGGATAACCTTAGATTTACTATCCCATGCAGATCCATCACCACAAACAAATATCAGAAAGAATTCAACTTTAAAAGAATTTGTGAAGGTCAATCTTTGCCTCAAAACTTCTAATTCAAACTTCAATGCAGGTGTTAGACTGTGATTAAAATTGGTGTAGTCACAATAATTGTAATGATATAAAATGTACCCATTGTTGTAAGCATTAGATAATCACATTGTATTGGTGAGGGGAATGAGAGAAGGTGCAGACTGAAATCAGCTGAAGTCAGAACTTTACAACTGCAAACTCAACACTACCATGTTGAAAAATGACTTGTCAGTTTATTCCTTCTTGCTCAGTTATATATAGTTCTTGTGTTCACAGGCCAGTAAGACATTAAGAAAGCATATTAACCCCCACCCCAACAGCTATAACAGAGGTTAAGTGAATGAAAAAGCAAAGCCCCCAAAAATATACTTCAAGTATTCTTCACCTGACTGTTCTGGTTAGGTTCTATTGTAAAGTTAAGAGAGCAAATATTTTACAAGTAGATAACTTACCTCATTTTGATTTGAGAAATGTTAACTTTCTTAAAAGAAACTAACCTTGGATATTAATTAGTCTAATGGATTTGAAATTTGAGGTAAGAAAAGTAGATTATTTAATATTAATTTCAAAGACAGCTGTAAGATTACATCCAAAGAAGGCAGAAAAGAATGATTCTACTTAAAGTTCTAGAGTACCAATTGTTTAATATTTTTTTTAATAAAATTAAAAGTTCTTGTCATATAATGATGCTAAAGGCAAATCCTGCTCTACTGTGACAAATTACATAATGTTTATCCAGATTTTATACTTATTTGCTTTAGTAATCTTAACCTAGCTAAGTGGTTTGACCTAATTCCATAAATCACCTATAAACTCACCATATGAATCAGTTGTATACATTAAATTCTGTCCTTGGAGAAACACCAACCTCAAAGAACATCATATATGAAGATTTTAAATAGCTTAAATAAAGAGATTAATTTACTATTTATTTGTGTGTGTGTTTTATTTTTCAAAAACATTTTATCTGTTTAACCTTAACTAAAGTCACTTATTTCATTTGATTTCCCTAAAAAGTTCCGATCAGTTTCTTTTAATAAAGAAAAAAATAGAGATGCATGAAAATTTGTAAATCTATGTTTACACTTTTATCCAAGATAGGAAGAAAATACTGTCTATAACATAATTTACTGAGAACAAGCTTGTGTGAAATTTGAAGTTAATTAACTACTATTTACCTATTTCAATATTTTTCATTTTGTGCACAAAATTCTTTTTTTCCTGATGGGATTAGTTTGTGGGTTCTGATACTCGATAGTCTCATCCTAAAAACTGCACATGTTAGTTTCCATATCCTTTTACTAGCAGACATTTAAAAAAAAAAAAAAAAGAAAAAAAGGTAAGCTGAGCAGATCCAATTTACTTTCACTGATATTATAAACAAACTATACACTGCTGCCACTTCTATAAGCCAAGTGTAATAAATGAACTTTTATTTATTTTTGTTTTCTCCAGGTTTATTAGAACTTGACAAGTTAGTGACCAAATGGTACAATGTTTTTCCTCTGTACATTAACACCCTATCCCCTCTCATCCATTAACACTCACCCAATAAACAGTTTCAGCTTAAAATATAAATCAGTTGATACAAACTAATATCAAGATTCTAATGGTATTTATAGCATGTGATTTTAAAAGTAACTTCACATATTGACCATTCTCAACATGGAAGACAAAGATTTGCTAAAAGATTAATATATTTTTATCATCTAGTCCAATCTCTCAAACTGTGTCTACAGGTATCGGTTCTTGAAATGGTTTTCATCTATTTCCTCCAGATAAATTATATGGTTTTATAAAAGACATTTTACTTGAATGATTATAATTTTGATTAGGTTAGTCATGAAATAGAGGTCAGAGGAAGAAAATTACATATAAAGTTTATTACATGACCTACACAGAAAATTAATAGTAAGGAAATTTTAGGTAACCTTTACAATCAATAAATTGTTTCCTTTATAATAGAAGAATGCTGAATAATTTTATTTTAGAATATCACCTAGTAATAGGCATGTAAGCTAAGAAAATAGATTGTCTATCAAGTTACCAATATTAGGTTAGATATATTAACAAAATGTAATTTACTAAAAATATGAATATCTCATAATAGCAAACTGACAGGAATATAAAGTAGTAAAGAAAATATATTTTCAAATTGAGGAATATAAAAAGCTCTATAATAAAAATATACATAAAAGAGGAAACAAGACAAGTTTAATAAATGAATGGATAAAAAAAATAATCATGGTAAAAGGATTGTAAAAGTTACAGCATTAGTTAATTTGTTGCAAGTAAAAAAATTAATAGGTTTCATTGCAGTCAATTTAGTTTGAGCAATTATGTGTGATATTTTCGCTTGCTGACAACTTTCCTTTGAAAGATTAGACATTTTTTCCTCTCTTCTCTTCAGTCTCCTGCTGCTGCACTGACAACAAGCCAATTTATATCAAAAGATATGATTTAGATATCTGACCCAGAGAAAGAAGTAATTAGAAGTCAACCTGTATAAACTTAGTTCCAAGTCTAACATTAACTGCCTTAAATAGATATCCCACCAAATGATAGCAGACAAATAGCTATGTTAAAAACAACAAACTTTTTGAAAGCTTCCTTAAAGGTTAGTCTTCATGAAAATTCTTCCTAGAAAAAAATACTCTATAAATATAAAGTATCTGTGTCTAACCAAATTTGGTGAAATTTTGGATTGGGAATCAATTTAAACTAAGAACTTTTCAGCAACACCTTGTATATCATTACTTTATAATTTACAAGTATTAACTAATAAATTGAATCTTAGTTTTTTTTTTATACATAAAAAAACTTCCATAAATTAGTGTTTTGCAAGAGTTTCAACAATAAGCTGTAATGTTAAACTGCCAACTCCTCAAACAACTTTAAGTTTATACTGGACAACGCTTAGAAAACCTCACAGAAACCAGTTTTCTTTGGTAATGGTCAATGTTAGGGACTATCTTGCAATGAAGTATTTCTATTTGAAATTAGTAGACAACAAAATTTGATAAAATAAGTTGTATATACACTGCGTGCCAAATTATTATCAAGATAACTTTTTTTCTAATATTTCAAAAACTCTCCAATCAATTCAAACAAAATTTTCACACAATATTGGCAACACAGACCTGCACAATCACTGAAATTTTCGTACTGATCTGCGCAATGTAAACAAACTGGCGCCGTATTTGTTATCAGCACGGTGATTTGAGAGTACCAAATTATTAGAAAAGTGTAAGAATTTAGTGAAAAGATGGGTCGTATCTGAGGGAAATAGCAACAACAGTCAAACTTGTATCTAAGCCTCCGTTGACGAGAAATCACATTCAAAATCGATTGAAATGGGCCGAGAACAATATGAAGATTGACTTCTCTAAAGTTTTGTCCACAGACGCAACTCGAGCAACACTTGATGGGCCAGATAAATGGTGCAAAGGCTGGGTAATGAATGGACAGAATCGCCATCAGAGTTTGAGACATCAACAAGGCGGTGGAGGCATAATGATCTGGGGTGGTATTATTGGAAAAACATTAGTGGGCCCATGGAGAGTACCAGATGGCATCAAAATGACTGCTGATGCATACATAGCGTTTATGAAGGAGCATCTTGAACCATCAATGAAAAGGCAAAGACTTGCCTTCAGAAGGGCAATTGTTTTTATGCAAGATAATGCTCCCTCACATGCTGCTCATAAGACTACTGAATATTTGAAACAGTTAGGCTTCGATGGACCTCGAAAAATGAAGTGGCCAGCAAATTCTCTGGATTTGAAACCAATCGAAAACCTTTGGAGCATCATGAAGTGAAGACAACGGATGACAATTCAGGAGCAATGCCGAGTTGTGGGAAGCAATTCTTGACATATCTCGCGGCATTACAGCAAATGACATCCTACAATTAACAAATTCTATGGATCGTAGACCAAGTAATTTCAAAACTGGGAAAGCACATTCCCTATTAATTTGTTTATAACTGTGCCTTTGTTTGTATCTGTTATTTGTTCGATTATCTTATTAGGTTCTTTTGATCATAAACATTCGTGTGCAACATTAATAAACATTTTGTTTGCTCAATTCTGGGAATTTTACTAAACCTTTCTAATAATTTGGCACTCAAATCACCGTGCTGATAACAAATATGGCGCCAGTTTGTTTACATTGCACAGGTCAGTATTGCCAACGTTGTGTGAAAATTTTGTGTGAATTGATTGGACGGTTTTTGAAATATTAGAAAAAAGTTATCTCGATAATAATTTGGCACGCAGTGTACACATAAAAGAGAAGCATAAACTACACAGTGTATTTATTTACAACTAGATGACTCATTTTCCAATTTAGAAGTATTTAAACTAGTATAGGTGAAATATTAACATTATAATTTTCTTTACAATAATCACCAAACCCTGAAGCTTCATTATTTAAAGTTAAAAAAAAAAAAAAAATACCAACATAATTACTTTAAATTCTCCAACTATATAAAATAGGAAATAAGTTGCAATGTTTAATGTATCAATAGCAAGATTGTGGTTGGATTTGGGGAAACAAAGATACTTGCTAATGAAATCCTTATAAACATAAGGAAACAGGAAAGAAAAAAAAAAAATTCAAAATCACCATTCTGCTATCATTTAAATATTGTTTGACACACATTGAATAGAGTCCTGCTCTCCATTTTCCACCCACAAAACTGATCAAAGATTTTTTTTTTTTTTTCATATATTAAAAAGAAATGTTACCTTGCACAAAAGAAAATTTTTAGTTAAAAAAATAAAATAGATTAAAATTAAAAATGAATCATACTTTGATGCAAGTAAAGATAGAGCAGAATGTAAAGTTCAAGATATTTTCATGAAAAAAGAAAGTAACATTAAAAGGGAACACTTCACAGAAGTTTGAAATGATTATCATTATAAAAATGAAGACTTAACACAGACTTCATTTACATGTCAAGATACCAATTATAAATATCAAACAATATTCAGTTCACCAATATTATATAAACAAACTATACCTTACTCCAGCTAATTAAAAAGAAAAACATGAATAGGATACACTGGCATCTTTGGATCACCTGTTGCTCTTACCATTTTTTTTTTTTTTTTTTTTTTTACAAATTTACTGAATAATAGAATCTGATGTTCTTATATGGTCTCATAAAAAGCTAAGCAAACTAGTAATTAAGTTTATTACATCTTAAATAACTTTATAGCTAATATTCAAATATTTAGCAATGAAAGTCATGATAAAAAAATCACTTCTTATAAGTATTATTTGCATATTTAATTGAGATAATATCAATTTTAGCAATTTTTATGTTAAAAACAAAAAAGTATTTTATAAGAGTTTTATTCCAATTTTTTACATTTCAATATATAAATAGCATTAAAAGCACCTGTTTAACAGAACCACAAGTCTGAGATGTACCAGAAAAAAAAAAGTCTAACTTATGCAATATACTATCAAGACTCAGACGGTGCATTGGGTAAATTGTTACCATTTTACATTTTTGAATAAGAAAAGAATTCCTGAATTTGTTGGTGAAGACCTTAGACTTCAGGAGGCCTACATCAGGTGCCTTGAAGGAAGTAGTGCTGCCCTGGATCAAGAGGGTGGCTGCTGGAAGACCCTATGTCTGGCAACAGGACTCTGCAGCATGCTATACAAGCAGGAAAACCCAGTCATGGCTGTCAGATAATTGCTGTGACCACATCACCCCTTACATCTGGCCACCTAACCCCCCAGACTGTAAACCCCTTGATTATATGTGTGGGACAGTTGAGCAAGAGACCAACAAAACTCTTAACACCAAAGATGAACTGAAGGCAAGGATTATGGTAGCATTCACCAACAAGGAGGCCATCCAGAAGAGTTGCAAGAGATTCCAAATTTGTCTGTAGGTTATGGTTGAAAAGAATAGCAATTTTATTGAATAAATTTACTCTTTAGTATTTCAAGATATTTTTGTGTAATTTTGATAAATATATCTGTTAAAATGAGATGTCAGTGTTATTTTCATTTTTGTGTAATTTAGAGGAAAATTTATCCAGTGCACCCTGTATAAGTTCATTAACACCTTACTGTGAGAGAGAGAGAGAGAGATGTCTGACAAAATATGTAAACAATCCAAAAATTAGGCTGATAAGAGCCTTCATTGTACTTATTCCTTTCAAAACTTTTCTTTTGTTATACCTTATAAAAACATGAAATCTTTTAAGCAATGTTTTTTTCTTTTTACTGTCACCAACATTTGGAGAGCATTAAGGGGATTACAATTCTTCTGCTCTCATCTTTGTTTCTAAGTTTCATTTTTACAGCTTGCCAGGTTGTATATAACAGAAAATTTTCTTTTATAATTGTCCTATCTCCTCAGAAGGTGATAGGCTTTTCAAAAAATATATATACATAAAAAAAAAAAAACAACAACTTAATTTGCTTGTATATTTATCAAGTGAATAACAAAGTTACATGACTAACAGAAACATTTACTTATGCGGAACTAATGTTATCTCCCAGAGCAATACTATATTTTGATAACTTTCACATGTATGTCTCCTTTCCCTGTTAGAAACAGGTTAAGGAAAGCTTTGTACTTTAGAGTGAGGAGGTAGAGGCTGTATAAAATGCTAACAGGTACAAGGAATATATCATTCAATGGAAATTTCACATCAAAATCTACAGAAGAAAAGCCTTCTTTGATAATGATAACTTATCTGATAGAAAAACACTTTGCCAATGTTACAAAGATGTAAATTTTCAGTTTTGAGAGGAAGGGAACTGCAACTTCCATACACTCTAAGGAAAGATGAAATAGCATAAATGAGATAATGCCAAAGGAAATGTTTATTTTGATATGCAATTGCAACTTTAGAACCAGTACTTTGCTAAACTTAGTGATTTAGCACAAGACCAAAGATGCATAGAGCACCCAGTGTGGATCAAACTCACTGCATTAGTAATAGGCTACTAGACTATGGCATGCAGGGACATCTATGATAACATCCTCAGAGATTACACAATTTATTTGGGTAATTTTAAAACAAACAGAAATAATTTTGCAAAGTTTTGGGTAATTGAATTTAATAAGTAAAAAAAGTGGTGTTAATTTTACCAATAATTTTAGTGTTTATTCATGTCATCCTCAACATAACACTAATGTATTAATTTCATTCTTTATGTGCCCCCTACCACCTTTTAGTAATAGGGATATCCATCATAAATACATTAGATAAAATTGATATACATTTTAAATTACAGTGAGAATAGCCTATTGAACAAATGAAGTTACAGAGTTAGATCTTAACCAATTCAGTTTTTGGCATATCAGGGTACAGCAATTCAGTTCTTAGAACCAAAGAGCCAGTACTATCCACATATATCATTTGATTATAATAGTAAAGGCTTATGTAGAAAAAAAAAATTTAGGGGCCGAATAAAGAGAACTGGTCCACAGTGTTCCACAAGATTCCCAAATGATGCTCTTCAGGTTTTTAATTCAGAGCTCTCCTTCTCATAGACCCAAATTTGTCCTGCTATTTACCCAGAGCTGGGGGAAGAAGAGATGGATACATACCTTTCTCAAAGGTATTTATTTGTACTTAAGTGAAAGTAAAGAACTCAACTGGAATTTGTTCTCAGACTTCTCAATCTGAGTCGCTATCCATTACTCTCAGTGCCTCACACACAAACACACACACATATATATATATATATATATATATATATATATATATATATATATGTATGCATACACTCTAGGCCAGAAAAATCACAGGCAGCTAACATTTACTATAGAAAAATATAATTTTTCTAAACTGAAAACATGTTCAAAGACATTTATATAGATGATATAAAAGGATCAATTATCATAAAGTTTAAGAAATACAGATCATACATTTTATTGATGGAACTAATTTTCTGTTACTACCTTTAGATTTTACTCTTGGAGATCAAAAAATTATTTAGAGCTGAGAACTTTGATATATTTATCTCCAAATCTTTTTCATTTGAAACAATATGTCAATTTTTTATGCAGAAATACAGTTTCTGCAACTGTATGAATCCTATACAATTCAAGCATTAAAATAACAATTAGTAACACCAACAACATTACTGTATTTATGATATAGGGATTGAAACTATTTTTATCATTGAACATTCAGTCTACCAAATCTATTTTAGATTATGAATATTAGTTGGGTGCGGGTTTTGGATTGAATTAGGTAAAACTATTTAGATTAAGAGGCCGACTTATTGATTCTCCAAGGTTCTTTGGCATTAATGTATACAGATTTAAGAACAGAATATTGATTTCAATATCTAGATTTTTTTTGCCTCCACTGATAGGTAATATGTGTCTCCACCTACATATAAACTGCATATATGAAAAATAAAAAAAATAAAAATTCATAATCCTGTAAATCTATATTTAGTTTTTCAAAGCAATATACATTAGAAATACTTTTGGCTCTTGATTTGCAAAATATTTATTTTAAATGTATTCACCAACAATTTGAAAAATAATTTGCTTGCACACAATTATAAAGTTTCCCAGAATATAATTTCACCATAAAAATGTAGTGTGGAAGAACTGAAAAGCTTAATAAAATAGGTAATTTTGTTAGCTATTAAACAAGTTTTCTAATTTATTGCTGTCAATATACCTGAAACAATATTTTTACAGAGTGAAGGAAATAATATGGTTGCCAATGGAACACCAACAAAAACAACTTCCCTTTTAGTAACCAATAACAATATTGATTATAGCCAACTTTATAAGTCTGGATAATAGTAAAGGTTTGAAGATTTTATGACTGTATATAACCTTTAAGTAACCAAAACACATTGTAACCAGCAGTTGCTTGGTTGTTTTTTGTTTAGCAGCACATCAAACTCTGTAGGTTACCAAAATCTGAATTTTTTTTTTTTTTTTTTTTTTTACACAAGGAAGGAGATAATGGTTTAGTGATAAAAGTCCTACTAATTAACCCAGAGTTAATTAGTAAGACTTTTGTGCATACGTGAATAAAAAGAACCCAACTGAAATTGAAACTCAGTCCACCAATTAACAATTCTGTGCCATTATCAATTACACCACCCACACATCCAAGCTTACAGCGCATGATATTCCCAAACAGTCACTTACCTAGCTACTGACAAGGAACTAGTGTTACAACACTGTCACAGTGAGTAGTAGTAATGAATTAATGTTAAAATGTACAAATTAACAAAAAACCCTCTGGGAGATTTGCAACAGTGTTAATATCATAGGGTCCATGTTCACAACACTCAAAAAAAAAAAAAAAAAAAAAAATAATAATAAAAACACTTCTTTTGCCATAATACACAGAAGATCACATAATCTGCAATGGAGTAAATTCAATGACCATCTTTTTTATCTGTTATAATTTTGTCACAGAAGGATTTTTCAATGATTTTATATATATATATATATATATATATATATATATATAATTTCCAAATCTTAAGTTTACATGACTACTAAAATTTAGCAGTACTTTGTAGCTACAAATTCTCTATTTCACATCCAGTAAATTATGAGGCAGAGTAAAGACATCTACCTGTTTGCTGTAAAAGTTTCATTGAAACTTCCTAAAAAGACAATGTTGTCAGCTAGTTATTTTCAGAAACTTGTAATCCAGCTTATCTGAAGAAGGAAGATAATTGATAATCTTATTAATATTCTTGTAATATCACAGACAAAAATAGATTATCATCAAGTGGTTTTTAAGCTAACAGAATTCCTTGTTCATTTATTTATTTCTCCTACTTCTTATAAAGTAAGGATTTTTCCACTTTCCTTGTGCAAATGTTGGAACCAAGCCCAAACCATGTTCCAAGATTATATTTTTAAACCTTGGCATTACAATATTGGCAATTTCATAATTTTAGAAGAGGGAAATTTGTTTCCAGATACAAGAATTTGGACTTGTGCCATAGTTAAGGGCAACAGATTTACCAACAAATCATTTTTGGGGAGTTTTATTTTATTCTCACCACTGATAACCACCTATATATTTGTATCAAAATATTTCTGTATCATTTGGAAGAGTATGGAGGGACAGGTTGTTTCAAATGTGATTAAATGTACATCTCTTTGCTCTGCCTTTCTATTACCCTTCCTGTATTAAAGCAAAACCTATACATAATTTCATTGATTATTCTTTTTTCATTGATTGGTTGGTGAGAGCAACTCAGGACAAAGGCATTCATTTTTCAAAATGTTTAACACATTTTATTATGCCTTCACTTTTTGTAAAAGAATAGCTTAAAGTATTGAGCCATTTTGACCCCTTGTGGACTAAATAAGTAAATAAATAAATCTATATTCCTTACAGTCATAAACTGTTCCACAAACATCACATGTGCATTTAAACTATTTCAACATTTTCAAATAAAAAAACAAAAAATGCCAGGATAAAATTAAAATATTTTCTCGACTGTGATAGCATCAATTTTGTTGATAATGTCTTGTGCTAGTCAAAAATATTTGATCAAGAACATCATTAACTTTGAGCAGTTTATCTGTAAGTTCCATCTGGATATGCAACTTATAGGCAAACTGAAAAAAAAAAAATCGTCAAACATATATATATATATATATATATACATGTTTGTGCCCATGAAAAAGTACCTTAAATTGATTAAAAAAAAAAAAAATTCATAATCTGTTTCTTTTCTATACACATTTTGCAGCATCCTGGCAATGGTAAAAGCAAGTTGCTATTGGCCAAATACAGGCTGTAGTAAGTTTGCTGGAATAAATCAAACTACAAATAAAAATCAATCACAGACATTACAAGTGTTAGATTTCATTATGTAATTTAATGCTTTCACATTAATACTAGAACAAGTTTGAGGATATACACTAGTCTATATGATACATATTTAACTCTGTTGTCTTCAGGATGACAAACCTGTAATGTTCATCTGAATAGCTGAGACTATTGATAATATCCTCATTGAATATCACTCAGCTAACTTTCATATTTGTGGTGACTTCAATATTCACTACAAAGAGTGGTTAGTCCATTTGAACAAAACTAATGAAGCTAGATACTGCCAAGACTTCTGTTGCCTATGAACTGACACACATTGTGTCAAAGAATCCACCTGTGTTCCTATGGTCCTTGACACCTTCCTCACATCCTGCCATGATAAATGCTTCTATAAAGTTTTACCTCCAATCCTTGGGCACTTCAGATCATTCACTAGCTAGTGTCAAAGTTGGTGCCAAACCAAAAGCATCCCTTGATGTACCTTTCCATTAAATGATTTTTTGGTACACAAATGCTGACTTGGACAGCTTCAGATATTACATAGCAGAAACACCTCTCGGTCTTCTTCAAACATATTGCCTCCAAAATTGCCATCCTAATCTTGAAATAGAGGTCTTTTCTAGAATGGATTTTTATACTACAGAAAAAATTCTGGCAAAAACCAATCAGCCAGCCTAGGTTCTTTCCTGAAGTTATTCTTGATCTTAGCAAAATTATTTAAGCACTGCTTGATTGAGAAAGTCTGTGGAAAGTGTCAAGTGCATGCCCTGTTTTCAAGAATGCGGGTGAGCGCTCATGTCTGTCTCAATATAGACCCATCAGCCTCTTCAGTGTCATTAGCAAACTTTTTGAAGCTATAATCAACAAGATTGTTGATCATCTCAATAGGGACAACCACCTGAGCAACAAGCAGCACAGATTTCAATCAGCTTGGTCCACTGTTGATATCTTAACTGTCATTACTCGCAAAAATCAGTGAAGCACTAGACAACAAATACATCTCAAGGAAAATCACATCAAATGTTTCAAAGGCCTTTTGCGGGTTAAAAAGAAAAAAAAATGAAGACATGATCATTCATGTTATGGGGTTTCAAAAAAGAAATCTAATATTGTTTTTTTAATTTAATTTTTTTTTTTTCCATATTCATTCCTTTTTGTTTGGAAGATTACAGACACATGACATGCTGCCCTGTTGGTAACCTCAGTTTTTAATAAGCTTGAAAGACTGTCTGAGATGCTGATACTTTGATCTGGCCCTGCTGTGAGCAACCTCTTGCTAAAACTACAAGAGCACAGTGGGACATTCCAAGAGACAGCCTTACTATATTGTATATTTTGTACAACAAATACACATATTTGCCCCTCCCCATGTTTTTGTATTGTGATAATCATCCTAAATAATCTGGATTGTTTTAAAATTATTTTAATCAAAATAAAATGTCCATTTCAAAATCAATTGTGGACATCATGAAATTTTAAAGAAATTTTCAGTATTTTATTCAATAAATTAATTTCATAATGAATAGCTTCTTTGATTTAAAAAACTTTGAGAAAATATTTATTATCACTTAACTGGAGGGTTTCAATGTTTGGTCACTTGAGGAAAAAAAAAAAACAAAAAAAAAAAAAAAAAACAATCGCTAATTTTTACATTTCTAGAAAGATCAAAAACAAGACAACCACATAAAAAAGAATTAAATTTATGATGTGATTGTGAACATCCTGAAAAGTTACTTGCAAATTTTGTTTTTAAACAACTCAAAAAAGAATTTTATACAGTGTTTTTTTTCTAGTAGAGTTTTAAAAACAAATGTTTTTTTTCCTTGGGGTTTATCCAAAAACAAAATTTCCTCTGATGCAATTTACCTACATTTTACTCACTTAAAAATTTTACAGTGAATTTTGAAAGCCTTTGAACCCCTCTGCCTAAGATGAAATATTTGTGATTAAATAAAGATTTTTAATCTATCTAGAAATGTATGATTAAAACTTCCCAATGCAAGATACCATTTTTCTGAGATTTTCATATATTTAAGAAATTTATGAACAATTTTTCATTCAGACTAAAATTGCTTGAAGAAATTAAAAAAAAAAAAAAAAAAAAAAAAAAAAAAGCCATCTTCTTTGAAGTCTTAAGATTATAATTATGGAGAAAATTGTTTTTTTTTTTTAAAGTTGTGCCCCTTCCCAAACTAGGTCTTTTGGACAGAAAATTAAAAATAAAATATTGCATTTTTCAAATGTTTTTTTTTTGTTAGATTATAATTTATATTTTCCTTATATTGCCAATGAAATTTGAAAATATTTGCATTATTATTACTAATATGTTTAATAATTTGATGCACTGAAATTTTTTTTTTTTTTTACAGATCACAGGATACCGATTTGATTAAAGAGCAAAATCATTGAATCAAAATAAGGATTATTGTTGATTTTGATAGCCAATGATAAAGCACATAGGTTTTAAGAAATATTTGGATTTTACTGTTTTATTGCCCACAATATTTGTTTACCCATGATATATTTTATGAGTCTGTGGTGCCAATCCTGAAACAGACCACCGTATACACTCAGATCACCTACACAATGGATTGACCAGTTATCATTGGTAAAAACCTGTAACTTCAAAACAATAAGTTTAACCCCCACCTTTTTTTTTATTAAAAATTAAGAGGCTATTTTGCTGCCCCTTGCACAATACTAACCCCTTGTTATTTTTTCAACTCCAATGACATTATGAAAGAAGTCTAAACTATTTATTCATTAAAAAAAAAAAAAAAAAAAAAATTTTTTAAATAAAAAAAGTACATAGATATGTATTTATTGAAAAATGCCCAAATTAATTTATTGTAAAAGAAAATTATTTAAGAATTCAGATGAAAAACAACAAGTACTTTGACCTGCCTTTTTTTGCGAAAATAAACTTGTTTTTCATCTGAATTCTCAAATAATTTTCTTTTACAATAAATTAATTTGGGCATTTTTCATTTTCTTACAACACTGAGCAAAGGTCAAGAGTGGCAATCCAGAGACATTAGATAAAGAAGTGGTCAGTATAAGTAGTACTCTACAATGTAACAACTACCCTGGGTACATAGCAGCAGCCCCAATAAACTAGGATAGATGGGTACAAGAGGAGGACAACAACACTCAGAAAACAGTCTGCCTGCCTTATGTGAAAGGGGTTATCAGAGAAAATACAAAGGATCTGCAGTCCATATAACATCAGGCACCTTCAAAAGTTGGACAACACTTTGCAGATATCTCTCCCGGGTAAGACACCCCATAGAGGTGAACATGACTAAAGACTAAGTATGGCATCCCATGCAGCTGCAGAAAGAAATATAAAGGGGAGACAGGCCGCCCACTTAAGGTAAGGCTACAAGACCACCAGAAAGCTGTAACACAAGGGGAAGTGGAAAAATCAGGCTTGGCTGACCACATATGGAGAGAAAAGGAAGATCACTGCCCTCTGTGGGATCAAGTTGAAATCATAGACAAAGGACATCATTGGAAAATTCATAAACTTAAAAAATCAGCAATATAGGGCACAAAAATCTACTGAGCCAACCAAGCATAAAAATGAATATAATATAAGAACCAGTAATAAGGAGTGCCAAAGAAAAGCAATAATAACAATGAAAATTGCAATATGAGCACTGGTAAAAAAATGAAGCTGAAGACATTAGGTTTATAATACCCAGAAATTCATACACAGATGTCCTCAAGGACACATGGCACAGTGGATAAAGGTGCTAGTTAGATCCAGTGACAGGACCCAAAGAGTGTGAGTTCAATACCTGGTTAAGGCAGTGGAGAACTTGGAGAGGGGAATTAAGAGGAGATAACTGACATCGACTAGACATGGCATGTGGAACTAGAACAGTCTACCCCAGCAGAATAAACGGTTCATTTTGACATTTCCAACCATCTGAAGAAGGCCAGATCGTACAACGGCCAAAACATTGTGATAAATATGGCAACAAAGATGAAGACAATAGTTCAAATAATTTTGATATATATATAATATATATATTATATATATATATATATATATATATATATATATATATATATATATAAGGCTTAAAAGCCGTCCTATCAGGTGACATTTCTGGCTTCTGAGAAGGGCTCTTGATTTGCATATTCTTAGCATTACTGGGTCTTCATTTGCACAGTACTTTCTTTTCCTCACTGCAGCCTTGGCTCTTGATTGCAATCTAGTCCTCTGTTGGTGACGATTTCTTGGGAATCTAAGATTTCAGGATTGTGGGTTCGGATCTGGACCAGAATGTTTTTAATTTGCTCACGGAGTCAGAGTTCTAAAATGGTATGATATATTGGGCTACAGCCTCTAGGAGTAAAGTTGAGAAAGTGTGTGACACCGAGTCACAATAATTTATATAGATATATATTTCAGATTTCAACTTGCTGTGAGAAAGCTATAGCCTCAAAAGAGAAGCTTTTGATTGATGTAAGTAACATTAGAAATTGTTAAAAAGTTGAATAGAAATCTGACCAATCAAAATTGAAAACATTGGCAAAATAAGAACAAATATGAAGAATCTCAAATCTTTTGAGAAAATCAAAAGGCTAACAAGAATTTTAAGCTGGTGATGCAATTGTAAATAGAAAAGATGTAGATCATTGCTTGAAGATATAAAAGCAACAAAACTACCATCTTTTAGTAGATATCACAAAGAGAAACCTATGTTGAGTTAAAACCTTTTCTGATGAATGTAAATTGGATGTATCTCATGGCTGCAATAAAGGTTGAGTCCTTCACAAAAAGTTAACTAACATAGGTGGTTTAATGCATTTGGCTAGTATGGTCAGCAGTAAAATTATAGGTCCCTTCTAAGTTGATAATGTTTCAAGATAAAAAGAACTAAGTTTTTGGATAAGTTATTTTTTGAGTGATAGAAATTGCATCAAGACACTATGCTAAAGAGAATATTCATGCAAGACAATGCTCCTTCACATTCTGCAAAGCTGACTCATGACCTCTTGCTAAAGAAAGGTTTCAATGACACTAAATTAAGGGAATGACCCTCACCCCATGTGAAGCAATAAAACTGTTGCAAGTAATGTAGAAGTTGAAAGAGTAGAAAAAGCAAAAATCAAAAGGATGGAAAAAATTATATATATAAAAACACCGCTTACAGAATACAAAGGGTCCATATTAACATGTAAAATAAGAATTTATTCAGGCAAGTGGGACATTATGTTAAGGAAATGTGTTTCTCTGAACTATATCTGTTGCATTTAGTTTCTATGATGAAACCAGACACACCCAGAACATGTTATCAATGTTTTTTTTTTCTAATAAGGATAGATATCATAAGCTGCATGTCACAAGCTATACTGCTCCTATAAATGTAAAAAAAAAATTGTTAATACACATTTCATTGTGAAAACATTGATTTGCATAATAAAATCCAACTGCATAGATAAGTATAAATAAGTAGATTTGCTTGGAATTAGTAATTTCATATCAACATATATAATTTATGCAAATATCAATAAATAAACTGATTTTAGAACACAGTTTGGGGTAGTATAAACATAGAGAACCTGTGAAATTAATCAGTTCTTCAGATGAGTAAGAATCTACTAGTTTCACAAGAATAAATGTAAACCTGCAAGTGTGGAATGCTAGAGTTGAATTACTTGAAATTGAACCTGTTGCTAACAGTCTATTTGGGAACTATAACCTTGCTCTTTGCACCATTTTTTTTTTCATATAAATCAGCTGGCCTCACCATCATATCCAATGTTAATGTCAACAAAGCTAAAATCATTTTTTTTTTTGTGAAAATAAAAATTTAAATTAAAATCCTGAAGCATAGTCTTGCTTCAAGTTGGTCAGTGTGGCAATTTGGGTTTCAGCATCAGTAGACCCATTCCCCCCACCCCCGGTACCGATATTTTTGATTAGGTTTTTACTTTAGTATTTATGCTTTCTAAGGAAGCCATTCATTTTCTTGTGTAATAGCATTTCCAGTCAATATCTGATTTCGTTTGAGATCAATAAATTTGCAACTTAGTTTCTTCAACCCACATTTTCTCATGTATTACTAGTCCAATCTTAAAAATATTCATATGGCTGGAAAGAAAATAATCTTTCTAAATATGTAATTTGTATGTGCTTTTATTCATTGAAAAAAAATTTTTTTTTTTTTTTTTTACAGTGAGTTAAAAACGGTATTTTGCTTCAAACAGCGGAAAATATGAAATATGACCTCACCCTGCAACTAAGTTTTACACTTTACCTTGTTCCGCAAAAATCAACGTGAACAATCTTTATCAATATTCTTGAAATTGTATACTCAATTAGAAGGCACCTTAAACTACAACCAGGAAGATATTAATTTCCTTTGACCCGTGGAAGCAAATTACTATAAAAAAAAAAAAAAAAAAAAAAAAAATTATGTTCAATCTTTTTCTCTTACAATGGTAATATAAATGTTGATAAAATTTAATTTTATTAACATCTGAAAGCTTTTTTTCAATAGGGTTTCTATGGATATGGTCACTCAGTAGTAATAGCACTTAAACTGAACAATTTTAGTTTCATAAAAAATTCCGATGAAGCTTCAGTGTCAAGATGAAACCGAAAAAAATTGTTTTTTTTTTTTTTCGATTAAACCTCCAATCTCTACTTCTTTTTCTCTGAAATGTTGATATCAAGGTACATTATGGAATTATTCTGATTAATGTTCTTCACACCTGTTACTTTTAACATTAGGAATTTGCTCATGAATTTGTCGAGAATTATTCACTTTCAGTTTCCCACCTTTTATTGCTCTCATCAATACTTGCTCATTAATGAATTCTTTTTGTAGTACTTGTCATATGGAAGTTGTAACTATTATAGTCAATAGATGCCACTAGCTCTTTAACCCATAAATAGCTCTGTCAAGTAATAAGGTTTCAGAAAATACAAGCAGTAATGCTAATCAAATTAAATCCATTTATTTTATATTTCTATCTTCAGATAGCTTTGAAAATACAACCAAATTGAATACAAGCTGGGACTGATTTCTGAATCTTAAAGTTTTGTCCTTTAGATTATTTCTAAATTTGCAAGTTAAGGAAAATTATTTGAAACAAATTGATATTGCATCTGGCAAATTATCATTATAAAAAAAAAAAAAAAAAAATCTGTTTTTTTTTGCTGCAAAGCATTTCTACTTATGAATAAAATGATCTCAAATGTAAAACAGTAAGAATATATAAATGCAGTTATATCATAAAAGACTTGGGGCACCTCGGGGAGATGTAATGGTTAGCAAGCTTGTCTCGCTAGAATAATAATGAATGAGTAGTGAGTTCGATCCTCACTGGGTGCCCCATACTTTCGGCCTTGTGCTACATCTAAGCTACGCTTGGAGAGAAAAAAAAAAAAAAAAAAAAAATCACTATAATATGGAAGACTTTTCAATGACTGTTGCTAATCTTAGATTAGCATCCTTAAATTCTAATTAGTATCAGTAACTAAATGACTGAATATTAAACTTACAAAACTTACCAGAAATGCTGTAATAACAAAAACTCCAGAAAAACATGTCAAAGTGCAATTCTTAAAATAAGTTTCAAATTAAACTTAGACAGATTGTGTACACATAAAAAAAGTTGTATATGGTATTGAAGGAACAAATGCTTAGAATTCAAAAATATCCAATAACAAGCTGAGAATGATAGAAATTATCAGTAATTTTTTTTTTTTTTACAATTGAGAGATAAGCAGTGCTTCAATACTAAATATTAAAAATGCATACAATGATAAAGAGTTTAAAGAAACATAAATCATTATTGATGAGCAAAAAAATCTAAATGAAAGAAAAACCTAATTACACCAGTGTATATTATACAAGTCAAATGTAAAATTTTACAGGAACTAATATAAGAACTTCACTGCTTTATACATAAGAGTGTTGAACAGTTATCAACACAACCTTCTTCCCAAAAATCATAATTTCAATAACTAAACATCAGAATACTGATTTTTGGAAGTGGGGTGAGCTGACAGCAGCCTCTCATAGTGGTTAACAAGTAACATGTTCATAAATACATACCTCCCACCCACATATAGAAGTTTTTACGCATACAAGATATTGCCAGTGTTTTCTTGTAAGCTATAAATCAATAAAGCAAAAACAAAAAATCCTGTGATAATTTAATTTGAAGTTAGTAGTTTCTTTGTTTTACTCATCAAATCCACTAAATGAAGATTTCTAATTTTATTCCAATGACTGAGACATACCATCTACAAAACAGCATAAATGTTCAGGATTTGCTAGGCAAGAAGAAAAGTTTCTAGAAAAGCAGACCCCAAGATCAATAGTTGGTCAATCCAGACAACAGTGGACAATAATGAAAGCGTAAAGATAAAAATGGAAACAGCTGTTATATTTTCAGAGGTAGGAAAAAATAAAAATAAAAAAAAAAATTTCTATATAAATGAAATAAGGAAAAGACAATTAACACTGAGCATGGCCATTTATCTAATATCACTCGTAAAAAACTAAAACTAAAGAATTATTGAAACTGTTTACAAAAGAACAACTTTGTTATAAAATTAAAGATACTTTTAAAGTAAATAAAAGCTGATCATGTACTGAATAAAATGACAAGCCTCGAAACCAAAAATAAAATTTAACAAAGTATATGATCAGAAAGTCAAAATAAGACTTTCATTTAGTCATAACAACTTGTGTTAAGATATCAAATTAGGTAATAAAAATCTTTCCAAATTAGCACTATTGAAATGTAATGGCATCTTTGAAGAATTCAATTCACTTTTTGAAATTGAGAAATCATTTTCAATAGAGTCATCAAGAAAAGCTCTTATCAAAAAGCACTCATCCATGATCACTTTCCAAGTCAACCTTTGATCAAATTAAGTTATTAATAATGAAAAAATTAAATTCCAGGTAGTGTGTGTGTATATATATATATATATATATATATATACACACATATACACACACAACACACACACACACACACAGGCTGATTGGTTAGATTTTGTTTAACAGTTTGTCAACCCTGATGGATCATTTTATACCAACCAGATAAATGCATATCACTTATATAAACATATAAATATATATTCTTCCCAATAGTTGGAAGGGCCCAGTTTACATATAAGGCGTACTGAAAATTTGTTAGCTTAACCAAAAAGAAATTTAAAAAATTAAATAAAAATTCTGAGGTTTAGTAATATTTTGGGAAGTAAAAAATCTGTCTCCCAAAAGTGATATTCAAAATGACAGGATGCTTTTCCAACAATTCAAGGAATTCCCAGAACCTAATTCTTATATTGTCAATCATCAATTTTCTTCGATTTCTGCAGTCAACATAGTCAACAGTTTCAGGTTGTTCTGTTATTTGTTTTTTTTTTTGTTTTTTTTTCATTTCACTCCAAGCAAGTTGATAATGCCACTAGCATGCAATGGATTACTGGGAATGAAAGAGAATGAAAAAAGGTTTAAGTGAAAGGATAATAAAAGAACAGAATTCAAGAAGACAATGTGGTGATTGGTATTGCATTTAAATTTTTGAAGATTTTAGATAGCAGAGAAACATGAAGTCAGAAATGAGTTCCATAGGTGCAAAGAGAAAATATTAGAATAAAACATGATTACATTTAGCTAGTTCAGCAGGAAAACAGTGAGACCTAATTGCCAATCTAGTAGTAAACTTAAATTTATGCAATTGAGGCAGCAAGGAGAAAAGTTCATCAGAACAACGGTCATGAAAATATTTGTAGAAAAGACAAACATGTCATATCTCGGCAATGAGAAAATGGCTGATGTTGAGATACCAGGTCAGGATCAATTACATTCTTTGAATATTGTCGAGAATCTCAAGAGATATAGTAGGAGCACCAGACCAGATGTGGCAGCAATATTCAATACACAAACAAATGGTACATTTATAAACATGTAAGATTGATGCTGACAAGAAAAATTGTCTGGTATGACTGAACAAACTTTCCCAGCAGTAGACTCAGCAATTGATTCAATATAATCACTCCACTTCATGCCAGTAGAAAACTTGAGTTCAAGAAGATACAACTAGTTGCTCTCCTGGACGTTAACATCAACCACACCCTTTCAAAATATGGATCCCTTTCTGATTCCAAGCAAAGTTTGAAGCATTGGTACCAAGGCTTGGCTCATTCATCCCCCAAAATTTTAATCATTTAGATAGCTTTTGCATATGAATGTCCCTGTTCCAAACAAAACTTTATGCATATCTGCTGTGAATGTGATAGGTATTCACTAGTGAAATCTCACTACCAAATGAATAATCCTATGAATGAATGAATGTTCATACATGTGCAATAAGGTCTACAATAACTGGCTGTCAATGTCAAGCCCATACTAGATAAACTAGATTATATATAATGACAATGACAAAAATAATTTCAAGAGATAATTGACAGCATTCTGTGTTATGTTGTTACCATCACCTCCCAAGTCCATTCCAGTCTTCAACTTAGTTTTCTGTTCACCCTATTTAAAAGCACTCCCACACCTTTACCATATTGCATATCTGAAAGTTATAAAATGGATTAGCTGAAATGCAGTAATAATATAAAGACTGAGTTCTGTTGTCTAAGTAACTCTTAGAATAAGGATTTTTCAAAATAGGAATTAATAATTGCAAATAAAAATGTTATCTGAGAAAATTATTTAGTCTTTCACATGTCATTTTTAGGTTGAAAGTGTCCTAAATAAAATAAATGTAGTCACATGGGAATTTTATCAATGCAAATTCTGTTTTCAATGGATAAAAGCAATGCCAGAAATTTAAAGAAGCCATTTTGAAGTTTAAAGAAATAAACCCATTCTTTTTTTTCTGTTAATATTTTAACATCTGCTCTTTAAAACAAAAAAAAAAAAAAAAAAAAAAAAACACAGTAAAATGTCACTAATGAAATACTAACGGCATTATTCCATTTTTAAATCAAATATTAAATACTTTGTTTTAAATAACAAAAAGTTGTGCTGATGAAAATGTTCTTATACAAGCAGAATAATGACGTCACTAGAGATATTTGCAAAAATGAAATTTAGTTTAACCTGGCATAATACTGATTAGAGGTAAAGAAGAATGAGAAGATTGTGTAGTTCCAATTTTTCAAATTAAGAGGTCCTGCCTACCTTGGGAAAACAGTCAGCATGTAAAATTCATCTCTATATACAATATAATTATAAACTTCCTCATAACTTTCTATTTTAAAACACCATCTCATGAGTAGAAAATTGTTGAGAAGTCTGAAGGAAAAAGCTAAAAAAGGGGGATGAGGGGGATATTTCCATCAGTCAGAAAACTTCTAGCAAAACAAGCAGAGTTGGCGGGAAGCCATCATGGGCCACTGCAGACAGAATAAGAAGTATACCTAAATCACAGAAATTAACAAGCAAACTTATGGGTAGTGTCATTCTTCTATTAATAGTAATAACATGTTTATACAGACTAATAATTACAGATAACAATATCATACACTATATTTACTACAAAAGACAACACCACAGACAAATGATGGAACTCATTTCTGATTTCATGTTTCTCTGCCACCTAAAATCTTCACATTTAAATGCAATACCAATCACCACATTGTCTTCTTGAATTCTGTTCTTTTATTATCCTTTCTCTTTCCTTAAGTCTTCTCAATCTCATCCAGTAATCCATTGCATCCTAGTGGCACTATCATTTTGCTTGGAATGAACTTTACATGCTGTTTTTCCAAAGTGGACAGGATCTATTAACAACCAAATTGTAAATAAAGAGAAAATAAAATAAAAATGCCTTGTGTGTGCATTATTTTAAAAATACATATATTTATATACTAAAAAACAGAAATTCTTATGCAATAATTTTTTTTTTTTTTTTTTAACAAATCTTAAATGTTTCATCCACTATTTTGAAGATTCTAATTGTTAGCTATCAAAAGAAAAGAAAAAGCGAAGGTGAAAGATTCTATTAACAGTGAATGTATATCAACTTGGTGCCAAGAAAATATCCACCATAACAAAAAAAAATTAAGAACAGTTTAAAGAGAAGAAATTAAGATGGAGCTTTTAGGTTAATGTTAAAATAACCATTTTTATCAGATTAATTATACAAGATGATTATTTTCATATCATGCCCTTACAGATTTAGGTTATAAATTATACCAGATGAAGTAAGGGTTTTTAATTTTACATTTTAATAAAGTAAATACAGTCGTGTGAAAATAAAAATTGTATTGTACAAATAGAATGGTCATCAAAATCTATTTTCAGGCAGACTCTACATGTAAAATAAATCAATACACTTTGGCTATTATACAGGCAAAAAAAGGAAAAATATAAACAGTAAATGCCATGGTAATATGATATCAACCCTCTATATAGAGGATCAAAGTTTTACTATGTTAGGTGAGAGAAAAGGGATGTCTTTGCATGGCTCACAGATAATTATTGGCTGCTAGTCATCTTCAGAACTATTCATGTTGAAACACAAGGGAAGACTAGATGACACATTAATACATACAACTGACATGGATCAACACGCTTCTCGCAGTGCACCTCATTAAGTATTTACATGGAATGCGTCTCATTTGTTTGAATGTCTTCCATATTAGATTTCAATACATGCCATTGAGAGTAGGAGAAGCCTTCTGTTGCGCACACATGTACAAAACATCTGGATGATGGCAGTGTTCCACAGAGACACACCAATATGAAAATTTATTAGTCTTACTTTAACAAACCAGTTAGGTTAGGACTTTCTTTCTTCAAATTCTATAGTTTCTTTAACCCCTTTCATAACTCAACATTACAATCACTTCTTTTTTTCTAATTTCAACCTGCTAGTCATTTTATGACAAACCAATATTCAAAATAAATTCTTTAGCATTGTCCCTGTAGTAAATCTAAAAATACAAAAATAAATAATTAGTAACTTCCAGGAAGCATTAAAATAAAAAAAAAAAAAAAACTAAAAAGTCAACCAGGAGTGGCCAAAATGAATTTTGAACTTAATCATTAAGTAGAGATTTTTTTTCTTAACCAGAAATAGTAACATTAAGTAGTTAGATTAAGTATTTTGTAGACTGTATTTTTACAAGTCAGTATGATGTATTTACAAACAATATGTGCAACCTTTGATTTATTTTATCAATAGCCATAAAAGTAGATAGTTTGTGATACAGTATGTATTCAAAATCTCTCATTCACTGGACAATTAACACAAAGTATTCCCTGCTAGTGTCATTTTTAAGTCTTAGTCCTAATATTTTTTTAATTAAAGACACCCATACGGTGTTCATTTCTATGCTAGGCCTACTGTGGATGTTGATAGAGCTTAGCATGTGTGCTTATTTTTGCAATCACCTTATCTTCCAGTGTCGTCATCTATTATTCTAGCTTCATTCTACAGAGTTGGGTGACCATTCTTTTCCTTCCACACATGATCATTTATGACTGGAGGAATATTAGAAAGACTTAATTCAACAAGAAGATTAAATTAGGCATAGCCAATTCCTTTGGAATTAAATCAGAACGAGTAGAGAACAATACTGGAAGATAAAGCAAATGAAAGAATTCACATACATCTAATAACCACCCTAGTAGGACCACCATAGAAATGTGATACCTAAAGAAAACCAGCTTGTTTTTTTTGGGGGGTTGCCTTTTCAAACATTGATAGCAGTGAGACACATACAGTTCCCTAATTTACTATAGCAGACTTCAATCTGATCCATGTAACAATTTACATGATTGCTCAGATAGAACAGTAGCAAATGTGGATCACTGCTATTTCGTGCTGACACATTAGATTAATGCCATGATTCTTAGTTTTTCATTCATGGCAAAAATTTAAAAAAATAAAAAGCAGAAATGAAAAATGATAGTCTGATAGTGTTTAATTTTCTGCATTAAGTCTAACGTAATTAAAGAGGCATGACTCAAAAAAAAGAAAAAAAGTGGCTTAATATATTTGATTATGTGATTAGATCTAATTTTACATGCTGTCTAATGACTTTGGTATCATCAAAATCAGAATAATTTATACAAGTTCACTTTCTGCCAGACAAAAATTAAGTTTTGAAATTCCCATCCTATTTCCAGTTCGGAAGAAATTTCAAATTATGTCAGAATGAAGAGAGGCAACAAACATCAATGTTTGATCACTTAAACTGGCTAAATTTAATGTCAAAATTTTAACTTTATTTAAGTCATCTGTCTAAAAACAATGTTTGCTGTGACAGCATTTTTGATAGAAATAAAAAGTATGTAGTCATACACAACTATACAAAAAATATAAAATAATTTTCAGCTGATTATGAATTAAGGATTCACATGAAATTAAACAATTTATATTTCTACTGACCAAAAATGCCACAACTGATAACAGGAAGTGGTTTTCCATAAAACTGATTTATTAGAATGAAAGACACTTCAGTACAAAGTAGATTTATAAATCTAACAAGATAAACTTTTCATTTATAGTGTGCTCATTTGCACTCATTTCCTGTTTAATAGTTTTATTTTTAAGTTGGATTACTATATAGGGATGTTATATTGTTTATTCTTAATTATATATTCTCCCATTTGTAAGAATTCAATCATTCAATCCAATATGCAAAATGAGAATATTCAAAACCTAGCTAAAAAATAAAAATGTTCTTTGACAGTTCTGACTGATGAGCAAGACTTTGCAGAAATATTAGAAGCAGAGTTGCTTATACTTTTACACAAATCCTGAAAAAGGTTTAGAGAGAGGAAAAAAAAACATATGAGCAGAAAGATGACATGTATACAACTTGGATATTGAAACATTTCCAAGTACGCAAGCTAACTTATTGCTATGGGTATACTAGTATGAAAACTTCCCTCCTGTAAATCTGTACTAAACTCAGAGCTGAACAAATGCTAAAGAGATTATGTTTTAAGGGAGACATTCAGATGCCTACTCATTATTTAGCTGTGTTCAAATTTGGGCCTAGGTAGAAGGTATTGTGTATCAAGATCATAGACATTGCTTTTGGATTCATATTCCAACTATTAAAGAACCTAGTAAGAATTGATATTAAATGATTCTGCATAATATTTGAAATTATCCATCTTTTTCCATCTAACAAAAAATGCACAAATGGAATTTAATCCCCAATTCAAATTCTAAACTTAACTGTAGTATATACCACAGCATAAAGATTATTTCCAGAAACTAGGTCTAAATGGTCGGTATTGAAAGACACTATATATCCTGGAGTGAAGAGCTTTGAAGGCAATTTTTGAACAAGTATGACAGACTAACAGCACAAGAACATGTGTAATTATATCTAAAGCCTTTAATGAACTTTTTTTACCAGCCTTGTTTTATAATTAGTAAGTTAGCAGAACTAATTTCACCTGTTTTGTATCTATAAAATAGCTGAATGTATTTTCAGACAAATATACAAAATGGTTAAAGATTAGTTAAAAATGGAAGATTTCAAATGAATGTTAACTTATGAATGGTCAACAAGATACATTTTAAGGTCACTAATAAAGTTGGACAAAGAAGAAACTGGCAAATATTACAAATATGTAGAAGAATAGATGTACAATGTGTCATTTCTCTTGTTGGATTATATTTTTCTTTTAATCTATTCAAATACAGAAATGAATTAAGAACAAATATGATTTAAAAGTAAATACTTTTCATACCAAGGAAATGTAATTAACCCTACTATTTGGTTAATAAAAAAGACATTTTTCCAAGAAATTTATCTTTTTGAAAGCAATAAATCATAAAAAGTTGAAAATCTTGAAGAGGAGAGTTCAAATGATCTAGTATTAATTATGAATTTACTCACAACTGATGTAAAAAAAAATAAATAAATAAAGCTATCCTAAGTGCCAATGAGGTGTGTGAGGCCTTACTGTTAATAGTACAAAGAATGGAAATGGCAAATACTCAAACTCCATCTGGAGAAGTTTGTGCTTGCTTTGCACTAATGCCCTAGAGAATATCATAAATTTACTTCTTTCTTCCCAGCCACAGATAACTAACAGAGAACCCTTTAGCTCTGTAAAGGCAGTCCATTACAGATGCAGGGCTAGCACTCCAGACCCATAAAAATTAACATACTGCTAAAATTGCAGTAGCATCATTTGGTAATGTTGCAGCCCTATACTTCACAAGGAGTCTGCAGAAACAATCAATAGTTACCAGATGGAAGAAAAGGTATCCAGGTTTATATACATCTCATTGTCTAGTTGAAAAAAAAAAAAAAAAAAAAAAAAAAATGAATGGACTTAAACTGAGAACACATCCCAGTAGAGAAATGCAATATGATTAACATTGTTTAGATTTTAGTTATCTTATGTAATTTGTTAAGTAAAAATCTGACAACTATTTTTCAACAAAATCATTTATCTGATCAGTTAATATTTATAAATACACAAATAAAACTGTTACATATCAATTTGTTTGTTCCTAATATGCAATTAATTCCCAGTTGGTAAACCAATGGCATACATGTTAACCATAAGCATTCCAGAGAAATTGTCTAAATTAAAAATGATTTTAATAATTAAAAAGATTTGTTTAGTGAACAGAACAGAGTAATAATGATTGCTTAACACTTAAAATAAGGTTCATTCATTATAAATCAGCAATCAGGCAGTAGTAGTAAATATAACAATTATTACAGATTTTAATATACTTGAGAAAGGCATAATTAAAGAACAGTCAACAGTGTAAAAAGGAATTTAAATATAACAGGATTAAGGACCATTTGGTTGTTGAGAAAAATCTCTGCTTATTCATTAATGAATCTAATAAGACATGATCGCCCAAGCATACATCCCATATGGCACTTAACTGAATTTATAAAAAAAGAAAAAAATTAAAATTACATGAACAATATTTCTTTGATGTAGAAAATCTACAAATCTTGATTTGAATTGTTAAAGATTTTTGGATAAATAATGCACTATTTTATTATGCAAGTCAAGGTTTTCACAATAAAATTGCTATTGACAAACTAATGTTGGTAAAATGTTCAGGATATATTCATACAAGTAATATAATATTTCAGTTTATAATACTCATCCTTAGTAAAAAATAGTAATAATAACTAGTTTTGGAGATGACAAGTTTATTGTCCAAACAATATCAATGAGCTATAAATTTTTATTTATAAATAAATCTAAATGCAATTGGCCAGAGAAATTAGGATTAACACAATATCCTAAATATCTGAATAAATCATCATTTTACAACTTCTTGACCAGTCATTAGGTTCATCCAATGTAACTATATACATCACTAAAAATTAATTTTGTTGTTAATAAGCAGAATTTAGTTTGACCACAAGTATGGGACACTCAGTAGTAATGGTCAACCAAATTAGCTTGCTGAACATTAGCCTCCACTGGCCTGCCCACAATAAAATTGTCCCCAGATTAAATTGTTTGAAGTTCTCTGAAGGTTTCCCAGAAGATGAAGCACCTGATGAAGGTCAGAAACAATTATATATACAATATAATAAAAAAAAAAAAAAAAAAATCAAGACAATAGTTTGTGTGTAAATAATTTTAAAATTATTGTTAAGTAATCAATTTTCATGTCGTACTTTGCCAATTTAAAGGTTTCTTTTTTATATTTACTTAAAAGGCAGTAGTTTTGGGGTTTTCATATCTTTAGCCAATGTTCTTGATATTCTGCATCTTTTCTGTAATGCCAACTTCAAATATTTTATTACTTATCAATCTCTTTTCTTGATTATTATCCTTTTCATTTTTCTCAAATGTCTTTTTGTCACATTCTTAAAGGAACTCTTTTTCTTGTTATTTTGCCAATGTTTTACAATTATATTTCAATTTTTATTTTTTTTTATTCTGTTCAACCTTTTAATTTCCAATGTTGCAGTTCCATCATTTCCCAATATCTTCATTTTCTTTTTTTTTTTTTAGAATATATATTTCTTATAACACATGAAGAAAAATATATATCTGAAATTTACATGGTATTTTTTTTTTTTACCATATATAAGCAAATCCTAAAAATCCTGTCAACAGGGGTAGGTTAATAGCAACTTTATTATGAGAACATTGATGTGTAAAATAAAATCTGACAGCACATTAAGGGAATTCTCTAAAATTGTTAATGCAACATTTTACTGTATTGTTTTTGACGCCACCTTTTAAATTTAAAAGGTTCTAATCATATTTTTACTTTTTTTTTTTTATTACCATAAATTGTGAATTCTATCATTAAGAACAATTCCCGCTTTGATTTGCTAAGTTCTTTAAAGATTTTTGTTTTGATATCTTCAAATTGTTGAACTACTGGCAAGCCAAGAAATAGCACATGGATAAAGCAAATAATGGTCTGAGGGTGGAAGGTTTGAAGAATATCACATTCAGAATTTCCCATCCCAGTACCATAATTTGTTGAATCATATTCATAACTTTGAGGACAAGCAATGTTATAATTACTGATCAACTTTCTTGCCCATTCTAATGAGTTAAATGAGTCACCTTTAACTTTCTACAAGTTCATAGTTTTTCAAGTTCTGAGATATTCCAGTGTCCTTGAGCTCAAAATTTTATTTTCTGAACATTGCAAACTACAACCAGCACATGTATGCATCAATTAATAAAAAAAGTTTCAGTGATCCATTGACAAGCTTCTGCTATGCCTACCACTCCTCAAATCAAATAAGAAGCATAAACAGAGCCAAATGTGAATTTAATATTCAGCTAGGATTTTCACTATAAAATTAAAACAGAACTAACTCTAAAAAGGAAAGGGAAAAAAACTATTTGGGATTTTAATGTAGGCTAGTTAATATAGAGATACTCTAGTTTAACAAAATGGGGTGGGGGAAGGAAAATCCTAAGTGTTTCAAGGAATGTCTTTCGGGTAAACAAGGTTATGAATGAACCCCTTGGCTTAAATACACTGCATTGTTAATTAGCTGTTGTAGATGATATCTAAATTCCTATCAAGTGTACTAAATGTCTATTTCAACAAAACTTTCAGTTAGAAAGGAAATATTGTGGGAGAAGACCAATGTTTGTTTATATATACAGGGTGCCTCCCCCCCCCAAAAAAATGTATATACCCTTTACATTTTTTAAAGTATGTATACATTCATTATATATATATATCTCACACACTAGTGTACCTGTGCTGTCAAAATTGACAGCAAGAGGGAATCAATAAGTAATTTTGTTTAATCTCAGTACAATTTTGTAATTTAAAATATTTTGATGTTAATGTTGAACAGTGTACAATTTATAAACATATCCATATTTTATCCTGATTGTGTGTATGTGGACACATGCATAACTTTTAGGCACTCACTTTTGTGACACACCTTGGGTGTTCTTGAGATTCAAATTTACTGAGAAATTAGAACATCACTCCTAGTAATAGTTGATCCCACAATCCAAGACACTTCGAAGAAAAGTAAATTTATGTGAAGTTTAATTCAAGTCAAAATAAAATATAAACCTTGGCCAAGTTTCGTCTGATGTATTTAACTTCTTTCTCTAAGCCTTCCTATTCCTCCACCATTCTCTCTATCATTCTTTCTTTGCAGTTGTGTATGAGTTTCTTTTCATGGCTACTTTCCATAACTCCTTTCACTTTGATCGTAGTTTGCAGAGAGAGGAAAAGAAGGGGATTGCTTTGGAGTTTGTCAGTGCAGTGGCTTTGTGCATGTTGACATAAATGGAGCCATGACTTATATGTCATGTCAAAATTCTGGACAGTGCCCCTCAATTGTCACACACACACACACACAAAAACACACACATATATATATATATATATATATATATATATATAAATGATGAAAAAGTTAAATGGTCAGAGCTGAATTAGACCAGGAAACAGTAGTATTAAGTAGTATTTAAGTATAGAAAATTAGGAGATCAGCTGATTTCACTACCTTGGTTTCAACCTTCCAGTATCTTCAGGCAATTTTGATCAATTGATTTCCTAACACTTTTTTTTTTTTTTTTTTTTTTTTTTTTTAAATAAAAAATTTATGAACACTATATTTTTTAAAAATAAGTAAATAAATAAGCACATGATGTGAGGTGTGGAGGTGGAGAGGAGAAAAATTAAGTGTATTGGAAATGTATTGGCAGGGGATTAAATAAAAATACATACTTTCTTTTCATGTCACTTCATATGAACTCAAAAGGAACTTTAGTATGTATGGAATATAATTTCCAATCTCCGATTCAAAAAGTTTTTTGGGGTCTGGAAATACTATAGCTAATTTTTCTTGTTGACAAAGGTTGCAGATGTTGCTATGATTGTTTTAAGGTTATACTTTTTGTAAAATTTTTCAGTTTCCAATTGGATTTTTTTTTTTATTTATTTCCTTTAATTTCCACACATGATTGGCTACCGAAATTGGCTGAAGGTTGAAACCAAGGTAACAGAATCGGCTGATTTCCTAATTTTCTATGCTCTCTCCCTCTCGATTTTATATATTACACACACAGAAACTCTTAAAAAGTATATACACACAAGCAATAACGAGATGATTCAACTTCAAATTCATTTGAATAATTTCTCTAACATAGTTGCTTCCAGCACCATATTTTGCATTATCAACTTATTATAATCATCTTAGGCATAGGCTAAATATGAGGGACCCCAGAAAACGGAAGAGTGTGTGTGTGGACACCGAGGTCATCCTCACCTGAAGATTGCTTTCAAGCATGTAGGACTTTCTGCTTGGTGTTGACTTCAGTGTCCACTTTCATATTTACATATGCTCTGTCATATTGCGCACTTTTACTCATAAAAACCTTAAAAACTATATTATATATTATAGAGAGATATTATGGGGATATGCTGGAAAAGTAAACTGAATCTTTATGGAAATATTGGATAAGACATACGAGTGGTTGTAAATATTTACGAAAAATAATTTTATCATGTGTTAAAACGAAACTAAGAAAATATTTTTCTCTTTGCAAATTTTGAAAGCAGAAAACAGTTCACATGTAAATATGGGACATTGACATGTGAAAATGGTAAACATTTGGATAGGTCAATATAAAAGGCATGGTTCATTGGAATCATTACAGAATCAAACCATTGGGCTGAGTATAAACCAAACTAGATTGACCACATTAGAAACTACAAATAATTGACCTACTGGTAAAAATGTAGACAGGTAATTGTAATCCTATTCCAGTTTTCTATAACTATATGATTACTTGGAAGTTGTTATAAACATGCCTTTTTCTAGCGTGTATACTCTTTCTCACTAATCATAGTTATTTCAGTCAAGGTTTTCATAGTGAATAATTTTTAAGTGAATATAAGTACGTTGGAGATTAGATAAAAAAATGTATAGTCACTAAAAATATCATGGGTAAAAGTTGTATCATTGGATTGATATGTTTAAACAAATGTAAAAAAAATAAAAATAAAAATTTTTTGTTTGATTCTGAGTCATTGCAAAAAGATTTTTTAAATCTCGATTAATAGCTGACAAAAATTAAATATTTTACGATTAGAATAGATTTTTTTTCAATAAATAAATAAACACTATCCTGTTGGTTGTTGTTTCAATAATATTGGTACATAGAAATATTTTAATCACGTTAAAAAAATAAAATCAGCGACAATGAATAAAAGAAAAAAAAGAAAAAGCAAATACAAAAAGAACATTTTTTTTATCACAAGACACTTCCCGACTCTGCTTGTCGGAATCAGAATTTGATATTAGACTCCAGGGGAAAACCTAAATGTTAATTTTCAAGGCAGCAAGGCCACAGCAATCCTCGGCACCACACAATCTTTCTACACTTGACATTCTGTCAGATTAATCTTAAGTAGCATCTCTAGTTTAAAACTTCCTATATAAACAGAAAGTGTTGCAACCACTTTTAAAGAAATGCCTTTTTTTTTCTTTAAATAGTAGTCTTGTGTAAGCACATTTTTTAAGTGTCTTTTAATTTAAAACCCAAACCAATATTAACTCTCCTGTAATCGCGGAGTTTCTTGTTAGAAAAAAAAAAAAAACTCACATGATTTAACTTAGGGTTCTTACATTCAGTCGGTTATATGCTATGCATCAAACACACTTAGGCGATCATGCATCTTTCGATACATGACTGACAAGTCAGATTTTTTTCCCGCAGTAGGTTATTTCTTTCTGCGGTAGACCAGCTGCCAACCAAGGCTATAGAACCCGGTCTGTCTTGAGGAGAGAAGTAGGATTCATACCGTTCCCAAGGGTATTGGCACGTAAGTGAATGTAATGGATTTGTTGACTCCGATTCCTCAATCCGAGCTGCTATTATCCAATATCCATGCCTCCTATCAACCATGTGTTTTTTTTGGGTTTTTTTAAGTTTTATGAAGAAACATTTTCCATTCACAAAACTGGAATAAAGAGATTAAATTTTTAAACGACAATGTTTTTATGGGCCTATTTTTAATACTACGTTACGTTTTAAAATTAAAAAAAATTCTATCCAAATTAAAATGGAAAAATCCTCTGAAGACACACTGTCCAAACTTGACTTGAAACCTTAAATTAACTGCTGCGATTGTCAGGTTAAACTTAAAGTGATTTTTTTTACAAGTCCTTATAAAGCCAGGACCTTTCATTCATTTATTCCCTGTTTGCGTATTTCTCTTTCGTTCATTAAGCAATCTTCCTTTTTACACTTCAATAGTCATTGTTTAGAAAACAATAGCCACTTGAGCATTAAATTCACAGCGATTGTTGTAGTTGAACTTCTAAATGATCCTCAATCTATTGGAAGCAAAATACAATCTTGCAAAATTGTAGAGGAAATCACCAATTTGTGTATGTTGATTGCTCTAATTGATGCGGCCGGTAGGGCATTTTAAAATGAACAAGTTAACGGAAGTAGCCATCAAGTTTAAAAGGACATAAAAAACTAGAGACATCTAAATAAATAAATACTTGTGTTTGTCATGTAAGTAATCATTTGACTATTGCTAAAGTACTCAATAGTAGCAACAATACACGTCGGTTCGTAATTAACATAAAAAAAGCACTGAAATTAGGACAGTCGATTCAATTTTTTTTTTCAAAATGATATTGAAGTCATTTTTCAGAAATATGAAGACAATTTTAAATCGTAAGCATTGACTGGAAATTCCAACCAAATTTATCTTTAAAAATAACGACAGTTGGTTCAAGCAAATAATGAGTTGAGTGGATAGGTAGAGTTGTCTATTTTTTTTTTCAACAGAGATAAAATAAAAAAATAAAAAAAAAGGAATTTAATTTGTAATCTTCCTAGATCTGTAAAATTTGTGAAACGTGATTTTGACTTATCTTTTTAGTACAAAAAAATCGCTTCTCTATTGACGTGATTCAAACCCTCGAGCAATAACAAAACTTTTTACAAAATGAGCCATTTATTTGCACTATTGTTGACTATTATCCTCCAATTTTAGTTTTAAAATCCAATTTCATTGTTATTTTTTGTTTGTCTTTTTTCAGCTGTCAATGGATTTAAATTGGTAGCATGCTTGCAAAGTTAATGCATGCCCATGGCATTCCTGAAAATGCTATTCTTTCTATGTTCATGTCCCCAAATATGTGTATGCAGTTCAGGCTTCGTATAGTGGCAGAGCTGAAATGTTATAATAAATGTAAACGATGATGATGAGAGGAAAGAATTTTTATGTGAACACAGTGAACAACGACGATAAAAAAAAATTGATACGCCATCTATCAATTCAGGAACATAGAATCTCGCCATATTCATGATTAGCAATATTGCACTATCTCAGAGAGAGGTGCACATTTATTTATCAACGATAGATAAAAGATAAAAAAAAACAAAAACAACAACAACACTAAAACATTAATTTTAGTATAGCTAGTAAAACTAAAAAATAATAAAATAGCCAATATGAAATTTTCAATTATGGTCACCTCTTGCTACAAAAGATCTTTTTAGACAAACGAAATAATCGTTTTTAAAACAGTAAGACAATTACATACACACTAATTATGCCGAAGATAATTTGATATGTAGCGGAATTGTGACAATGATGCTGAAATCAAGCAATGTATATTGTAAATTATTCATGGGGCAGGTGTATTGTCACGTGGCCTGGTTTCCAGCCAGTACTATACTATGAACATTTGCAATTATTAATAAACCGAATTTAATTTTTTTCTATTAAAAAAAAAAAAAAAAAAAAAAGATCCCGGGATTTTAAAGACACTTTCAGGATATATTATATATAAAAAAAAAGTTATAATAAAAAGAACACTTATTTGATCAGGTAAATAAAACCAAGTAAGAGATACTGTAAAGATGACAGTTTAGGATGAGAATTTTTAAAGCAGCAACGCATACTTAATTTACTGGTGACAGTTTAATATAAAAAAAAAAATTCAAAATGAAAACATTGAATGGTTATCAATTTGACTTCAATTTGAAATTGTAAAGAAAATTGTGAACAAGTATCAAATATTCAACCAAAATGGGGGGGGGTCTGGAGAGTGGAGATGACAAAGGAAAAAATAGCAGGTTTTTCTTTACTTTTTTGCAGGTTAATTAACAAAACTTCAGAATAATCGAAATTCGTTCAATCTTACAAAATAAATTGAAAGAATCTTACGCTTTTATTTTCTTAATAGTTCATTGCCTCTAAAAAAACAAAGTAACATTGTCGTTACCTCACATTTTTAGGGGGGGGGGCTTTAGAAAAAATAATTTTATGTTGATTTTGTTGAAAAAAAAAAAAAAACTCAAAAAATAAATGTAATATTTGTGTCCGTTTTAATAAAAATCTACATTGCGTTTTTAGAGAGAAAAGCTTTTTTAAGCGGTTTCATCCGTCTATGAAAAAATAAGCAAGTGGTTATTTTCTCTTATTTCTTAAGTGTCCTGGCAGAAGCACAGCTACCAAATGAAACTTAAAAAACGAACGGGAATTTTAGAATAATAAAACTAAAATTAACTAGTTTATAGCAAGCAATTAAGAAATCAAGAAAATCAAGTAAAAAATAATCATCCCAGAATGAAATGGAGGAAAAAAAAACCACCGTTTAAAAAAAGAAAAAAAAAACAGTGTTTCTCTGTAAGTTAAATTACAAGTCTACAAATTGAAACTATACTAGTCAGTCAGTTACAAGTAAAAAAAAAAAAAAAAATAAAGCAAGGAAGGCGCACGAAGAGAAGAAAAAAAAAAGAAAGGCTAAAAGTTTTATTTATATTTTTATATATACTTACGTAGTTTAAAAACTCGTTGGTCCTCTTCGGCCATGACTTTGTAATATTTACTTTTTCCTTTAAAATCGTGTCCAAATATAACAGCAAATTAATCCAATGAGGTCACATATGTAGAACCGTTTGCATCCATTTTAAATGCGACCAAAGATCATAAATAGCTGTTTTAAGTACGATTATTTATATATTTTTCCTTCCTCTTTTTAACGTTCTCTTGACTAAAACATTTCACAAACTGCAAACGATCATCAATTTCAATTTGGGGGAAAATATGGCTCTTACTGAAGCAACTCAAAAGCACAATCAAAAAGCACTATGATTGGTCAGTTTTGGAAAGAGCAAAATGAAACAAGCCAATAGGATTGAGCGTTGTATAACCTCTCGGTTGCATTGTCACGAGGTTTGCAGTCTCACAAATGGCAGTGACGTTGTTTTTGTTGAAGATTGACTTTTGAAATGAAAAATTACAATTTTTAAATGGACATTAGTAAATATGCGTCATTTGTTTACTTCGTCTAGTTCTTTTTTATCAACTGGTATTCTCCGTCCACTCAGAGCTTTACATTATGTCCAGGGTCAATCGCCCGAACCTAAAATCCGAGAATATTTTTATTACATTGATCATCAAGGACAGGTAAAACAATTATTAGGCTACCTCCTTAAAAACACTGAGAATTTTATTATTTAATAATGGTTTCTTTTCATCAATCGCATTTCTAAATAAATTTTCAGCGGATATTAACTGATTTCTTGCAATTATTTATTGAAACTTATTTTACATCGAAACATCTATCAACAAAACAAGCATGCTGGAACAGGATGGAATTTGATTTTTTACGCATTTTGTCTTGTTTTTTAATTTATTCTTTCAACAAAGATTACAAACCATTTCGTTTTCCATTTTTCATTTTATAAACGTGAAAATGTGCGAATTATGAGATTTTTTTAACGTTATTCCAGTTTAATTTCATTTGCGGTATCTTATCTTACTTAAACTTATAACCATTAAATTTTGATGTATTTATCTTAAAAAAAAAAACAACAAAAAATAAACTAATAATTCCTCGATCGGGATCAGTCTGTAATCTTTGATGGTTTTTGAGGGAAAAATAATAGTGTTTGTTGTGTCGTGTTATGTTACAAACGTCTACTCTAAATTCCAATAGTCTGATTCAGGTGAAAGGCACATTAATAAAAACTTAATTTTCCTTGTTTGTCGTCGTCTTAAATTTTTAACACGACACATAGAAAAAAAATTATAAATAAAAGTTGTTTTTTTGTCTAATTGGGCTCTGTCAATATGATCCAAACAATGTTTAGTTTATATTTGTTGTGTTCTATACAGAGCTTCCTTTTTTTTTCTTTTGTTTAGTTGAAAGACACTGTATTTTTCATAGCATGTGAAATATTTTTTCGAATGCCAAAGTGAATTAATTTCATTTAAATATTTTAATTTAAGTTTAGTTTTCTGTCTCATATTCTGAGCAAACATTTTTCCTAATAATGAGATGAGGTGTATGACTTAGGATTTGTAAATTTTACCTCAGATCAATGATCACACATAAGGAAAAAATAAATGAATTACAGTTTAACCCGGATATAAGAGAGTTGTCGGGACCGGAGAAGAAGTCTCTTATATCCGGGTTTGGTCTATTTTATATACATTAACACAGGCTCTAATTTGGGACCAGAGAAAATCTCTCTTATGTCCGGGTTACACTAACTCAATTTGTTTAATAATTTTTTTTAAAAAGTTCAGATTTACCGTCCTTAATCATATGAAGAAAAATTATATTGCATGTACATTGTACACGCTATTTTTTGTTTTATTTCTGATGCAAGACTTCAAGGAAATAGATTCGACCTTTTTCATTTTAATTATTTCTGTCTAACAAATTTGTATTGGTCACAAAAAAAGTTAAATTACATTTTGTGGTAGGGAATGTTTGTACCCAGAACATAATATTAGGTAGGCAAAGCAATCTAAGGGAGATGATTCTTTATTTTTTTTTCTTGTGATTTTTTTTAACCATTTCATTTCGAGCAAGGCAATAAAGTCACTAAAACGCAGGGCTATTATTTAGTATGAGAGAAAAAAACACTATTAATGAGAAAGAACAGGAAAAGAACAAGAAGACAAGATAACGATTGACGTTGCATTTAAATTTTTGAAGATCAACGTTGACTGTTATCAAAGTTATAAAGTTGGTATGGGAAGAATTTTTCTGAAACAAAAAAAAAAAAAAGATAAAAAATGATACCTGATTTGAAAATCGGCATTCAAGATCTTTTAGCTTATATCTCAGGTAAAACTATAATTTCTGCTACTTGTGAAAAATATTCAACTATCACAGCTACTAGACAGAACTGATTGAAAGTTTTTGAAAAAATAATAATAATGTGGTAAGTGTATGAAAATGAAAATTATAGAACAAAATTAATCTCCCACTTTTTTCTCCAAATTATTAGATTAAAAAAATATTAAAAAATCAGGTATCTTCCAGTTTCAGTCAGTTATGTGCCATGTATGATACACGTGTAAGCAATCATGTATCTTTCAATACATGACTGACGAGGCAGATTTTTTTCCACAGTAGGTTGCCATTTCTTTCCGTGGTAGACCAGTTGCCATCCAAGGCTATAGAACCTGGTCTGTCCTTCTATTTACCTATAGCTGGGGGAGAAGAAGAGGATTCATACCTTTCCCAAGGGTATTGGCATGTAAGTAAATGTAATAGATTTGACTGGAATTCAAACTCAGCTCTCCGATTCCTCAATACGAGCTGCTATACATAACTCCACCATGCCTCCTCATCTTCCAGTTTAGTAAATAAATTTAGCATACTGTTATAATGTGCTTTTCTTGAGAAGTGCAGTGGGTGAAACAGTATAGATATATGAAACCTTTGGATAGAGTCATGGTAAGGAGCAAATGCTAATAATTTCTTCAATAAAACTGCACAAGGGTGTAAAATTAGTATTGTTTCATCTTTTATGCTCTATTCTTGATCCAATGTAAAACCTTTGTTAGGATATTTGATTTCAATGGAAAGCATTTCTCCAAATCAGTTTGGTTTTGCTGTTTCTCAATCCACTAGATTCCATTTTAGGATTAGGCAATTTTCATGGATATCATTTGCCAAAATATGCTGAATTGGTTGATCTATTTGCAGAGTTGCACAAGAAGATTTCTTTATAACCTACAAATGTAAAGCTGGTAGCATTTAATGATCCTTTATTGTTCTTGCTTAAAATCATGTTGTCTAGATTTTTTGTATTAATAAAGAAGTTACATTGACAGCCGACACTTGTAAGTATGCTGTTTCAGGGATTTTATCACCAGATAACCACCAAGTAATATATTTTGTTAATCAATGGTGACAAGAATTTTTCTAACATTGAAGCTTTAGCACATGTCTATTACCAATGCAAGGCTATGCAAATGCACATGTATCCAACTTTTTTTATTTTATTTTCATTTAAAATTTTTTAAGTCTGATTGCAAATTAATTATAATTCAGATTTTATTTATTGAAAAATGTATTCATAAAATGAGGTTAAGTAAAGGTTACAAATTCTAAGTGTTATTTCTCATACACATTGAATTACATTTCATTCAAAGAGATACCTATAGGTTTCACTTTGATTTCAATGTTTATAAAAAAAATGTTTGCTCAGAATATAAATCATAGTAAAGCAAACTAAGGGAGATAATTTGATCTGCTCAAATTATTTTACATATTGAACTGGAAGATACCATAAAAATATGTATCCATCATGAGTAAGAGACACTTTATGGAGGGCGGGGATAACAGTTAATCCTAGACTTCAACAGGTTAATATTGTAGTGATTGGAGAAGCATCTCTTGTCACTTCCATAAAGCAGCAGTTTGTAGGAAGAAGCTGCTCAAGTAGAACTTCCATCTCACTAATGCAATAAAAAGGAAATGAAGGTGGTTTACTACAATGTGTGTGGCATGGTGGGTCTTAACCATGATGGTTAGGACTGGTGGAAGTAAAGAATGTAGTGAGAAGTTTGAATGTTTCATCTGTGGAGGAAGGGCTGTAAGGTGGAAAATAGTTCATCACCCACAAGGATGTGGAGACACTTTTGGACTCTATCGAGAGTGGAAAGTGAAAACTAGGCAGCAGTACTCTATTTTCAGCCTGATCTGGCCCAAGTACTTACTGGTGCAGTACAGGATACCAACCATTTTTTCAATATCTTTCACAATGCATTGTGCATACAGTATCTTTTGTGATGGATTGTATGTACAAGTTCCACTTGAGGTTTAAGTTGAGTTTAAGTCCCAATAGGTGCTCAAGGCATAGGATTTCCCTGAGAGAACACCTGTTCATTATGATGTGAAAATTCAGTTTGTTTGGTGATGATGGAACATCACTAGTTTAGTTCTCAAAATATTGAATGTGACCAGCCAGTTTTTCCCTCCCTGAGCTGTTAAAGCTATGTTAGAGGACAGATCATCTGCCAGGTTCTGGTTATCTAGAGTTTTGGAGGTGCACCCATATACCATTGTATCATCAGAATAGATATTTACAAATGATACTCACTTCAGACATAATGAGAATATACACTAAAGGAGTTAACTGAATCAAACTTTTAATCTTTCTGATTTTTTTATCTCAAAATATATCAAAGATTTTTCTGCCAATAAAAAAAAAATAATTTTTCTACATTGATTATAAATGTTGATATTATTCTTTATAAGTAAAGTTAGCTTAATAGATGTTGATATGCCAAAAATGTTGTTAGCTATTCATTGATTTGAATTATTAATGTTAAGCATTTACTTTAACCACCTCTGAATGTTTAACTTATAGTCTATTTGTTATGTATATATCATACTTATATACTTTTTTACAAATTACTTCATTATGTTAGACATAAATCTATTATCATTCATTATTTGAGTTTGTTATCTTCATATTTTTCTATCTATATAATGAACAGTCTGAATGTTTCTTTGTTTCTAATATTAGATTTGCCTTTCAGGTAACCAGGTTTAACTTCTAGGTAATCCATTGTTATAACATGAGGTATACTCAGCAACACTCCAAGTGAGCAAGCATCAGGTTATCTTAACAACAGAATTTTAAAATTTGTATAATCAAAGAAAAATGTAAATGTTTTTTTCTTACTTGAATTGTTTTATAGATTGATTTGTTTTTTACATATTATCAACACTTTGCAGGTTACTAAAAGCCAGAAAATATACTTAGAGTGTAAGAATTTTTTTTTTTCAGAGATAATAATGATTTTAGTGATACAAGTCTTACTAATTAATCCATAGCTAGGAGAAAAGAAGTAAATTCATACCTTTCCCATGAGTATTTGCACATAACTGAATATAACAAACCCTACTGGAACTGAAATACAGCTCTCCAATTAAAAATTCTGAGCTATTATCCATTACACCACTCACACATCCAAGCTTACAGCACTTGGTATTCCCAAGTGGTCACCCTTATAGGTACTGACCAAGTTCGTAATTGCTTAACATTAGTGATCATATGCGAACTGGTGTTTCAACATAATATGGCCATAAGCTTTGTGGGAATTTAAAATGAAGAATTATTTTAATTAAATGTAATCTAACTTGCATCCCCTATTTTTAGGGCTTATAAAATAAGGGATGCAAGTTAAGATTACATTTATAAAATATAAGATAATCACTTTATTACTACCATTAATTAGATCCTAGTTGAGCTTTCATCTAATGTTTGTTGCTTATTGCAGCACTGATTGCTTCACATTCTGTGGTTGTTAAGCAGCATGAGTTGAAACACTATTGTTTCTGATTCATGCTGGTTACCTGAGCATTGTGAAAGAAAGCAACAAAAATAAGTTGAAAGTTAGTCTTAAATTAATAATTATGAAAATGCTTTATCTAAGACATTTAAACATGTTAAGACTACAACATAATCACTTGTTATCTTTTACAACCAGCATTAATTTAAACTTTTGTTTTTTTTTAATCATTTTACCCCAAGCAAAACGATAAAGATACTAGAATACAGGGGGTTACAGAGAGTTAAAGATAATGGGGAAGATTGAGGAAAGGACAAAAAAGGAACAGGGTTCAGGAAAACAGAAGATGGTGATTGATGTTGCATTTAAATTTTTGAAGATTGTAGTTATCAGGGAATCAAGAAATTGGAAGGGAGTTTCACAGATGGGAAGTACAAGAAAAGACACTGTTAGAATGGACATAGTAGTTACATCTAGCTAGTTCAACTGTAAAATGGTGAGACCTAGTTGCCAATCTTGTAAAAAAGAGAGAGGGAAGCCAAGATGCCTGGTCAGAATTGATTACATTACAATTTGCATTTCTTGAATATGATTTGTCTACATGGTTAATAGAGAGTGGAATGTGCAAATTGACATTTGTGTTTTACAAGTCTTATAGTTTTATTTGAGGAAAGTTAATATTTTCCATCATCTGGGTTTTTAGTTGAGTTGTAGTAAATTTGATTATAAATGTTGATATTATTCTTTATATAATTTCTTTTATTGATATAGTTATCAATCACATTCATAAATTTAATTTTGTCAATTTATATTATAGTCTGTTGGGCATGATAGATGTTGCTATTCATTTAATTATAGTGACATCTTGAAAATTAGAGTAAATATCAGTGCAAATTCTACCTCCAAAATACATGCATATTACTGTTGCTTGTTATATGATAGTGTTTCAATATTGGGAATTTTGCTACTTTGTGTAGGAACAGGGTTTATCATTTTTTGGGTTATCCATACTTCAGCTGGCCTATGAGGTACTTTTAAACTGAAGTGGGCTTTCATTGTATATGGATAAAGAGAGTTGACTTAAAACTCACTTGACCTTTTGAACTGAGTCATTAGGTAACAGAACCACTTGAAATAATACAGGAACATTGGGTATTTATCAAAGTTCTTTTGCACAAGCATTTCAATTTTAATATCTATGTTATTTGCCTTTGTGTTAAGTTTATTTTAATATATTTTTGTTTTTATTCCATAAAAATGTTTAAAGTATTCTGCTTTTATTTATTTTTTCATGAATTTTATTTTAAAGTAAGTGCGCATGATGTGTAATATAGTACTTTATTCTTTTATGTGTTCTCTAAGCCTCTTGTGAGATGTAATATGATTATCATTCTTTCCTGAAACTTGAGAAATTTTATAACACTAATTTGTTGTTGGTAGAAGTTTGCAGTCAAAGGATTAGTCTACTGGCAGGAGAGGAATTTGTCTACCATTACTAGTATCTACATTGGTTTATTTGATAATGTCACAAAATGATAAAATATTAAAAAGAAAAGATATGTTGCTCTTGTAGATTTTAAGATTAAGGAAACATGACCTACATAGGATAATATTAGAAACAAAATGAATATTAGTTACTTTTCAGTTCATTTCATATTGTGGACATATTTTTATAAACCTTTGCCAGTATCATTAATCTTTTTCAAGGTCATAATTTATTATAAAAGTAATAAATATTTAATTTAAGTAATACTCACTTTCTAATCATTATCTATTTATGAAAAAAAAATAGTCTGAACTTTTTACTAAGATTGTCCTTTTTGTTATTTTTAAAAACCTCTTTTTTTGTTCTAAGAAATATTTAATAAGCTGTCAAATAAGTCAAATATTAAAAAATGTTTTTTTATAATCTGAAATTAACCAAAGATTGATCTAAAAGTGTTAAATATATTGAAGCCATTCAATTTAAAAGAGATACATAGAATATCTTAGCAATTTTCATTCATTAAATTTATACACAATATTTTACTTTTTTTATTATTGATTAATGAGTTTATCTGATATTTTGTAAGACAATTGTCCAGATTATCCATTTATTGGAGAGTTAAGCATATCTAACTCTATAACCATTTGTTCTGTTAAAGCCTACTAATGCTGGTTTTTAGTTTATAGAATTAAAACAAACTTATTTAAACTATTGTTAAATGCGTAAAGTGTGTAGATTTTGTGTAAAATCTAATTGAGACCTATTTATTTGCTTCTGAAAAGTACAAGGATGTACATATGTGCATAGAAATTGATTTTTTACCTTGAAAGTTAAAACTATTTATTGAATTGATTGAATCATTCCTGACGCAATCAGTGATTTTTTTTTTTTTTGCATGGTGATAATAAATAGGAAACATTTGTATTCACAATTAAATATCTTTATTTTAAATTTAGAAATTTTAAAAATTTTATCAAAAATAAAGTCATATAAAAAAAGTAGGCTCAACTTTTGTTTTTAATATTAACATCCCAAAATGTTTGTCTATTTCTAGAACTTGTGTTATGACAAATATATCTTTACAGAAAAACTTTCTCTCCCTCTTCATACATATATATAACATTTTTTGTACCTATGGAAACAAGCCATCCTCTATTTAGGGGCCTTGTTTTTGTTATAAATGTGTATGGGGAGTTATAACTCTGAGTAAATAATTATAAACCCCTTAACATTTAGATATACAAAAATTCTCATAAAAATGAGAAATAGCAAGATGTGAAAACAACAAAACAAGTATTATTTATTATCTGGTTGTTAGGTGGTGTTGGAGACATGAGAGAAAGTAATACTAAGTAAATTGTGAGTTTGGGGTCAAATCTAGATCAAATACAGATTGGAATCCAACAGAATGATAAGATAAAGAATAAGTAAAGTGTATACAGTCTTTTTTGTATTTTTTTTTATAGATGTGTGTAATGAGTGCCCAGATAATTTAGTTGAAAAATACAAGACATGTCTGGGGTTTTCTTACCTTAAATTTTTATTGAGTGCTAAGAGAATAGTGTTACTATTAGCCCCTATAAAAAGAAAAGGAGCTGAAATTTTCATTGACATACATGTTGACTGCCTGTTTCATAGTGTCACATGTTTCTGTGTAGAGGAGAAAAGTGGTGTTGATTCTCATTGGTTTAGAAAGAGTGAATTAATGATAATTATAATTGCTATAATTATTTTATTATAATTGTTTTTGACACTGTAATGGATACGACACATGCATCCTCACTAGAGCCAAGTAACTTCATTAGTGAGTTAGGGAAGGTCAGAGTGAAAAATATGTATTCTGGGTGATATCAAAAAAGTCACATTATAATTTATTTCATAATAACCATAATGAAATACTAAAATAATAATCAGTAATGCATAGATTGAAAATAATTTTTTTCAGCAAATATGAAACAACTTTTTCAAAATATATTTAAAATATAATTAAAATTAAAGAAATAGAATAATTATAATAATTAAAAAAATAATAGAATTATTTATTGAAAAAAATGTCATTTTTTTTTTCTGTGAACGTATGTTGAGTGATTGATTGATTTGTTTTCTACAGTTTATCAACCCTTTGCAGGTTATTTAAAGCCAGAAAATCATTTTAGATTATAAGAATTTTTTTTAAAAATAGTAATGGTTTAGTGTTACAAGTATTACTAATTAAACTATAGCTGAAGGAGAAGATTTGGATTCATACCTTTCCCAAGGATATTTGTACACAAGTGAATATAACAAACCCAATGGGAATTGGAACTTGGCTCGCTGATTAAGAATTCTGAGCCATTATCACTTACACCACTCACACATCAAGCTTACAGCACCTGGTATTCTCAAGTGGTCATCCATTTAGGTACTGGCCAGGCTCAACATGCTTAACTTCAATGATTGTACAGGAACTAGTGTTTCAACATGATGTGGCCATAAGCCTGTGAGTGTATGTATAATTTTGCTAAAAATTTAAATTTCCATTGGTGCTTTTTCAATTTTATTTTTTATTTATTCATCAATATAGCATAGTCTGACACAAGGCCAGTTATTGCAAAGAAGAGTGTGATATCATACTCTCTCAAATGAGAAGTACCTATTTTCCTTGGAAATCATCATTTGAAATCATGGATTTTATTTGGATTCCAAAACTGACTACTGGCACCAATTAGAGATATACAGCTACCTAACTCAATAAGCAGTCCTCTAAAAATATTTTTACAGCACAAAGTTACAAGATTATCTGTGACTGGAGAACTGAGAATCAGACACTACCCTAGTGATGGTCTCTGTGAACCACTACTCAATGGCAATATACTCTTATTTACTAAGCTTGGTCTATTTAATAGGTCTTTTAGTAAGGAACATTTAGTAGTGTTTAACCTTCATGACTGAAAAAAATAGTTTGTCAAAAGGATGGTTATTCCCTTGACACCACTATTACTGTATACACTTTTGACTTCTTTGGTAATATTTATTTACAAAATTATAAAAATATGTGAACCAAGTATAATGCAATATTTATTATTTACCTTTTATAAAGATTTATTACTATTTTATAAAGAAATAAATTTGAAAAGAAATCTTTTTATTCAAAAATTTATAAAAATATGTAAACAATGCAATATTTATTATTTACCATTTTATAAATGAATATGAAAACAAGATTTTTATTCATAACTTTACAAAAATATCAATGAACTATTATTGTCAATTCGCAAAAATAAAGAAAATATGTAAATCCATTTTTATGCGTTTAGATTTTAGTAAAATTTTAATCATAGTTTTTTAAAACAATGAACATTGCCAAGGGAGTCCAAAGTGTATACAGTAATAACAGTGTCAAGAGAATACCCATCCTTTTGGTACCCTTTTTTTTTTTAAAAAGAAAAAAATCAAAGGCTTAGCATTGCCAAACATTCTAACTTTACATGTAAATTAGTCTGCAGAACTAGTTTATCATTAACCTATGATAGGTGCCCATTCATTAAGAGATCATAATTTGATTTGAGTTATGTAAATGATCTTGTCTGACTGATTTAGCAACTTAATCACTTAAGATTTAGATTTTTTTAACTCTTTTGAAAGATAAATTCTTATATATATATATCTCATCAGCCAGTTTCAAATAGTTAAGAGTTACAATTTTTAAGTTCACTGCTTAATTCATTCAGTTTTTTAATACACACACATACACACAACACTGTAAATCACACCATACTTGCATATTAGTTGATAACATCAAATTGTCCAAATTTAATTCTTCGCAGCAGCTGTGGTTCATTTATAAAATATTGAATTCAATCATTTTGTTAATTCTTCAATGAACGAATGAACTGACAGGTTTGAATAGGTGTGTCTTTCAAATATTTTTCTTCAAGATATTTAATGAGGTGTCCCCAAACTGAACACTTTAAGGGTATAACAGTTAATGAAAATAAACATTAAGTATTTTATACTTTCTTAAATATTTCACTTTTGTTTATTGATAACATCTTTATGTATTTAAATATTTTCTTAATTATTTTGTTCAATTCCCTGTAATTATTTTATTAACATTTTATTATTAAGTGCTAATCATAAAAATTAGTAAGAGTTGAAATTTGTATTAAGACTCTCAACTTGTTTTGGAAATTCTATATTCTTTACTCATTATGTGTTCTAGAAATTTCAACTCTCTTTCTGATGCTAAATATAAGTGTCCTTTTTGTCTATATTTTCCTTAAAACATTTTTGTTGCTCACATGTTCTGTCCATGATATTCTCAGCATCCTTCTGTAGAACCACATATCTGTTGCCTCAAGTCACTTCTTCATCTGTGAGGAAATTGTCCAGGATTCTGCCATATAAGAGGACTATTATTACATAACAGTTGAGTGCTCTTTGTTTCTAATGAAATTTTCCTGTGTCTTAATACTTAAGATTTTGGAAGGCATCTTTAACTGTTTAAGTGCACCTTCAGATTTCTATGTCACATTTTTGCTTCATATGTTATAACACTACCTATATAGTTAAATTTCTATATTTGCTTGATTCCGATGTTTCCAATCTGTAGCTCATACCTTGGGCTGTCCATCTTGCTAACGGCTGTACAACACTCTATCTTACAATTGATAGTTAGTCCTTTGTTCTTGCTTTCCTTTATTATTTTGTTTAGAATTCCCTGTTGTTTTCTTTCCATGTCTGCCATCAACACAGTGTCATCTTCATATCTTATGCTGTTAAGATTGTCTTCCAATGATAAATCCTGGTAGGATTTATAGTTCTCTAAAAATCACCTCACTGTGTAGGTTTATTAAATCAAGTAAGATGCATCCTTGTCTTACATTTCTATTTTTATTCAATTTGTTTTCTCTTAATTATAAGTATGAATTTACCATGGCGAGTTCACTCATTACTACTGTTAGTATACTGTTCTGAAAGTTATCTATTCGTAAATTATATGAATTCTATTTTGCTGAGAATATTTATAAACTTTTGCCATTCAATGGGTTTTACCATTTTTAAAGCTGACATAAAAGAAAATGATATTTTTAATTTTATTCTTAATTTCTTTTAATATATATATGGATACACACTCACACACACCCCTATTGTCTGGTTCACACTCCACCCTGTTCTTTTGAAAAGGAGCAAAGATTTAGCTCTTGCTTCCTGCTGAGGATTGTCTTTCCGGTTCCTTCTCAACTCTCTTCTTCTAACATCTTCACCTAAACTCTGAAATTTCATTTATTATTTATTTTTTTCCTCAATAGTGCATAGATTCGGCTATTATCCAGTTCACACTCTTCCTCAGTTTTTTGAATAAGAGTAGAGGTTTATGCTTTGTGTCCTGTTTAGGACTGGGTTTCTGGTTCTTCATAAAGTCTACTTCAGCTCTACTTCTGACATCTCCACCTAAACTCTGAAACATTATTAACTATTTTTTTTTTGTTTTTTTTTTTCTCACTAGTAGTAGTAAAAGAATTTTTTTTTTCCCTGGGAGGTAATGGAAGAAAAGAGAACGTCTCCTCTCTTACCCCAAACATTAACAAAGGCGCATACAAACACAAGAAACAAAACTATTGTGAGAAATTTAAAAGAACAAACATTTATTACAAAACATTAAAACAATATAACAAAATATAATATTTTACAAGGATAGGCTTGAACAAAAATTTCCTTTTGTCTGCTTTCTGTGAGGCAGATTACATATCAAAAAATATATAAATGATCTTGAAAGATTTCAAAATCCTTGAAAAATTTTAGAAAAAGTTTGAGAAGGTAATAGAAACTTTGAATAAGGCAGAAAAAAAGGTGCACATGTTCAATTGAAACAGGAAGAAATCACAGAATGAAGAGAATTTTGGCAGTTTCAAACCCCTAGTGTCATGCAGACGTTTTGCAATTTTTCTTTTATACAACAATTCTATTCACCTTCAGTTCCTTTTTTTTATGTATTCTTCTCTGACAGTAGCCAAAACTTATTTTTTCCTTCTAAGTTCTTATTATTCTCCATTCAGGATGAAATTTTTATGTCACTTTGTTTTCTGTCTTGGTCAAAATATTTGATTCTTCTTTGAAAATTTGATCTCCTTCTGCTTTGAAATTTGATTACCTTTTGAAGCTTATATGCCGGCCTTTCTCTTTATATAACAATTGAAGCTTTGATTGAACAATAAATAGAAACAGTATATATTTTCTTTTAATTTAAAACAGTTCACCTTGACCAAAATATTTTTTGGTGATTCTTTATGTTGTGGAGTAAATAGTACACCTCCACCAGTTACTATATGAACTAGTCCATAACTAATAAAGTTATAGGTAAAAAGAAGTCATTTCTACTTAAAAAAGAGTAAAGTGAAACTGGAATTATAACTGTCAAAAGACATTTGATGAAATAAAAAAAGACTTGTGTCAGATTTATCACTAGCACACAACGATCCAAAAGCAGAAATTGTAGTGGCATCAGATGCTAGTGAGTACAGTATTGGAGCAGTGATTTTATACAAATACGATGACAGTAAAATGAAAACCTTTGCTCATGCTTCACACTCACTTCTACCAGCAGAGAAAAATTACAGCCAGATAGAAAAAGAGGTGCTCCACTGGTTGCTTTGAAGACCATCTGTCCCTTTGCTGCTTCTTGATGGAAAAGACTTGAGTGCAGCAGTTGTCTCCATTTCTGTTACTGTGGTAGGCATTTAACTTCTTCCTAGATATTTAAGCTCATTTATACTTTCAACTGCAGTATATTGATAATATCTTTGACTAAAGGTGCCAGTTGATACCACATGAATTATTGCCTGGTTGAAGCTTTTGATGTTGTTCTTCAATGCATTCATATAATATATAATGGAATTATATGATGCAGTAAAATCAAAATGCTTGTCTCTGATTCATTGAAACTTGTCCTGCAAGATGCACATTGTATTTAATATACAATTTACTGTTGACTATTATGAATGCAGCACCACATGAATGATAATTTCTGACACTGATTTACTAGTGGATGTTGTATTTCAATTTAGTGGTCCACACCTGGAGCTGTTCTGCAGTATCACATCAAAGTCTGCTAAAGAAGCAGAACCCCTTGAGATAAATCGTATTTATACTTGGTAATGGCAAAAAAGCAAGTGTCACTCTGAAGGCTGTCTAAAATTACGGACCCAGTTCTAATTTGGTCACAATAAAGATTCTGATCAGAACACAGTACAGAATGAAGCTGAATCTGTTGTATATGTGGACAAGTCATTGATTCCTGACACAAGAGATACTCGTTGTCCTACAAACCACCTTACATTATGTTGATCTGAGTGTGTACTGTATGCAATTCACATAAAGTTATGAACTTATTATTTTCATGATGGTTAGTCTTTGTTGATACTAAATTACTGAGGTTTTCTGTGTGTTTTTCTTTCATCCATTAATGCTAACCGTAAAATCTTGTAATGTAAAAATCAAAATCTGGTAGGTTTCTAAAAGATCCAGTATTATATGTATATTCAGTATTAATTATGTTTCTAAAATATCCGATACTAATATTTTTCTAAAATATCTATTGTTAATTCTGCATTTCTAAAATATCCAATATTAATAATAGATTTTTACCTATTAATGGGTTAAATTTCATGCTTTTATTTATCGGGGAAGAATGTCGTAATTTTGTTTGTTTGCTATGCACTCCTCTATATTGTAATGCTACTTGTGGTTATTCAATGTGGGAATATTAGTATCATGACTGTATATAGACTTTACTGTTTTCTCATGTGAAGTTTATGGACTTTGTTTCTTGAAAGGCTACATATATTGCTGTCATATGTCTTGACATGTTCTTTGTTGAATAAAATTTAGAAAATAAATTCTAGTTCTACTACAAGCCTAAAATCTCTGAAAATATTTTGTTTACTAGCTTTTTGAATATAACCGTTAAAAGCTGACGGTTCTTTGAGGCTTAAAAAAAAACAACATTTGAATAGTTTCTTAGCCTCTAAACAGCTTTTTGAATATATTTGTTAAAAACTGCTGGCTCCTTGAGGCGTAAAACAAAACAATATTTTTTTTTTCTTTATTATTTAGATATTCATTAAAAACTGCTAGTTCATTCAGGCTTAAAATAAAAGGCTTGAATACTTTTTCATACCTCTAATTTTCTGAATATTTTATTTTAAATTAGTTATTAAATTATAAATGTTTAAAAATATATTTATTGTTGTGAGTGAAGTAAGGCTGAGGAAAGTCAAACAATGAAATAATATATTGAAACATTAAATACACTAGAAAAAAAGACAGGGTATCATAAAGCTATGCAAACACATTGTCAGTAGACGCTCTGTTTATTAACTGAAAGTTACCATAATTTCCCATTTATAATATGCATTTTTTTCTAAAAAAATAATAAGCAAAATCGGGGGGGCGTATTATGTACAGCTACAAAAAGTCTTTAAAAAATTGTCATAAAATAAAATAAGAATAATCATAAAACTAAATTAGAATAATATTATTCTATGTTTAAAACTTTTTTTAAATAAGAGTAGAAAACGCTGGCCATAATGAAATTGGAGAGGTACAATTTTATAGGGTTTGATTACCAAACAAGAGGTACATATTATGCATGAGTAGAAGCATTTTCGCACACGTTCAGCACAATTTTAGGTGTGCGTATTATAGATGAAGGTATATTATACATGGGGAATTACAGTAATTGAATACTTTTGTAATAAGATATATTAAGATATTAATTTTTTTTTTTATTTTTATTTGTTTTTGAAACATTTAAATAAATCTTACAAATATGTTAATGAGTGTATTCATATATATATATATATATATATATATATATATATATATATAATATTATTATTATTATTATTTTCTATCTGAATTTCTGGGATGAGTAGTTATCATTATTTACACTATTTATATTTGGACTATTGTCCTCATGTTTGTTGTTATCACAGCTTTGCTGTTATGCCCCTCCATCCTTCATCAAGTGTATATCAATCCAGGTAACCTATAGGGAATTCTGAGCTGAACCCTTTATTTAATGGATGGCGGTAGACTGTTCTCATTCCACTGTCCATGTCTATGGATATCTTGTCTAGTTCTTATTTTTAGTAATGCTCAGTTATTGTTTGCCCTGTTTCCACTGATAGTACACACTGCCCGACCCAGGGGCTAAACTCACAATTACTATGTCACCAAATTTACGAATCAACACTTTTAATCCACTAGGCTATTAGTGATTGAACTCACAATTACTATGTTACCAAATTCACAAACCAACATAATAGAGTAATTGTGAAATTTCAGTGGAAACAGGGCAAGCAATAACTTTTTATTGCAATTATTCCACTGTCATTCTCCAATATTAAGCAGTGTTAACCAGAAATAAAGAATCCTCTAGTGAGGTTTGAAATTGCACCTCTCTTTCCTTAGGAAGCCTGTTTGTCCGAAAGTTACCAATTAAGATGTAAAGAACACGCATTAAAGAAGGTCACATCTAACCATATAGTTTCCAGTTTTTATTTACTAATGATCTAAGAACTGTAATAAAAAGCAACAGAAATAAAATTAAAGAAACAAGTTTAAAATGAATAATAATGATAGATTTGTTTCAGCTTTATTCAAATCTCCTTATCAGTTTAAAGATATTTCACTAAAATTTAATAAAATAAAAACATAACTTCTTTCAACTTTGACAAGGCAACAGTAAATATTTATTTTGCAATTAAATTTTTAATTATCAAAATATTTATCATAATTAAAATATGTGCAATAACTATTATATAGATTTGGGGATCTGAGTCCACTTGAATTGTTTTGGGAAGAATTATTAGTGGGGACCTGTTTTATGTCAACTCCCTTTTAAGTACTTTAATGACCTAGTATATCTAAACTTTATGGAACCCTACCTGGACTCACTAATTATCTTTTGGCTGCTAGGTTTTGCACTAATACTTTTGCCCATCTGTTGTAACTTGACCTATTTCTCTCTTTACTTTTTTTTTTTTTTTCACTTGCACATTTAAATAAAAATAATTCCTATGTGATCTGAGTTCAAGTTTTGTCAGTAGCTTAGTTTTTATATCCAATTTTGAGTTTTTGCTCAAGCAGTTGAAGAGTATTGATCCAGTGTGTTGTAATAAAAAAATAAGATTGAATCAAATCAGTAATAAAATCTAAAAAAATGTCAAAAAATTAACTTTTCTCTTATTACTCAGTCATAAACTAAAAAAAACATACAGAATTAGAGAGGAAGGAGTGGTTGAATGACGATAGATTTGTACTTGCTTAATTATTAAAATTGCCATGATTAAAGTTGTTGAAGCAACATCTCTGAAAGAAAGCCCCTGGGGCATGGAATTCAAATTCATGTCTCATCAGAAAGTACTTCTTTCTTTCTAATTTCCATGCTATTTGCATGAGTCGTTTAAGATTATCAACACAGTGTTGTGATAAAAAGCAATAATAATAAAAAGAAGGGCTAAAAATAATACTTTATTATGCTCTAGCTTAGTGATTCTCAACTGCTGTGCCACGCAATATTGTCATGGCATACATACATATGTGTGTGTGTGTGGAAGCAATAATGATACAGCGTTAGTATTTGACAGGTTTCACATTAAATAAGCTGCACTAATAGTTGAATAGATACATTGAAATAAAGTAAGTTCATATTTGTGTGTGTATTTTTTAAAAATCTATGGTTTTATTTTATAACATTTAAGTGTATACGCTTTAAAAATTTTGCTAAGTGTGCCGTGATATTTTCACTCGCTCCTAGGTATTCCTTTCTTAAAAAGGTTGAGAAACACTGTTCTAGCTTATGTTTTAGGTAATACCTGTAAAGTAATTGAAAGTCAGTATTTAAAACCATAGATCGTCTGAGTTCAAATACTAATCATTGGAGCTAGAGAAAAAATTGCACCCATCTTAGCCTTAGAGTAGGTCCCACTATATTAGAATATTTATGTTATAGGTAAATATTGAAAAGAAAATGCAATTTATATATTAGAATGTGTTTCTTAGAAAATATATTTTTATGCTTAAAATGCCACACAAAATCTTATAGCATCACAATATAAATAGGAAGTTAAAGCTTATATAATTTCAGTTAATGGCTAGATTATTGTTAATCTACAATAATTACAATAGCCTTTGTTAATGGTCTGTAAGCTCTTTCTGAGTCCAAGGGAATTTCTCATTGGTGTACAACTCTCATGCCAGTATGTTTTCTAAACAAAATAGCACCTGGTCTTTGAGGCTAACATTATTTCACTATTGCTTCTTGTTCTTTGAACATTGTGGACTGGCACTACAGAATTACAAAAAACTGTACCAAATAACAGAGTTCACATGACTTGAGGACTGGATGTGAGAAATCTGTTTTCCTAAAAAAATTGTTTTAAGAAAAAGATTTTATAAATTTCAACTGAAATCAGTACTGGCTGTTTGGTCAATGAATGTCTAATCTGCTCTAAATTAAATTTAACTTTTAAAAAATTGTAAGTTTGTATTTATCAATAATCTAAATTATAACAATCTCTTTTTTTTGTTTGTGGGTGTAACAGCAAAAGTGGCACATCATAGTAACATTTTTGTTAAGGCAAAACTTAAAATGCTCTAACTTGAAGGATAAAGCTGTCTTCAATTCAGTTTGCACTTTATTAGTAGTAATAATATAGAATCTTCATTCCTGTTCATCCTTATAATAAATATGTAATTTTTGTATGTTTGTGACAAAAACAGATAATTCATCTCAATATTGAAAGAAGAAAAGATGACTACTTGTTACTTAAAATAATAATATCCATAAAATCATACCTTTTCATATCAAATATGGTATATGCAGAATCTATTAAAGGAAGAGAAACCTTTCAAAAATTACTTGTACAGAAATGTTTGACATTCATTACTTTGTTAAATAATCAATAAGAACATTTACTCAGATTTTTAAGTAGGTACCAATGGGAAATTTGCACCTACTTTGGCCATGAGACAAGACCGTTAATTTTCTCCTTTCAGTTAGCAAGATTCTCATGTCTGACCTGTTTTAAAACTGGTATAACTTTAATATGTCTCTTGGACATTTTGCAGCAAGCAATTTTTTTAATGTCTTTTTAATACGCCTCTTGTGCATTCTGGTATAACCAATTCTCTTGAAAAAATAAAAAATCTTGTAAATAGCAGTTTCTAAAGATATGCATTCACATTAATAATCAATATAAATATTTTTCTTTTTATATTTGTTTTCCTTTGCACAGTCAACCTACAATAGTCCCTTTCAGCTAAAATTACATACTTTTGAACTGTACCCTTTAATTTGGGGAATCTTAGATCAGTTTATAAAGAGTGCCATGTATCTTAATTTCTGCTAGCATAAATAGTTAACAAACTGGTTGAACTAGATATCAGCTAAGTTTGTCTGAATTTAATAATAAAATCAGATTTGTTCATTTTACTGCAGTATCGCAAATTAAACCGTAATACTTTTTTTTTAAATGCTATGTTGCTGTGTTCAGAAGAAATGTTTCTTTTTACTCTCGTAACCTGAACAGATTTTGAAAGATATATTCTGTAGATATCTTGCTTTAATTTTGTAAAGTGTGTCATCTTGCTACTGTTTATTTTCACTCACAGCTTTAAAAAACATTCTCTTTCAGAACTGAAATTTATTCTATTCTCTTCTAAAAGGGTCTGTAATATAATTGACCAGGCATCTTGACTTCAGTCACTTTCTCACCAACGTGACATGGCTTCCCTGTCTCTTCTAAAAATATTTTCAGGATAACTGCTCTAAAATTCAACCACAGGAATTTAAGCATGCTAGTAGATTGGCAATTAAGCTTCACTATTTTACTGTTGATCTAACTACATACAACATCCAGTTCTATTCTCATACTTTTTTTCTCATTCTTCCTTCCTGTGCAACTCCCTCCTGATTTCTTGCTTCCCTGATAATTACAATCTTCAAAAATTTAAATGCAACATCAATCACTATCCCTGTTCCTTTTTTTGTTGTTTCCCCATTCTTAATCTTCTCATTCTCTTTCATTTTGTAACCCCCCCCCCCTGTAGTCTAGTGGGATTGTCACCTTGCTTGGGGTGAAATGATTAAACAAAAAAAAAATCATGAATTACGTTGTTATTTTATAAAATTTCATAATTTATTTATTAGCCCAGACACGTCAATCAAATTGAAATAAACTTTATCTGTGTGTTTATGTTTTAAAGAAACAGTTTTCATGTTAACTCTTTACCTGTTGGATAAAAATTGAGATGTAAAATGATATGACACTTAACAGCATGGAAAACTAAATCTGTGAAAGAATTTCAAATTCTGGGGCTGCTTGTGTTCACTTCATTTGCACTGTCTCCTCACGAGATATTATAATTAAGGTCTCATGACTGGAATGCCATGATTTTTTGAAGAAGGGAGCCCAATCAGGAATTCTGTTTTGCTGCTGTTTACCTTTGTGACGTCTGTCACATGATACTTGAAGAGAAAATAGATATCACCAAATAATTCACTTTGCTGTAAAGAAAAAAAGTACGGCACAGACATCCTTCCCTTCCAATGACTTTCAGATTATGGGGCCAACCAACTGCTTTGTATTCTGTAAAAGACTTGGATAAAAAAACAGCTTTATATTATCAACGAAATGCAGACAACTCATGAAATATGATTTTAAAGGTTATCTGTTGCAGCCTTTGATTGAATTAATTAATACAAATGAATTGCCTTCTTTTGTTAATATAATTAAAAATTCTCTAATTATATATTATAAAAAAATGGTAATCATTGGAATATGTTTTTGTATTATTTTTTTTGCAGCTGTTTCTGGATGATGCAAAAATCAAAAACTTCACTTCATGTTTTAAAGGTAAGTTTTAATAATTTTCATTCTAAATTAGAAAGCATTGTCTTTCCTTATAGATTTCATTGTTAACTTAAAGCTGTCTCTCCATTCTTCCTTACAAGCAGTTTATATTTATATACCAATTACTAATAAAATTTTACAGTTATTCCTAAAACTTTTCTAGTTATTTACTGTGATTGATTTTAGTTCACACAAAGTCGAATTAGTGAATTGGTCTGCAAGACTTATTTGCTAATGATTGAGCTCCAGTAGGCATCCCTTAGCTTAGTCTGGCACAAGATCACAACAGAGAAGCAACACAGTGAGGATCAAGTCCTCTATATCATCAAATTAGTATGTGAGATGAGCTTGTTCCATGATAGGTGTCTTGTAATTGCTTAACCCAATACAGCTGAAGAGTGAAGGACATTGTACATTTGAAATAATTAAAGAAAGGATATTGATAGTGAATAGTGATATATAATAATATTGAAAAGCTTGACTTAATTCTTTTATTATTGCACTTGAAATATTTTAACTATTCTTTGTAGATGTAATGGATTTTAAGATGAGTTTTAAATGAGTTCTTCACACTGACATTCTCTGCTCTTTGCAGAATTGAAATCTGCAGGTTTTCATTAAATTCTTCCTTGAGTGAGGATTCCATCAAAAATGATCTTGGAAAAATTTGTCTTTTGATGAGATGAGGAAAAGTGGTTTTGTGGATAAATTATGTAAAATAAAAAAATGTGTGTGTGTGTGTGTGTGTGTGTGTGTGTGTGTGTGTATGTATGTATGTATGTGTGTGAGTATATATATATATATATATATATATATATAAAATTTCGCTTGAAGATGGAACGGAGCCCTTTTTACTTTCAACTCAATTTAATTTAAAGGATTATATTGAAGTTTTCGGCTCTTGTTTTGAAACATGAGACCTCTTATGTAGCGATTTGGAATCATATTTTTAAATAAATAATTATATTTATGCTCTACTTTTGTATCGAGCACTATTTTTTAAAAATAATAACTAAAATACTAAGGGACTTTGGATTATTTACCTAACCAGTTCCTTCCTATTTTCTATATATTTTCATATATATATATATATATATATATATATATATATATTTTGAAATTTCCAATGTCAAATTTTGATAAATAATATAAAACTAAAACAAATTGTACAAACAATTATTTAATATTTTCAGATAAAAAATTTGTATAATTTCATAAAATTTAAAGTAGTTAATGTTTCATAATTTAAAAAAAGACAAAATCAAGTATTCATATTATCTATTCCAGTATGATTTTAAAAAAATAAGAAGTTTTATTTCTCATGTAAGGATTTATTTTCTGAAATCTAATTAAATGGACAAAAATGGTTGTTGTATCTTTTTTCACTGAAGGGGAAGTAAAATGTCTATCTTGAAAAAGAAAAAAAAAACAAATTTAAATAAAATGTTCCTATTTCCAGGGAAGGAACTAAAGTTTATTTCAGAATCTTATCAACAGTCCTCTAATTAAAATATTTAAGTCTACAATATCTGGGACTATATTATTGGTGTGTAATTGCAGCATCTTAATGAGAAGTTTTTGTAAATGGGAAATTTAATATAAGCTCCATAAATTATGAAGGAAATCTCGCACACACACACACACATATATATATAAAATTAGGTGTTAAAGTCTTTGACAAACTTTTTATTGGTGTCTTTTGTCATATTTATGAAAATATTACAGAATATCAAAGAGTTTTCATTTTATGGGAAAATTAATCTTCCTTCTTCCAGGTAATTAACACATTACATGCATACTATATTTGCCTTGAACAAAATTCTAGATAATATTCCTGAGAATGGATATTAATAACAATTTTATCTTTAGATTACATCAGTTAGGATTTATGAGCAGAGGAAAATTTGTTGTGAAATTTTTGTACATGTCACGATACAAATGCTTCACTAAATTAATATATCCTTCTTAATATCAGTATATGTATGTATGTGTGTGTGAGTGTGTGTAGAATTCCAATATTAGATGTTTACTTATGCTAACAGTGATATAATTATCTTTTGTACATATCTTGTCTGTCGTGGCTGCCAAATAGTATTCAGCTTCATATCTGGACTTATTCCTCTCTCAGTGTAACATAAGAAAAAGACATAAAAAAAAATAAGTTTCTTTACTTCTCCACCTCCAGTCATTTCCTAAAGAAAAGACCTGAGGCTGGTTAGAGAAGGGCACATACCAGTTTCATTCTTGACTTTTCAAAAACACTACAAGCTCTAAGCTTTTTTTTCTTTCTTTATTGTAGAAATATAGAATATTTCACATGATTTGGTAGCAATTACTTTCCCAATTATCATTATCTTTTCTTTTCACATTGTGAGGTATTCTTTGAATTTCCTTATGCTATGTAGGCTATGAATTCAAAAGATAGTAATCTCTGTGTAGATTGTGGTGCTTGTTGGAGTGCCTTTTTGTTTTTTAGGGCTGTTATTGTCAATTCTGCTCACATTTTATGCTCCTCAACCTTGGTTTATTTCTCTTTAAGTCTAAGAAGCAAAGACTTGTAGCTGTTTTCATAATAGTAAATCTGACTGATTACAAGAATTATAAATGAAGTTTTATGGTACATTGCTATCTACAAAATGATCACATAGGCAAAGAAAAATATTTTATGTTAATTTTCTTATTTTTATATGCTTATTCTGGTTTTAACATTTTTATATCCTGGTGTGCTAGATGAGTTAATATCTGAGAGATGTAACTTTATTTCTTAACATGTGGCCTATAAAGTCACTTCTCTCTATTAATTACACATTGAATAGGTGTATCAACTGGAAGATATTATGTATTTAAGGTATCATATTTATATATTTTTTATTCAAATTTCATCTCCATTTCTTGTTAATTGTAGAATTTCTGCATAACTTTGGGCAAAATTCAAAGCCCAGGAAAGCAAATACTGCTGAAAAAAAAAAATGCTTAACAAAATAGCTTCCATCTACCATATATTTTTTTTTTTTTTTTTTTTTTTTTTTTTTTCAGCCATTTACAACACGATATTGAGCCAAATAAAGAAGCTCAGAATGAACAAGCAAATCTTGTTCTTCTGGCAAAGCAACAGCAAGTGTTACAATTTACTTTCTTAGTGTTTTTTTTTCTCTCTTAAATGTACTTATATTAATTCAGGTGTCTACTCATTAGGAAATTTGCATTGGGAACAAGTAGATTTCAGGTGCCTTGGCTTGAAGTATTAGTTAGAAAGTTAATCAAAGGCAATGACTGCTTTCATGAGTTCAGTCCTCACTGGGTATCTGACACTTGTAACCTTTGGCTTTAATAAGCTAAGCTTAGTAATTGGGAATTTTGCTTTGATACAGTGGTTCGTAAGTTAATCAAACAGACAATTAATACTGTTGTGAGTTCATTTCTCACTGAGTGTCCTATTCTTCTAGTCTTGTGGAAGAATATATGGAATACAAACAGTATGAGGGTAGTTTGCTACAATGTGTGTGGCTTGGCAGGTTTTAGTCATAAAGATTAGAACTGATAGAACTAAGGAATGTAGTTTGTCTTAACACTTTTCATGAAAATAGCAATAGAGCAGCGAGAGGTTTGTAACATTTCACCTGTGAGAGAAACGGGTTGTAGAATGGAAAATAATTCTATCAAGACTGGAAAGTGTAGACATAGCATGCTAGTGACAAGGAATTTTGTCAAAATATACAGTAAAGAGATAAAGAACAGGGAGAAGTGGATTCATGCTTTTGCTAAAGTAATTAGGTTTAAAATAGTTTCAGCCAGAATTCAAACAGTTTGATGATTTCATTTTTCTGCTACCAATCTTACACTGAAACACGATTTGTTAATGTATTAAAAAATAAACTTAATTGATATAACAGCAGAGAGGAAACAGTAAACATATTGTGTCTTAAAATCCTGAAGTGAAAGCTTTGTTTGTTGGATGGAAAGATGTAGTCTCTGTAAATTCCTGATAGGTACTATTAGTTTTCATCTAACCTTTCATGATGCCCAAATTATGTCTATCTAGAATTATACTGCCCTAAGTGATAGGCTATGCTTGTAACTTTTTACAACCAGCTGCAGCAGTCAAGGACACAGGTGTAATGAATTGCATGCTACATACCCTTTCCATGCCCATTTAGGAAGCAATATTGATTTGTTTTTTACTGCTTATCAACCTTTTGCAGTATTTACATTATTTGGACTGTTATCCTCATCTTCATCTTGCCATATTCACAACGTTTCAACTATTGTATGCTCCAGCCTTCTTCAGGTGATTGGAATTTCGAACTTAACCCTTCATTTCACCCACTGGGGTAGAATGTTCTAGTTCCATGTGCCATGCCTCTGGATGTCTTGGTTATTTTCCTTTAACTCAACTCTCCAAGTTTTTTTGTTTACCACTGCTGTAGCCTGGTATTGAACTAGATTTATTTATCCTTGGCCCAGTGGATAAATGCATTGGTTAGATCCAGTGACTAGACCCAAAGAGTTGTGAGTTCAATACCAGGCTACAGCAGTGGTGAACCAAAAAACTTGGAGAGTTGATTTAAAGGGAAATAACTGGGACATCTGGAAGAGTCAGGGGACGTGGAACTAGAACAATCTACACCAGTGGATGAAATAAATGATTTGGTTCAAAATTCCAATCCTGAAGAAGGTTGGAGCATACAACAGCCAAAATGTTGTGAATATGGCAATGAAGATGAGGATAACAGTCCTTTTGAAACCTTTTACAGGTTATTTAAGGTCAGAAAATATTTTTTGGAGATAATAATGATATACTGTTACAAGTTCCACTAATTAAACCATAACTGGGAGAAAAGAAGTGGGTTTATACCCTTTCCTTTTGTGCATAAGTGAATATAACAAATCTGAGTGGAATTAGAACTCTGCTCATCAATTTCCAACGCTGTCATTATCCATTACACCACCCACGCATCCAAGCTCACAGTACCTGTTATTCCTATGTGCTCATCCATCTAGGTACTGACCAGGCTTGATGTTGCTTAAATTCAATAATCGTACAAGAATCGGTGTTTCAATGTGATTTGGCCATAAACCTTATGAAGCAAGATCCACAAGTTCCAATCAACTGTAAAGGTTCCTACTGTAGAGTAAGCAAACTGTTAATGTAAGTTTAATTCTTACAATGTCCATCACATTTATGGTTTTAGTGCTGTTCAAAACTAAGCTAATTAAACATCAATTAGCACACCTGACTGTTGAGAAGTGGTTCACAAGATTGTCTAGCTTCTTATAATACATTCTTGTTGAGTGTTAGGTTTAGGTGTGAAAAAATGAAGGTTATTTATAGCACATTGAATGAATGAAAACCACCATTGTAACATTACTGTTTAACTTGCCATTAGTAATTTGGGGTGTTGAAACACTCTACAAAATGTTTTTCCTTAGTATTTAGCAAGTGACAAGTCAAATTTTAATGATCAGCTTTCTGAATACCTCTGTCAAGCAGTTTCTGGTTTTAATCATCATATTTGTATGAATTCCAGTTTTATTTTTTTACTGGAAATAAAACCTATTTTTTGCATATTTTAATTTTTGAAATTTACAAATTCATTTCTTAATATTAGCCTTTAATTTTCCAAAATAAAACCTTTTTTTTTCTATTTTTGTTTAATTCTATAAGAAGTAGAACAAACACTCAAAACAATATATAACAAAAAAAAGAACTAAATTATATATATATATATTTTAAATGAGGTGTTTGAAAACCACACGGTATTAATGCTTTGACCTTACTACTACTAATTGAGTGTTAATGGTGAAATTTGTTTTTGCAAGTTTTCAGTTTGTATGTTGTAAATTAAAAATCAGAAAGAAAAGGATTTTTCAGGAACTAGAATTTTTTTGCAACACACTGATGCATATTGAAATCCTCACAGTATTTTAGTATTGAAGTTACTAACATTTTTTGTTGAGATTTACAAACTCTGTTTTGTTCAATAAAAATTTTAATTTTTCAAAAAAAATTAATGAATATTGTACTAAACTACACACCCTAGTAAAACCAACTGTACTTTGTACCCCCTTAACTGTTTGCATTTCTCCCCAAAATTTGGTTTCAATCGGCCAATGTATGGCTATTTTAGAGGGTGTGATGGACTAATGGAAATTACAGAATTTTATATATAGACAACTACAAACATTTCTTATAGAATAAGACTAATTTTATTTATTTACTTTTTTCCAGAAAAGAAATTTTTAGAATTCTTCTACAAGAGATTACGTGTCAACAGTACTCAGAAGTATCCAGAATTTCCTTATTTATCTCTCTGTGGTCGAGAAAGGAACTACATCCGTTGCGATGACAGACCAATAGTCTTCACTGAACTGATCACGGATAAGTATGACAGCACTGACTATTTGTATTATGGAGGTTACAAGGCAAATTTGCGAATCCCTTTTGAGCCAGAGAAACTTTGTATGTTGCCCAAGACAGGTCGTGTCTATCATCCTGCCAGTATAATACATGGTGGCATTGGTCTTGTTAAGTCTAGCTTGGCTATAGAATTCAGCAAGGGTTTTGATTTTGAAAATGGAGAATCAAAACCGCCCACTCATTTTGTTTGGAACAATAAAGTTTGCAAATTGACCAATGAACTAATCACTTTCTTTGAAAAGAACCAATGATTGACTCTTCATGTTCAACCAATTGATGCTCACTTTTCTTTAATCAATGATCTGATCAAACAAGTTTTTTTACTTAATTTTTAAAATAAAGAATGAGCAAAAACCTGTGCATATTAGTGGGGTAAATACATTGGAAAAATAAGAAACAAAGTAAGAATCATCTATAAACAAATTTAAAGAAGCTTTGTAAATTGTGGAACTTGGAATACACATCTAGAAAAAATGTAAATGTCATTATCTTGCCACCAAGAAACTTCCAGCTCCAAATAAAAGAAGCCAGCATCTTGTCAAAGAGACATTAATCAACAAACATCATGTGTTTATCTAAAGATCAATATATGATATAAAGCAGAAAAACAATAACTGGTTATATATATATATATATATATATATATATATATAATTTGATAAGTTAAAATATGCATAAATATTGAATTTAAAAAATTTTTAATTTATAGTACCTGTTTACCAAGACAAAGCTAATCATTGGCAAGTGGTCAGATCTCAGGGCTCAACAGGTTAAAAACTTGTTATCTAATCCTTTGGATTAAAGGTAAAGAGTTAAATATTGACTGATTTGTTTGAGAAGCTTGTTTTTATGGTTTATTGTTGAATTCAATAAATATAGTAATTTTTATTGGTTCATTAGACATGGGTTTTCTAGAAAGTCTGTTACTTTTCAGCTGATAATGTGTGAATGTTTAACCAATGGTAATAAGGTTTTTTTGTTTTTTTTGCTGAACAGTTCATAAATAAAAATGCATGAATTCTTTTGTTAAAGTTTCAAATAAAATATTTATTTTATTAATTTCTTGTCATTATTATTATTATATATGTATGTATATTCTTTTACTAGTTCCTCATTTAATTTTATTATGTTTCTCTTTTTTTGTTATCACAATGCTCAAAGTTAAGCAAACAGCACTGATTGGAAATGAAGATTTAGCTTTCAAGGAGATGCTAACTTGAATCCCCAATCCTTTGGAGCCATTGGTTTGTTTAACAATTGTAAAATGTAAATAGAACTATGTTGTAATTTAAAAGAAAAAAATGTTGCGGAAACAACAAAAATAAGCTGAAAAGAAGGAAATAGTCATGAAACTGATTATAATCTCTTTTGCATTTCACTCCCTTCTGAATGCATGAAGGTGAAAAGCTATTCACAATGCAATGTTTAAGATTTTGCAGTATTTTAATAAACTAATCTTTATCAAAGGAAGCTATACAGAAAAGCATCTCTGAACACAGAATGTGTCAAACTTAGAGGAAGTTGGACAACAGCAGCAGAGGAATGAACCTAGTAGCACTCCTTTCAGATAAGAATAAGAAACTGAGGTCACAATTCATTAGGGATCACAAAAATTGAACAACAAAAGATTGGAAAAATATTGTCTGGATTGACGAGTCTCGATTTCTGCTGTGACATCAGGACCAGAATTCGGTTCAAACATGAAAGTAAGGATCCATCCTACCTTGTATCAACAGTTCAGGGTAGTAATGGCAGAGAGAATATTTACTTGGCATATATTGGTATCAATAAAAGATTATTTAAATGCCACAGAATTTTTTTGGCTGATTGCATATCTCAATTTACAACTATGGTGCACCCATCTTTTGCTGCCTACTTCCAGTGGAAGAACTCACCATCTCACAAATCAAAAATATTGGCAGATTATTTTTGTGGAAGACAGCAATGTGTTTTCCTTGTTAAAGTAACTTTCACAATCACTGGAACTCAATCCCACAGAGTGGTGGACAAGGAGATTAGAATCCTGGATGTACAGCCAACCAATCTACAAGAATTGTGAGATGCAATAATAATGACATGGACCTAACTCTTGGAAGTATTTTGTGAAAATCATTGAATTGTTTAAATGCTTCAGCCTACATAGGTATTGTGGCTGACAACATGCCTACAGTGTTCCCATCTTATGATGGTCACTTCCATCAGGAAAATGCTGTGTCACAAAGTAGAAGAGTGGTTCCTGAAACACAGCAATAAGTTTTCTGTGTTAAAGTGGCCTCCACAGCAGAATCTTTAGCCCATAGAGCACCTTTAGGATGAGGTGGAAAGGGAGATTCAAATCCTGGATGTGGATCTACAAGAATTGCAGGAGGCCATATTAACAGTATGGACCTACATTTTAAAAGAGTGCTTTCAGAATATTATTAAATCAATGCCAAAAAGAATTGAGATGATTCTTTTAAAAAATAGAAGTGCAATCTGGTACTATAGGAGTATTCCCAATAAAGTGACTGTGTGGTGTATCTGTAATTAATGAAAGATGTGTGTGTGTGTGTAATATATATGTATATGTGAGTGGTAAAAAATGTAAAATATGTGTAAAAATAATATAAAATAACAAATGTAAAAAATATAAACAAAGGAGGAAAGAGTAAGGATAAAATAAAACCATAAAGAGGTGAAGAGAAAAAAAGTTCATCAATAAGGTGGGGGGGGAGAAATATAACAAAAACAGCTAACCTGTTTCAATACTTGCTCCTCAGAGCCTCTTGAAGCCAAGTATGTATAAATGTGCAATATTTAAACAATAGAATAAAGTTTATAAACTAAGAACAACCAGGGAATCAGCAAGAAGAAAAAAAAATTAACATATTCTTATCACACTAAGGCCAAACATTTTGTTTACAGAGAGTAGGCATCTTGGTCCCAATATATATTGTTTTTAAAATTTTTAAATCAATCAAAGTGTGATTATTGTAAAGAAATCCTAAGTAAATGACATTGCACAACCCGGAGTATTTATTAAATCTTCAGCAATTGCTGAACCTGATGTGTTCACCAACTTATGCAAATTATCGCACATGTCCTGACAATTCTTAACCGGCACATGCTGATCAGTTCGAGACTCCAATTGTTGAGTTTAAATTTGCTCTTAATCCAGGTTATAATTGAAGATTGAGTTTGTCACTGAGATGCTAATACCTTTTGGAAAGGTATGAATTCTATTATTCTCCCCCCAGCTATGGATAAATAGCAGGACAGATCAGGTTCTATAGCCTTGGATGACAACTGGTCTACTGCAGAAAGAAATGGCAAACTACTGCAGGAAAAAATCTGCCTCATCAGTCATGTATCAAAAAGTACATAATCGTCTAAGCGTGTATCACACATGGCACATAACTGACTGGTTACTATGGCAGATGTTTGAGTGAGTTACATTCCTTAGTTCCACCAGTTCAGACATTCACCACTAGGACCTGTTATGCCATATTTACGATGGCAAACCATCCCCATTACCATCATGTTCTTTTCACGAAAAGCAAGTTCCACCCAGACAGCTTCTTCCCCAGAATTTTTACTTTGTGAAACAAACTCCTGAGTGAATGCTTCCCTGACAATCGCAATCTTGGTCTCTTAAGTCCAGGGTCAACTGATATCTGTCCTACTCATCCTCATAATACTCCCTTACTTCCTCCTCCCTTACAATCTTACTCAGTAACTGTCTACCTTGAGTGGCCCTTGTATTAGGTGAACTAACAGTATAAAAAAAATGATCTGTGAAATTTGCTTGCTGTTATACTATGGTAAGTTTAGTGTGCACAAGTGAGGACTGAACACCTTAAAGTTGTGGTCTTGAACATGTAACATTATTTGATGATTTTTTTACCTAAAGTTTGTTTTTCTCAGTTTCAGCACCCAGTCTGTATGCTGTGTATTAAAAATCAGGAAGAAACAAATTTTTCAGTGACCTGAAAATTAACACAAACTGTACTGACTGAATTCGGCTAAAATTATAGTAATGTTTAAGTGTGCATTGATGAGGAGTGTTGTGATAAGAAATGACAATAATAAAATGGAATAAAACTAATGATAAAAAAATGTTAATTTTAAATTAGTACAAATTAAAAAAAAATATAGATAGTGCATTTATCTCGTATGTGCTGTCTGCCTACAAGACATTGACAATCATAGCTCCACACAATTTCCTCTCCTTTGTAGCTCTTAATAAATTTTGTCTTTTTGTTATTTCTCCTAAACCTTGTTCCACCATCAACTTACTCAAGCTCACTAAGTAGGTTATGCATTGTTTTCCTCTGTCCCTCATGCCCTCAATCTTTCTTGTGAATATCAAATTTTCCAAGCTCTCTTTCCTCATTATAAATCCTAGAAATTTCAACTATCTTTTCCTGTATAAGTGTAAGTGACCTTTTTGTTTCCATTTTCTATAAAACTTTCTCATTGCTCACATGTTCAGTCCATGGTATTCTCAGCATCCTTCTGTTGCTTCAAGTCTCTTTTTCATCTGTGAGGAGATTGTCCAGTAATCACTAATATTACGTAACAGTTGAGTATTCTTTGTGTCTAACGAAATTTTTCTGTTTCTTAATACTTTCATAACTTTTAGAAGGCATCTTTCACTAATCTTTCGGATTTCAGTTTCATACTTTCCATCATCTGCTGAAACAGATTTTTAAATTGTTATAGATGTTTAATTTTGGCATTTTCAATTTGTAATTTGCATCTAATGTGCATTCATCACAAGCCAAAAATAAGTATCTGTTTCAACAGAGGATGGAAAGTGCGACACTGAAATCTGAAGGAACATTGAGATAGTGAAAGATGCCTTCCAAAAATTAAGCAAAGTATTAAGAAACAGAAAAATTGCTCACATGTTCAGTCCATGGTATTCGCAGCTAACTTCTGTAGAACCGCATTTCTGTTACTTCAAGTCTCTTTTTCATCTGTGAGGAGATTGTTCACTGCCACATAGGATGACTGATATTACATAACAGTTCAGTACTCTTTGTGTCTAACAAAATTTTTCTGTTTTCACTTTCCATCCTCTGTTGAAACATATTTAAATTGTTCAATTTGTAATTTGCATGTAATGTGCATTCATCACAAGCCCAAAATTTGTGAAATCATCCCTTTTTATAAACAAAAAAAACAGGTAAAATTATAAACTTCCCTTTTTCATAAGGTGTCTGTTGTAGAATTTGATCCTCACTGAGTGTCTCAGTAATGTGACCTCAAGTCAGACAAATCTTAACAAATCTATACATTCATTCTTCTGTAGTAAGTGATATTTACAGAATACTACTTAAGTCATTTCTTCAGTAATTCCTTTGGAAAAGGTATGAACAAGATACCCCTTGCACAATTATTAATCATCTTGACACAATTTCTGTTTAAATTTCTGAAAGGAGTTACTATTTACACAATTTATATTCAAACTATTTTCCTCATCTTTAGTGTCATCACATTTTAGCTATTTTACCCTCTAAATAGTGTAAGTAATAACTCCTCATTTCAGGATGACACAATGGCTAAAACGTAATGACAACAAAGATGAGGACAATAGTCTGAATGTAAATAGTGTAAATAATTTTGACACAAGTTTTGCCAGATATAGTTAATAGAGTGATGAAAGAGTTGGTAAATGACGACATGGACCATATATTCTTTCATAATTATATGGCCAGGCATGAGCAGCAAAATGGATACTTTGTCCATTGTCAGTCTTGACAGATGGAAGTTATGAGAGTGTTGTCTGTATGCATTAAAAGATATTTCTTGGAAAAAAGCTTCAGCATTGTATAAGTTATTTTTTATTCTTCTGAAAGAAAGGAAAGTTTATAATTACTGAGTATTTTATTCCAACTCAACTGCTGCTGCTGTCACCCATCCCCTGATGAATGTCTGACCCAAATGATGTGTCTACCCACTTCTAACTGACATCCTGATTAACCAACTTTTACTCGCCCTGTTTTCACAGAGACACAAATATCAGGGTCAGCATAACATTTGGTCTCCTGATGTATAATCATTTTAAAAGTATTTTGAACAAAAAAGGTGCTGTGTATTCCTCTTCTACCTCTTTCTCTATATATATATATATATATATATATATATATATATATATACACACACATATATATATAAAATTAGGAAAATTGATGACAAAGTGGAAAAGTTCTTTTGACTGCCTTGTTGTTGGAATAGTATGAGTAGAACAATGTTCTGAACATATATTTATTTTAAATCATATTAATCATCTGAGAGACCCTTTTCTGCCTTCCATCTGCATGGCTGATGCTAACCTCCAGGAAAGTGACTCGTTGAGTTCTCTTGGGCTAATCTTCTCAGCCTGACATGTTGCTTTTTTCTAATTCTTCCATACCCTGTGACCTCTTGTGTATTAGTGGCTGTACTCCCTTGCTAGGGGTGAACTTGCTAAATACTAAAGACTAGTGGGAGTTGTAATTTATGCTATCCCAGACCATGATGCCAGTGGTTGGGCCTGTGCATCTTGGGGGAATACACTTTGGAAGACAATGCTCCTCAAGTCTACATTGCACATACAGTTTCTTGCATAATAGCAAAATCTGCTCTCATCACTGAACACTAGAGTGCCATTTGATCCTGCAGGTGATCCTCTCATGATGCCATTGGAAATGTCCATAACTGTATTTTGATGTAAATGGGAGTCTGACTCAATGAATGTGTCTGTAGTTCTGCTGTAAGTAAAAGATTGTTAATGTTTAGACTCCGAGGACCACATATCCTCCAATCCATGTTGTAGATGTCATGCAGTCTGCCACTGCTGTTTTTATAATATGTCAGTTTTGGCAAATGTCTTTACTATATGACTGTCCAAAACTTGGTATAAAGGTGTAGGAATGCTCATTCAACCACTGTTGTCAACATCAAAATTCCACCAACATGTCCCACCTGTGCAGTCATTTTCCTCAATGCCCACAATCCAAATTCTTTTAAATGGCTCGATTTGAACAAAATTGTGACATTCAATGGTACTTCTTTATCTCTAGGCCACTCATATTTATGATTACCATTTTCAAAACAACTTACAATCATGTAGAGTTACAACATATATTCTTCCAATGATCTGAGATGAGTCGTCAGTGATGTTTTCCTGGTTTCATTAAATGTTTTGTGTTTTTAAACATCAGAGTTTTTCTGCCAGGTAAACCTTGTGTCGAACAAGTACAAGCTCTCATCTAAGTGTTTGTGTACTACATATTCTTTGGCAAGGCTTGCTTCAACAGTTTTTTTCGACTATTCTGCCATCGGCCAATAAAATTCTTCCACACAAGTATATTACTCCATGAGTTTATTTCTTCTTGTTAATTGAGAGGCCATTTTGGAATTGTATTGCCTTCTTTAGGAAGGTAAGCAGGGACAGATTTAGATGAAGAGAGGCCCTAAGCTATTCCACTTGTGAGGCTCCTCTAAATCTCCCATTCTCATGAGTAGAGGAAAATGGAAGAGTGTTAAACAATTTGATGAGTGTTTAAAATTATGGAAGGGTTATTTAGTTTACAATGCATTATGACAACATGTGTAAGAAAGGCCTATGACAGTGTCAAAAATGTTATATACCTTGGCTGGAGGCCTCCTAGATTTTGAGGCCATAGGCTTCAGCCTCCTAAGGTTATAGGTAAGTTTGGCACTGGTGGTAAGTTATTTGCCCTCTTTTTCCTTAATTTTTATACCCCAGTATACTTTGTATTTATATAAAGTAAATATGAAATAAGATTTAATTACTAGATGAAGAAAAGGAAAGTTTCCTTCATTCTTGGTTAATTCTAAACCTGTGCAATTACATAATGTACATGAGAGGCCTAATGATAATGAAAAAGTACTCACATATCTATTATTTATATTTTTTTTACTTAGTAGACAAAGAAGAATTCTTTGATAATTAATAAATTTCTGTTGATCCAGGAAAAGCTTTTGTTCACTGGGCCAAGTTTTGATCAGTTATTTGAAAACATGGATATGTGGGTGGTGTGATAGATAATGGCTCAGAAAGAGAGATCAGAAAGCAGTTTAATTCCAATCGATTTTGTTATTCACTTACACACAAATAACCTTGGGAAAGGTATGAATCCATCACTTCTCCCCCAGATATGGGTTAAGCAGCAAGACAAAATGGGTCCTTGAGCCTTAGTTGGCAACCAGTCTATTGCAGAAAGTAACAGCAGCCTAGTGTAGAAATTATTCCAAGTTAATCATGAATCGAAAAAGAGACATGTTCACCCAAATGTGTATCATGCGTGGCACCTGAGGAAGAAAGGATGAAAGAAACATGAACTTTGATATCTAAATTAATGAATTTTCCTATAGCAACAAAAGATCTTGTTTCATATTTATACACCAAATTATTATTCTGAATAAGTAATGAAAAGTTCTGTTGAACTCTCTTCGCAAAATCTGAACAAATTTCAAATTTTTTTGTAAGGGCTTCTCGGGTTCAGGTTGAGAACTTTTCAGCACATCCCCAACTTTTGTAGGTATTTATATGTGCACCCATGTCATAACAGAATGTATTTTACAAGGCCAAGGTTTAATGTAAGAAGCTATTCTAAAATTGCTCAAGACCCTTCTGCACTTCCTCTTTTGGGGACACCTGGGATAATGACCGCCAGCACCCTACTGATGGAGAATTACTGCCAGTGGGTGGGTTTGATCCTGTTTAGTGGCATATCAATCACTACAGGTTATTTAATGCTGAAATCTAAATATTATAAACACAACTGTATACCTTCAACTACAGAAAACATGTATTGTTGGTAATTCTATGACAAATAGGTATTGGTGGTAATTTCACTATGATCTTTACCCCAACCACTCCGTATTCAAGTTCAATCTCGTCAGATGATCGTAGAGTTGATTGCTTTGGCCCAAGTCTTGTCTCACCCAATGTATCAATTGATCACAAGACTGGCTTGATCCAAATGGCTGATTGGAATTGATGACTTAGTTTGGTCCGGTCAGAGTAAAGTCACACGAAAGAAGAAAAAAAAAATTGGATAAAAGAAAAAGAAATATTTATATGCAATTCCTTGATACAAGGTTGATGATGCAATTGTTGATGGCTTAAGCAGGCCTATACTCTCCATGCAATAACTATCAACCCTTCCTGATTATTGTGACACACTGTTATGATTTTGGAACAAAACTTCTAGAACAAGACGTGAAGTCAGAGGCTTTTTCTTCAGGGCAGCAAATCACGAGATCAGGCGAAGCGGTGGTGCTCCTCTCTCAGTTCAGTATCGTCTCCACCATCTATGCTCTGGGTATGCCAGTGTTCCCCAAATCAAGGTTCTCCCTGCAAATTTTCAAATATGGGGGTGCCCTACCTCCCTCCTTGGAATTCTACCTGTACCTTCTCCTACTTTTGGTCACCTGATCAAACCCGTCTCCTTCCTTTGTATGAGTACCTGTCACCATCACTGCCCAAGAGGCATGGAAAGTCCTCTGCCTTCCTTGAAATTCCACCTGGGCTCCTTCCTCCTTGGTCATCTGACCAAACCCGTCCCCCAAGGCTAGGCATGGTCTAGCCCAAATGGGGAAATTTTAATTATCATTCAAAATTCTTTCTTGCAGTGCATGTCATTTTCACATCTGGGATTTATCATTTTCTTATCTCCTCATCAACCCTTTGGCCAACAAGTGACAAAAAGAGAACAATCCCTTTATTTAGGAAGTTTTATCGTGTTTCAACAGACGAAAAATTTAATTATTATTCTCTTATCTATTTTCTGCTGGAAACCTGTCTGCTTTTAAAAGTTAATGCTTATCAATTGATCAAACTCGCAGCCAGAGGTCTATCTTCCTCTCTGTCACTCAATGGTCATAAATATATTTCTTTCCGAGAGATCCTTGGATCTCTCAGTTCTAACCGAAACCAGATGGTCTCTTTGTTTTACCTCTCTGGCAGACAAGAAATTTAATTACCTTCTAGTTTTTTTTCTAATAAATAAACAAATATTCTTTACTTTCATTTTCCCTCATCTGGTCATCAGTATATCTTCAGTCTATCAGAAATTAATGTTTTTCAATTTACTAGCACCTTTCCATTGAATGGTGTCACATCACTACAAATATGTATTATTGGTAATACTTTTTATATAAAAATGTATTCTTGGTATCTCTAGTATAAAATGTATTTCTATTCTTTCATAGGGTTTCATTTTTGTTTGGGGTTCTCTATTTGCCCATAGCTGGGACCCTAACATGTGCTACCACCCTGGGTCAAGGTTGCCTGGGAGTGGAGACTTCCTGAGGCTTGAGCTAATATTGTTGTCAAACTACTCTGGCTCGTGGCTAGGACTTGTAGATGAAAGCCTCTTTCTCATTTTTGTTTCATTCTTTTACCTAAGGCTTAAAAGCTGCAAAACTCTCTGCTCACAGTGAAGGGCACATTAAACAGGAGATTGCAATGTTTGAGGCTAGGTAGATAAGTCTCATTAATCAAAATTTATGTGGGCAGGATCCTTTATCTAGAGAAAGAACCTTATCAGTAAGCAAAAGAAATGTGTGCAAAAAAAATAGTCCCAAGTGAAAATTTGGAAAGGGGAGGTAACTGCTGCCAGCCACAGCATTATTCAGTAATAATATCTATAGCACTTCTGTTGAAAAGCTCCCACTGTTAACATCAGTGATATCTCAATAAGCTTTGGGTCTTATCTAAAAAAAATAAATGATGGAAGATAAGAAAAAACAAGTTAAATCCTTGGGTATCAGGTAATACAGAAATATACCCAAATCCAATCAGATGCAGATTAACATCATAAATACATTGACAGTCATAATTTCTGAAATTACTAAAGAAATGAGATTGACATATTCTATAGATCAAATGAAAGGTTTGATTTGACCTTCTTAGGTGTTAAATAATTCAGTTTCGCCAGTGCAGCTTCTACTTCGGTTTTTAGAATTTCAGGCCAGTTAGTAGTTCTGTGTATTGCCAGTTGTTCTCTTTTGTCATGGAAGAGTTCTAATATACTCATTCCAATGCTAAAGAATTTTTCCCCTTCTCTAATATGAGTGTTCCATCCTTTGATTTTATGCAGCCTGTTGACAAGCATGTCTGTCCTGTTAGTTCACTTATTTGTTTATACATTACTCTTTTGTTAGTGGTACTCAATCTCTCTGTTTCTGTACATTTTTTGTTTAGCCACTCTTTTAGCCAGTCTTTTTTTTATTGTATAGTTTTTTGTATTCCATTTTCTGTCTCCTTTGCATCAAGTCAAGAACCTCATCAGTCATCCACTCGTTTTTTCTTCTTCGTCCATTCTCCTTTGGGATGATATCGTTTGCTGATGTCAATAAAGCTTCTCTTAGTGTATCCCATTTCAAGTTTCTATTTCCATTGTGTACCTTGTATCTTCTTTTCACACTGTCCATATATTTTTCATTCAGGTACAGGTTGCTCAGGAGTTTGTTCTATTGCAATTTGGGTGCTGAATTAGGCTTCTTCAGTTTCTTTAGTTTCACTCTTAGTTTACATATAACGGGTGATAGTTGCTTCTGTAGTTGGGTAGATTTTGCAATGAACCATTCCATTCCTGAATCTTTTGTTGATAGTTATGTAGTCAATTTGGTTTTTAGTTTCTCCTCCATGTCCATAACCATCTCAGATGTTCTTGGAACCATGAATTTTCCAGCTTTTTCTCCTACCCTCCCCCTGACTATTTTGGCGTTCAGGTCTCCCATGATAATCATGACTTCTTGTGATTTGCAATGAGTCTTGGCGCTGTCTAGCATGGAGTAGAAAGATTTGATTTCTTCCTTACTTTGTGCTGTCAGTGCATACACTATTATGATAGCTACATTGAAAGGTTTTCTTTTCAGCTTGACTACCAGAATTCTTTGGGATAATTGGTAGTATCCCAGGATGCATTTCTTGAATTCTTGATCTAGGATCAATCCTACTCCTTTATTGATTTTCTCTCTGTGATTGTCACTGACGAAATCTCCATTGTTTGGCCATCTAGTTTTGCATACACCTAAGATGTTGATTTTTAGCCTACTCATCTGCTGTTTTACATTATCTAACTGGCCACAGTTGTTCAATGTCCGCTGTCCCAAGAGTTATTTTTTGTTTGATGCGAGCAGCCACTGGATAACAGTCCAGTGACACCTGTCACTCATATTGCACCTTTCTGGGTGAGGGATAGGTTCTGAGGAATTTTATCCCCTTTATGTTGTTTGTGTTAGCAGCCACTGGATGATGGTCAGGTGACACCTGCTGCACATGTTGGCCCTTACCAGGCAAGGAGTTAATTCCCATCGACTTAAACTCCTTCATGCCATTAGGTTTCATATTCTGTTATTTGTAGGGCTAGACAAAATCATAACAGAAATGCTGACAGCTTTGGATGATTTTGGCATCAGTAAGATTACAGAAATAATCAATGAAATCTACAACAGTAGGGATATTCCAGAAGATCTCAGGCAGTGCTATGAAAGTAGATCTGCTAAGAAACAGGGCACAACTGAATATGAACTCCATTGAACAATCAGCCTAATGAGCCACATAGCAAAACTCATCATCCATATTCTGATGAACAGAGCACACAGCAGAATCAGGCCAGAGATAGGACAAGAACAGTGTGGGTTCATTAAAGACACCAGAACAATGAATGTGATATTCATGCTCAGAATGTTATCAGAAAGAGCAATGCAAATGCAGAAGGATGTGCACCTATGTTTTATAGACTACGTAAAGGTGTTTGACAAAGTACACCACAAAGATCTGTTGGAACTGCTCAGCAACCTTTGTATATTTGGGAAATATATTGGAATAATCAGGAATCTATACTAGCAGCAAACAGCCTGCATATAGATAGAGAATGTATTCAGCAGATATACAAAAATAGAAAGGGATATAAGGCAAGGATGTATCTTTTCACCAGACTTATTCAGTCCATACAGCAAGGCAATTTTGTGAGAACTGGAAATCCTACCAGGATTCATCATTGGCAGCCACAATCTTAACAACATTAGACATACAGATGACACAGTGCTGATAGCAAACATGGGAAGGAAATTACAAAACCTCCTACAGACGGCAGCGAATGAGAGTAAGAAAAAAGGACTAAGTATAAACTCCAAGAAGACAGAATGCATGGTCATCAGTAAAAAAAAAAAAATGAGCCCAAAATGCAATTTACAGGTTGGGGACACTAAAATCAAGTAAGTGCGGAAATTTAAATATCTGGGAAGTGTTCTGACGGAATATGGTAAGTGCGACGCTGAGATCCAGAGACGTATTGGTATGGCCAAAGATGCATTCCAAAAGCTAGGCAGAGTATTATGAGACAGGAGAATTTCATTGGTAAGAAAGAAAAGAGTACTGAATTGCTATGTGATATCTGTCCTCCTTTAAGGTAGCGAACATTGGACGGTTTCCTCAAAGATGAAGAAAAGACTTGAGGCAATGGGGGTATGGTTCTACAGAGGGATGTTAAGGATGCCATGGACTGAACATGTGAGCAACGGTGAGGTTTTGAAGAGGATGCAAGCAAGGAGGAAGCTTATACTTAACATCAGGAAGAGGCAGCTGAAATTTCTGTGACATGTAATGAGAAAGGAGGGCTTGAAGAATGTGATACTCACAGGGTGTATAGAGGGAAAGAGAGACAAGGGAAAACAATGTGTGACATACTGAACAGGCTTAAGCAAGTGGATGGCAGAACAGTGTCTGAGAGAAGTAGCAAAAGGACAAAACATATTGTGAACTACAATGAGTAGGAGGAAGTGGAGAGCTATGATTGCCTATGTCCTGAAGGGACATGGCACATAAAAGAAATGCAAAATAATAGCTTAGCAGACTATTATTTTTAAGGGGAATTGTATATCAGCTGTGACTTCCGGAGGGTGACCTTCAAGGTCAGATGTAAGCCAAAATAAGGAGTCGATTTTGATTGGCTGAATTAGCATGGGTATGATAGATTGAGAAATGTTTCAGGAAGTTGGTTGTAATACATTAAGCAATGTAGACATGTTTTCTTTTGTGTCTGGGACAGCTCCCCAGTGAAAGGGGGATCACCCCGCCTCCCTGATAGGACATGTTAACAAGAACGTTAATAAAATAGTTAAGTTAAAATTCCCTATGTTGAAGTTCTTTTATCTCTGGACTCAAAACAGCTAGTGATCGGCAACCACGAGAGAAGAATGCAACTTTATTATCGAATTGATGCTGTCACCCAAGAGCTCCCAGAATGAGGAGCCAAAATATGATAAGGACAAAAGAATGAGGAAATTGGTTTAAAAATAATTTAGTAATAGTAACAACAATTTTCTCAGAAATTACAATTGAAGGATACAGCATCATACTTCAGGCACCTTCTAAAAATAAAGCTTGAGGGACATGAAATTGCTATAAGACTTTGAAATCAAGTATAGCTGATCATGTATAGAGAGAAAAGTGTACATAACTTCTATGAAACAAAGTTAAAATAGATATAGCAAACTGAGAATAGATATAAAAACTGTATGTGAGTTTCCAGCTCAAAACACACACACATTGAAAAAAAGGGAAAATTACTTGAATGACTTATGGGACATAACGTAGTGGATAAAGGTATTGGTATTGAAGTTCACCTGGTTCTTGGTGAGTTCAGTCTTTGGAGTAAGTAGTGTAGAAATATATATGGATTCTGGGAATAAACAGGTTAGCATTAGAAAGAGTTGATAGTTACAAGATCAGAAGGATGCCAAATGCCTCAGGTAAAGCAATGAGAATGACATATCCTTGATGAAAACTGGTGCAAATGCATTTTGGGACTTCCTCAATTGGATCAATTTAGACATCTCAGTATGTGACATTTCCTCCTGAAGAGGGTAAAAGTACATATTGTTTGAGACAAGTCATTCTGATTATTCCTCAAGTCATCTGCGTTAATTTACTAGACACTGGAAGAAAAAAAAAAAAAACACTGATGTTGTTTGCCAGAATCTTCTAACACCCATACACAGATTTATCTTGAGTAGGAAACGCCTTTTACTGGATGAACCATAGATATAAGGAAAACTGAAGAAAGCTTCAGCTAAAATTTGATTCAGGGAAATAAAAGAATAGCCCAAACAACTGAATTCATTTATAGAACAATAAAATTTCATTTCTGAATTTTAAATAGTAATATAAGTAGATTTATATATTAAAAGAGATTTAGTATTATTCAAAATTCAAACTTCTCTTTCAGGATGTCACCAAAAGAGAATTGTTGAATAGTGGATATAAAAAATGAATGGAACTCTTGATATATTTTGTAACAAGATGATTTTTCATGATTTTTATTCTCAAACAACTGACCCTTAATTTAAAAAGGAGCAGGAAAAAATACATACCATATCAATACCCAATTTGAGTATTTAAACATGGTGGAAACCAGTTTCTGAAAATGTTTCCAGATTTGAGAAGAAAAAAAAAAAAGAAACATTAAATTTTCAACAAATTCTCCAAATTTTCTAGTAACAATGCACATAGATTCAAAATAAGCATCTTTGATGGTTTTCATTCGTGTCTGAGTCTTAGTATTTTGCTTCTTGTGAGCCAAGAGGCCCATGTGTCTGGCAGATTCTCCAATGGTTGTTTAAAAAAAAATCATATGAAGACAAATTTATAATATCAATTACTTAAGATAAATGAAATATTAACAATAAAATGAGTTGGTATGAAATACTGTTATGAGTTTTTTTTATCTTTCACACTCATTTCATTTAGAATCTCTTCACGCCTACAATTATCATCATAACAATAAGTTTTTTTTTATCAGTCAAGACAGTGCAATTATTGTGCTTCAAATTTATTGTAATCTGTTTAATAATTCTCCAGCCATCAAGTGATTGATATGGAGTCTATCAAGGAAAGATTTACAGTTATTAATTTTTGTAGAGAAATAATTTTTTTTTTTTTTTTTTTTTAAAATATACACAATTAAAATATTTTTGGAAGGAAAAATAATATTTTTTTCCTGGTGATCTAAAACAAACTTGATTTTTTGTAGTAGAAAAATATCCTTTTGGCTGTTAAGGAAAGTCATTGTACTTCCCAGTTTGAGAAGAAATTTCAAAGATTCATTAAAAGTTTATTGTTCTAGAAGTTTCGTTGTATGAGAAAACTAGTATTTTAACCTGATCATTTCTTGGTCTCAGAGTGTTTACATTTTGTATATTACCAAAAAAACAAAAAACGAAATGGTCTTAGGAGCTCAATAAGAATGGTATGGATTTTCTTTAGAGATAAAAATGTTTATTAGGAAAGGTACTATTAAAAACTTAAGAAACCGATACTACATAGATTTCAGTTAAGATTAATTCACATTCATAAAACAATAGTTTTCACATAATTATCTTAAAGCAAATTATGAACTTGTTTTAGAAATCAAATAATGTAGAAAGTTCTGGAAGAATATTTGTTTTTAAAAGCACAACCAAATTTCATTAGACTGAAAAGATCTTTTATTTATATTATCTTGGAGGACACCTCCCACTTTGCTAAAGACTAGTATACCAATTTGTACTAAAAAAGGAATTGCAGCTCCAAGTTCAAAATAATTCATGCAATGATGAAATAACACTGGGCAACAAAAGTTTTGCTACTAGAGTAAAAGGGCTTTGGACTAATATGAATATGAAAATTCTTAATCTCTATTCAGAATGGTTGTAGCATACAAGGATATTGCAATATGCATATGACTGAAGTTTTCTTGAAAATAAATATATTATTTATCAGTATACTATATACAGTAGTAATATTCTATTTAACTTGAACATGAGTATGCTAGGACAATTCTTAGTACAGGTTTAGACTTAGTGTACAGGATTTAGTCTACTATAGCTTTATTAATTTGAGTACAAGACAAAAAGTTTTTTTTGGCCCATTGTAATTAATAGAAACCAGGATAAAACAAAATCTTTTAAAGATGCAAATAAAAACAAGGTGAGCAATTTAAATATTTTAATAGAAATATTAAATTTTCCTTCTATGCTGCATATTTTAATAATAAATTCTCTGAAGATTTCTATTTTTAAAAGTAACCAAGATTAGAATTTTTATCTTTAAAACAGAACCTTGTCTAATAAACTAATATAAAAACATTGCATAAATTCATTAAAAAAAAAAAAAAAAAAGTGAATATATTACATATTTTTTAAATGTATGAATAATGCATAACAAACAATGTACAAAAATTACAAAAAATCGTTTTGGATTAATCCAATAAAGATATTTTCCCTTTAAAATTTGCTTTCAACTACTGAAAGAAATTTATATTCAGCTATTTTATATGTTCAATGACATAAGAGTAAAAGGGGGGTTAAATCTGCAATTTTCTGGTATCTGAGTTTGTCTTGTAACACTGGGTTACACTAAAATCCTTCAAGTGTACAAGTTTAGAGGTATTAAATATTCATTTTAATTTAATGATTTAGCTAACATATGTATTCACAAAAAGTATTAATCATATCCAGAAAACTTTGGTTTTCAATGTAGAAAACTATTTCATGCTTAAATTAGGAAAGGATTAACTCAACTTTAAATGTCTATTTTCATGTTGTATTTCAAGTAATACTTAAAAAAAGCCATTTTATTTGCTTTATGATCCTTGAATAATTTCCAAATACAAAAAAAACTGGCTGTAGTATCGATAGATAAGGTATGAAAGAGCTGCTCAAGGTTGAAATGGTCACTTCTAAAATTTCAAGCAATCATGGCTTCAACATCATTTATTTTATACTCTTACAAAATACGATAAAATGGTAAACTTCAAGAATGAAGTTTTAGCTAAAAGTGACTTTCTGCAGGTTTTTAAAATTATGATAAAAATGTTTGTGACTGATTTAATGAGATAATTATGATTTCAAATTTAAATGCTATATTTCAGGTTATATTATTTACCAACAATTAACGAAAAATAATGTAACCAGCAGACTTAGTTAAGCGACAAGGGACATTACTCTCCTAAATCTACAATCTACGTTGATTAACTTTCCAGAAATTTTATATGGATCAAGTAATTTTCTTCTCCCTAAAATAAAATCGTTTGTTTTAATCGGCAATTTAAGATACTTCCGAAGATAACCTTTTCTTGAAGTTCCCATTTTTGCAGGTGATAGAAAATGTTTTGATAAGGCAATGAAGAAACGAGTCATGAACTGATTTTAGTCAGAAAACAGAAATGAAGTTTCTCTGGACTGGAGGGTGACTAATAGGACTAATTACAAATTCTAACATCTATATGATGAGTCTTGAACTATTATATATAAATAGGCCTCTTCAATATAACGAATTCATAATCTCTGCTTTTAAGGCAAGAAAGAAGTAATAACTATATTGATTAAATTAGGTTGGAGACTTTCAAGAATTAAATAAAAAAAAAATAAAGCCTTATTGACTCTAGTGCATCCTCCCTAATGACAAATGTTTAGTTAGTATAAATTTCTGTAAATGTTATTTCCATACAAAATAACTAGACTAAAAGGGTTCAAAATATCATTTATTTTATCTACATTTGGCAGTTGACAAAATTATCTAGCAGAAACATTTTCTATTTGAAAGGATACTGAAAATTCTTTTACTCAAAGCTTCATGGCCTTCAATATTTTATTATGTGACTTCTTTCTAAAACACCCTTACTGATAGGAAATCCATAAAAGTTTTTTGATTTCAGTTAATTTATTTCCTGTAACAATTCATCTCTGAATTATTAATCTTTCTTTTTAAGGATGCCCCTCCCCCCACGTCAAAAAAAAAAATATTCAAAAAATGAGCATGTTTAAATTCAGTCATTATTACCTATGAGGGAAAGATTCATAATGCCAGAGGTTTACAAGATTTAAAATTTTTTAGATTTACTGACATTCATGAATTCATTTCATCAATGTTTCTGTTTAAAGTAAGTTTCTTTTGACTTTCTCTATCACCATCAAAAGGGAAACAATGTTTTTTTAATTGAAAAAATTATAGTGATTTTCCAATTTCCTAAGCATGGATGTTAGAACTGGTAAAACATCTAACTTAGTTCAGCTTTTGATGATCATAAAATATAATGGTCAAATCGAAACAATTTTTTTTATAAATTTGCATAAGGAGTTTCTAAATGCTAACCTTAATCTCTACCATTAGATTTTAATGTTTAAGTTTATTACAATTATCATTGACAAAAATTCTGTTAAAATTTCGTTTTATTTGATTTTTGGCTAAAAAATTAAAAAGTGTTGTGGGAAGATATGTAAATTAGGGGAAGTAATTGTGTCGATACTAAAAGAAGCGCTTTTATTACGAAGGGGACATGTCTTCTTTGGAGAAAATCTGTGGATTATCTGGCATCATCCATGAAAGACCTGTTGAACCATCTGTATGACTTGAAGCCTTTTCCTGAAAAAGATAATAAAAGTAATCAAATTAAAACTCAATATATTCTCAACAGTTAAAACTAAGAGAAGTAGATTTTAAAACACAAAAATATCAAGCTGAGATTAAAGGTTTATATCACAAATATTTGAAATACTTTCAGGTTTTTCTAAGTTGGAAATATTTTTTTTTCCTTTTAACTATTTGTGAAAAGAATTTATTGTAGATTTATCATGTAAAACAGTGGTTCCCAAAACTTTTTTTCCTTGCAGACCACTTAATGTTCATTTCTGTACAGATCTTTGAAATCTGGTTTAATGGTAAATGGTTGGATCCTCATATCTTCTTTATCATTTGACCCACTATGATGATTAAAATTATACAGTGTATTATTTTAATTAGAATTTACCAACATTTTCATTAGATTTAACTTTATGATAATGTTGCAATAAAAATAACAACCTTCTAAAACTAGAGTTCTTTTTTAAAAATTTTCTCTTCATTTACAAAATAATATTCCTTTCAAGTGGTTTGCAGATAACATTTTGAGAATCACTGCTTCAAATATCATAAAATATGTGAAATCTAACAATGTACAGACAGACTATAGTTCACATATTACACTTTAAGTAGTACTAATATAGAATTCTATTTAAAAATAGTATTAATTTGAATCCAGCTTTGGCTAGTTACTTACATTATTTGAATTAAAAAAATTTTAAAAAGTCCAGTTTCTATTAGCAAATCCTTCAACATTCTTCAAGTGATGGGTTTTGCAACATAATTAATATAAGCAACCAACTGTCAAAGTTTAGAACAAGAAAAGAAATACTGGCTGAAAAACAATAAAAATGATGGAAATAAATAGAAGTAAACAAAAAGCAACATTTTTTTATATTTTCTATCACTGAAAAGAGTCATTAACATTTCAAAGTTTGTTCAAACAATGGAATTCTTTCTTTTTGTTTGAAATTATTAATCATATAATTGAAGATTACCAATGAGCTTTGTTGCATTTTGACCCCCTAGGAATGTTGACTTCCTTCAAAACTCTCAATTCTACGCCTGAAAGTTTGATTATAATTTAGGCTTTCTGATTTTAAAAAAAAAAAAAAAAAAAGTTTAATGGGGAAAATTTTTGTTTAGAACTAGAAAAAAATGTAAAATTTTCCTTATTTTTTCATATTTTAACCCCTGAAAAAAAAATATTTGAGTCATTTACATCAGCCAATTTTACTTTTAAATGAAAGAATATATCCTTTGCTTTCAGAAAATACCTAGTTTCATGAGGTTCAGATCAAAAGTTTCCTTGATATTTATTTAGGTGATGATAAAACAATCATTTTTCAATATTTTATCCCTAAAAAGTATGAAAATCCATTTTTTGAGAGAAAATAAGCTGTAACAAAATGACTTTTGCCATTTTTGTGATGATTTTTTACTTGGATAGAAAATTTTTACCATAGCAAACCTGAATTGACTTTATTTAAGTTCAGTGGGGCTATAGGAAAACTCAAACACCTGTGCCCAATAGATGAAAAACAAGTGATGTCACCTCAAATCAGTTGATCAGTCTAGTATTGTTACAGCATTTTCTTTTTAAATTATTTCAATCTAAGCAAGGTGATAAAGCCACTAAGATATGAGGAGTTACTGAGGATAAAAGAGAGTGAAGGAAACTGAGAAAATGTTCCTTTGGAGAAAGGACAATAAGAAAAATAGGATTCAGCTCTATCCATAGTCTTTTGTGATTCTCTAGTTTTGCTCTATTTACTCAATCAACATTCCCTGGTTCATGAACACTTTTCCTAGATCATTGTTGTACTTGGTAGCCTCATCACGGTTACCTCAGAAGGAAGATTGCATCTTGTGTGCCTCCTGAACACAAATGCCGAGTTGGGATTTCACTGTTTATCCTGTCCATTGCTCTTTATTTTACCAACATTTCCATGTGTGCTACATTGTTTTCACCTCCTCTCTTCTTCCAAATCAACTACTACTGTTAACTGTGAACCTTTCAGATACTCTTATTTCTTCCTTGGTCTTCAGAAAAATGTTTTTAAGCCACTGGATGTTTGTCTCATCACACATAAGGATGACCTTTGTCGGGATTTTGACCACCTGTCTGCTACCTTCTTTCTCTGTTGTGTCATTGGCCAAGGTATGGTTGCTATGGTCAAAAATACCTTCAGTATCTGGAGTCTTTTTCCAACAATTACATGAATATCTCAGAGGACCTGTTCTCCTCTTCATCTGTATAGCTGTTATTGCGTGGAGTGTAAATGTGAATGCAACTAGTTGCTATGTGTCCACTTCTCTCAACTGAATCTTTATAATTTGGTCTGAAATGCATTCACTATCCAGCAGATTTTTAGTGACATTAAGAATACAGAATGAACACTACTGTGAACCACTCTTTTGTGTTTGAACATTGGATCAAATAGCAGCAAATCTGGAGTTTAAACTTTTCTTTTACTCTCAAAATCTGAAATTTTCTGTTTCTACATAAATTCTACCATTTCTAGTTCCTTAAACATTCCATGTGCTTATCTATTTGCATGCTTCCCCCCCCCGCCATCATTCATATTCCTTGATGAAAATGATTTATATAATAAAACATCGCAGTATATAGGATATATACTGTAATGTCTTATAGGATTAGAGAAAAATGTTTGAGCTCAGGTAAAAATTTGAATTTTGAATACTGATCTTCTAGACAATCCCTCTCCATTTGGAAAGTTGATAAACACAATTTTCCTACCTTTGTTTTGTTTCTATTAGGACTTGTGCTTTAATCAGATTAATAAATATTGAGACAAAGCAGCTTAATTTTCTTTACTGTTGAGAGTTTAAGGATTGACTTTACTTGATTGTGTAGCTGTGTATATAAGTAATATTTCTATTAACACCTGAATACTTTGATCAGATGGATAGCAGTAAAATAACTTTGAAACAAAAGTTTGTAAAATATATACCATAAGCTGAGATATTTTTAAAGGGAACTTGACAAACATAGTAAACATTAAACAAATGCAAAAATAAATGAATAATTAAGTACTTATTTTTGCTGATATTAAGTCTGTACAAACTTGGTCTTTTCTAATGGTTGTATTTACAAGAAGCAAAACTGATAGAAATGCTCTTTATCATGCTTTTCTAAATCAAAAAGCAAATGGAAGCAAGATTAATAGCAATCAAAACAATAAAAAGCTTAGGTTATTTAGAAAAGAAAAATGCAGATATGCTAATTGGCTGGTTCAAATGCCAGCTTTTCAGCCCAAAAGCAAGCGTGAAATTAACAGAAATGACAGAAGGCTTGTTTCACTGTGGTTTTTTTTTGTGTCTGGTTGGAAATCAGAAATTAAATGTTATTGAATAAAAATGAATTGCAACATTAGACAATAGCCTGAAAAACAGAACATGATAAAATAGCAATCTTAAGCAATAGTTTCAGTTCTGACAACTCACAGAACATTTCCAATGGGGCCAATATTTTAGTCCAGTTAAAAATCAGAATTTTGAATGCTGATTTTCTAGCCTGTCAATCCCTCCCCATTTGAAAAACTGGCTATTATAATTTCTCTATCTATATTTCTCTTATATTTGGCCTTATGCTATAATAAGATTAATAAATATTGAGAAGGACTTATTTTTCTTTATTTTTGAAGAGTTGAAAAGTATAATTTCAGTTGATCAGGTAGGAGAATATGATTATTTTTTTTACATTGTCAATAAAAGGCTGCTGTGATTTCAGTAATGTGCAAAAAAAAAAAAAAAAAAAAAAAAAGAGAAAGAAATGAAATATATGGCCTTTTCCACAAACTTGGATGCCTGAAAATCATCACTCTAGCTTTTTCTATTTGGATTTTATTTAAAATATAAATGTTGTGAGAGTCTTTTGGTACTATGAGACTATCCTTTTATCTGTGGGCCAAATATTTCTCTCTTGTTATAAATCATTCATAAGTTGAAAATGATCCAAGAATGAAAAAGAAAGAAAAATAAAACTTTTTTTTTAATTCCTTCTAAAAATCAGTTAGTTAAAAGGACAGTCAGGATTTCATTTTGATTGGATTATGAAAATTTTTTTTAATCATTTCACCCCGAGCAAAGTAATAATGCCACTAAGATGCAAGGGGTTACTGGGAGTGAATGGAATTTAAAAATCTTTAGTGAGGAGAAAATAAAATAAAAGAACAGGATTCAGGAAGACAAAAAGATTGCAATTGGCATTGTGTTTAAATTTTTGAACATTGTAGGTAGCAGGGAAATGAGAAGAGAGTTCCATTGGCAAGAAGATTGAAAAAAACTATTAGAATAGAACTTATGATTACATCAATCTAATTCAACAGTAAAATCATAAGACATAGTTACCAATCTAGTAGTATGCTTAATTTAATGCAGTTGAACTACTAAGGAGAAGAGTGTATTAGAACAACTACCATGAAAATATAGAAAAGATGGAGGGAAACTATGTCATGGCATTAAGAAACTGACTGAAGTCAAGATGCTAGATCAGGACTAATAACATTACAGACCTTTCTTTGGATTTTGTCATAAATCTTGAAATATATAGCAGAAGCATCAGGCCAGATATGGCAGCAATATAAAATAAATATGGCATATCTCTATTATATACAGATGTGGAAATAAATGTAGTCATTTCTATATGCTGAATTGGGATTCTTCTTGTAACATTTATTTGATAACTCAGTTGTAGCAATGTGTGAATAAGAAAGCAAAAAAAAAGAAAAAGAAAAGAAATTTTGGAAGCTGAAACTGCCATCTAATTTTTCACTTGAAAAGGTACTTAAAGAAGCCTTTAAACACATTGAAAAAGTCATTGAAACTTTGGACCATTTGATTTTGAAAGAAGCTTGACAGTTGTTAAAAACTTAATGAAACCTCACGCTTACTACTGAGAAATTTATAGTAACAAGAAAAGGCAAGCATTAAAACTAATTTATTAGAAAAAAAGATAAAAATCAAAACAATAATCAAAATAATAAATAAAAAAAGACAGAGGCGGAGCAGACATTTCCAATATAGGCAATGCAATAAAAAGATTAGTTGAAAAGGACAAATATAAAATGATCCTTTCCACTTCATTAAATGTTTAGGAAGAAATAAAAAATTCAATTTGAAATGTATAGTTATTTTATTAACCTTATTTAATATTATTTATTTTAATATTTTAATTGAAGTATGTTTCTATGAGTAATAATACTTCACTTTACAAACTTCTGCTTTATGAGTATCATTAGGAACAAATGAATTTGTCAAATTTGAGTATTCCTGTAATTATATATCTGAGAATAAAAGATTCTTGTCTACATAGATAATCAAAAAGTCTAAAAAAATTGTCTACATATACCGAGTAGAACAATATCTGTAAGAGAAAAATATCTAACGAACTACACAGATGAAAAAAGCTGAAGTAAATATTTTCTTTAAAGTTATAAGGCAAAAAAGAAAATACCAATTGAAAATATCTCTTGGAATAAAGTCAAGTACATTTCAGAACATAAGAGAAAAACTTTAACTGAGCATATGTCAATTATACTGGATTTTGATGAAGGAAATATCTTTTCCCATGTAACTTTGGGAATAACTAAACTTCTAAGCAACAAAAAGATGTTCAAAAAGAATTATTTCCGAGCTTGGCTGAGGTAAGAAGAAAGAAAAGAGAGAAAGATTAAATTGTGGAACATGGAGTAAGTAGAAAAGTCATGCATATATAATATATTAAGAAAACTGCAGTCAATAAGTAACTGAACAAGTAGTAAGAATGGTAACAGTATTAGATGTATGAAAGAGTTATATAGCATTAATGTCATGCTTAACAGACTGAAGGGGAGGTGGTAAAAAAGACAGGTTGAATGAATGGAAATATGAGAAGGTACTGGGAAGTTCTTGGCCTGACCCACTCAGCATTTCAATGACCAAACTACAAATGTTTTTTTTTTAAAGGTTTAAGAAACTTGAAAAACAATGTACCAAGGGTGTTGAATTGTCGGATGAATATTTATATATATTCATGGATCTCGGTCATTATTGTTTATCAGCCTGAGAACTTTTCAGTGCCCCTTCATATATATATTTATATACATATATATGCCTACCTAAGGCGATAACATATGACTTCAGAATTTTACATCTTCAGGATCACTATGCTATCTAAAAGGTGGCAGAAACAAAATTGCTAGAAATCAAAGCATAGGTCAGTTTCTTTTTTCAAGTTGCCAATCAATATCTACAGAAAAAGACAAATTATATCCATTACTTTCTTTGTATTATTATTCATACTCACCTTTGCTGTTCTCTTAAAAAGGTTAAATATTTGTCAGCATCATTTCTCTTTAGATGATTAGAAACTGTATTATTGTATCATTTTCAATTGAAAGATGGGTCATGTAATTTTTTTCTTTGGTTTGACAGCAAAACATTTTCAAATTGATTATATAGGGTGTTGTGGACTTTTTAACTTCTCTTTGAGAATCAAAGTATCAAGCAGAATACGAAAAGCATTTGTTTATTCAACAACAGCTTAATCTCAAAAAGATCTTTATAAAATAAATTTGAACAATTTTATATTTATACAACTCAAGAGTAACTACAGAACATATTTAGGGAAATTCAAAATTCTTTGTACTGAGGAATATGTTGAAATATAATATTGGGTTGGCCAAAAGTTTTTTTGCTTATTAAGTAGGCAATTTACTTAATCCAAATAAACATTTTGGCCAACCCAATACATTTACTTTCATTTTGCTTGATATTTATATCTTACAGAGAAGTCCTTAAAACTTTAGACGGTTTTAGGACATTATATATTATATATATATATATATATATATATAATATTTAAAATTTGGTATATTTATAGAAGAGTACTCAGTATAGGATATAGTGTGTTTATGTATATAGACAATATAGATGTAGTGATCAACACTACATTGTTAGTTTCACACCTCAATGCAATCTTTGGTGTATATATATATATATATATATATATATATATATATAAAATGATGGCTGTCAACTCAATTTCAAGCATGACCACTTTTTTTTTTTACAAGAAAGTATCTTTAACTTAGAGAGATTACAGAGATAAACACTTGGACAATATGAATGCCACTCTCTGAATGTCAACTACCATAATCCTGTGACAAGAATGTTCAAGATGACTGGTGATAGTGTCAGTCATAGGTTTTTTTTTTTAATTCAGAGTTGTCCTTCCTTGTCTTAAACTGATTGCCACCCAGTACCGAAGAGCTTAGTCTGTCATACTATTTAATTATATATGTCCACACTATTTTTAACCAGAAGAAAATCTGACATGGATATTTGTCTATTTCTATAGTATTCAAAAGAATTTATTCAAAATTTAAACCCTGCAAGTATTTACAAAACACTTTTTACTGAACCAGGTGTTTGAATAAAAAAAAAACTTTATAAAATATAGACTTCTGTCAGTGTGTAGCAATTCAGCTCTTCTGAAAGTATTTTGTTCATAAACAAGCTGACATTTCATGCTAAACATCGTTTTTTGATGTTAATAAAAACTGTATTTTTTTAAATGCAACAATGAGAACAAAGACAATTTTTCATTTAATAAAGCAATGATAAAAGAAATTATTTACTTTGTTTTTGAAATGTTTTTATGCAAATAGTTTTTGTATTTAACTCTGCCTCAATAATCCATGTTGTCTTGTGTGCAATGTTTGAGAGATAGAGAGAAAAAAAAACTTTTTTTTATTCTTGTTACATCCTGTTAACAATGAAAGTCAAACATCTAATTTTGAAAAATAAAAACTGTAGACATGACATACATGAACTGTAAAAATTACAGTCCATAAAAAATTTATAAAATTAAACTTCTATTTGATAAGTATATATGAACAATATTGTTTGTTATCAAATCTGTATGAAATCATGTATAGAATAATAATCCCATTCATTGAAAATATATAAAAACACAAGTAAATCATTGACTTGATGTAAAAAAAAGAAAAAAAAACTTATCTAAATTTCAAATAACCACAAATACAATTGAGCAGAAGCCATTTATATTACCAAGGAGGCATAGATAAATTTATCAATTTCTACTTAATTCTGTTTTATTTACTTTGCATTAATGCCATTGGAAAAGGTACAAATCCATCTACTTCCACCTAAGGTAGACTGGGCTCTCTTATGTTGAGGTGGCAACCAGTCTCTAAGAAGGAAACTGAATTCAAAACCAATCTGAAGAGGGATAGGCTCCGTCAGGCTATCTTGCACTAGTCACACCACTTCTGCTATGGTTGCAATATATGTGGTGCAATTACGATTATAATACATTAAGAGCCTTGTGATGATTTATATTACCATCTTGAAAAATGAAGGCATAAACTCAAACAAATGATCTGGTTCTCAAAGAAATCATTTTCAGTTGCTTCTCTTGGCAATTTAGTTGCATTCTAAACACTTTTTAAGTCATTATTTTCATGAAATCTCAGCAGTAAAATAAAAATGGAATGATAAAATCAGAGAGGAAGCAGGTGGCTTAATAATTACAGATTTGTACTCTGCTTAATTATAGAAAAATTCTGGGATTGAAGAAATTAAAATGATGTCCATGAAAGACAAGCTTCTGGGCAAATTCTTCTCAAAGCTTAGTTCTTAATTTTTATTTTGGTGCTGTTTTAGTTCAACATTAAAGGTCTATCTGTCCATATTGAAGTAAGTATCTGTAGTTGCAGTTGTCTTCAACTTGTGGAGATTTAGACTCACAATTACAGAAAGACACACATTAAAAAGAAATTATTTACTTATCAAAATGCATATAAAATAAGTAGGAAATTTTTACCCACCTGAGGTGACTTGCTTTTAATGATAGCTTTCCGTATTCCATCATGAACTGATGGATCCCATGTTGTAAATCTAGAATTAAAAAAAAAAAAAAATCAATGAACATTGAGTAAAGATATAAAAAATAGCCCAACAGACAATTGTAATCATGGACTCCCACAGCTTTTTTTTTTTTTTTTTGATGAAGCAGAATATTGCCATGATAGCCACAAGATAAATTATATAGTATTAATTTCTATTTCTTTCTCTTTGTTCTAGAATCTTCTTCAAGAACAGAGATTTTTGATTGATTGAAACATTTTCTACAGCTTAAATCTTTGCAGGTTATTTAAAGCCAGAAAATATTTTTTTTTTTAGATTGTAAGAATTTTTTTTGAAGATAATAATGGTTGTGATACAAATCTTACTAATTAACCCATATCAGGTGGAGAGAAGAGGTGAATTTATATCTTTCCCAATGGTATTTGTGTGTAAATGAATATAACAAAACCAATGGGAATTGGAACTTGGCTCTCTGATTAACAATTCTGAGCTATTATAGATTATACAACACACACATTCAAACTTACAGCACCTGATATTCTCAAGTGGTCATCCATGTAAGTACTGACCAGGCTTAGCTTTGGTAATCATACAAGAACTGGTGTTTCAATGTGATCTAGCTGTAAACAAGAATAGAGCTAAAAACTTTTAGTGACCTAAAGTTTAGTACCAATTGGGATGCCAAATTCTAATCATCACTAAAAAGTAAATTTAAATTATGTACTAATCAATGATACCAGTAGGATGTATAACAGAAATATAGCAAAACATATCTATAATTTTATATCAAACTTTATCATTAAATTATATATATAAATATATATATATATATATATATATATATATATATATATATATATATATATATATATTTTTAAAGCATTTCACCCCAAGCAAGGTGGGAAGCCACTAGCATGCAAGGGGTTACAGTGAGTTGAAGCTAGAGCAAATAGGAGTGATAGACGAAAGGATGAAGAGAAGGATAGGGGATAGATCAGGGCATCTGGAGATGTCGATTGACATTACATTTGAATAGTTGGAGATTATAGCTATCAGGGAAACAGGAAGAGGGGAGGGAGTTCCACAGGCAAGAGGTGCAATGCATGAAGCTATTGGAGTAGAAGAGACGGCTACATTTAACAGTTTCGACAGTGAAAGGGTGTGAGCGAGATGCCAGCCTAGGAGAATGCTTAAATTCATTAAATTTGGGAACCAGCAAAAAAAGCTCCTTGGAGCAGTTACCATGAAAGTATTTGTAAAAAAGACAGAGGGAGGTGACGGCATGTCTGTGAGAGAGCGACTGCAGACAAGATGCCAGATTAGGGCTAACTATGCTGCATATCAGTCTCTGGATCTTATCAAGAACCTTGAGACAAACATAAGGGGCACCAGGCCATATATGGCAACAATACTCCATGCAAGGGCAAATGGTTGATTTGTAGATTAGAAGGATCGACTCCGGCAAGAAAAATTTCCTGGTGCAGCACAGGGAGCCAACTTTCCTTGTGGTGGACGAAACTATTGACTCAATGTATTTGTTCCATCTCAGGTCAGCAGTCAGTGTGAGGCTGATTAGTCACAAAGAGGAGCTCTCAAGAAGTTGAGCGTTAGACATTCTAATGGGGGGGCAGTGATGGTTCTCTGTGGTGAGTAATAGAGAGCAGTTTTGTTTTTGAGGCATTAAAGTTAACCAGCCAATGAGTAATGGCTGACTGCTCATGTCTGAGTATGCCTCTCTACACAGATGACTAGCTAATCCCTGTTGCAGACACCTGCTCAGGTACACATGTTTCTTCAAGACACACAGAGCCAACCTGTTGTTTATAATGAAACTTCTGAGTATACTTTAGCTAGAGTTTCTAGGAAAAAGAGGACATAATCTGGCATGATCATCAGTGGAACAAGGCCATTACACTTGTACCCTTTGTCACAGGGTCTTGTTACTTTGTTCTAGCATATCAATCTACTCAATTTCACTAACAAAGCTTAAATCAATCCAAGGTAGGATTTTCAGCCACTTTCCAACAATGCTGCATGCTGGGATCATCTCTCCAGACTGATATTATCATGGTCATTTTCTTGGCAAAATCATGGTGAGATTTGAACTTGGATCTCATGGTTAGAATGTTAACATTCTAACCACTCAGAAAGGCACACACTAAATTATACATATAAACTGTTGTAAATTGTCAGTTTTTATTGAACAATATATTTCAAGTGGATAACTCTTGAGGAAGATTGAATATATGAGTTGAAATGTATTAAAACAGCAAAGATGCAGATAATCTTTCAAAAAGAGATACAATAATGGAAACCTAGCTCAGAACCTCAGAAAACCATTATAAATGGTAAAAATTGATATAGTATTAAGGCCCATAGTTAATTAGAAAAACAGTCTGAGCAGACAAGCAAAACATATACTCACCGAATAGCATGACTATCCTCTGTGTCAGGAAGCTCATAGAGTTTCTCTTTGCACAATTTCACTGTTTCTGCAACTTTTGATTCATACAAATCAATCTGATCATATCTGGAAGTGTCACAAAAAATTATTTGTAATAAAGATAATAAAATTGTATGCAAAATTAGAAAGTTACTAACATGGTTTCTTTGAAAAAAAAAAAAAAAACAACAACAAAAAACAAAAAAAAACAAATAAAAATTTATTAGCAAAAATTTGCAAAAAAGAAGCTCCAATTTAAAGTTAAAAAAATACCAAGAGACCAAGCATGACTAGAAATGTATTACAAAAATGAGCACAACTCTGATGTTGTCAAAAACACACCAAATTAAAGTTTGCAAACACGCATAGTTTGATTGGATAGTTAATTGAATTTTTAAACCAATGGGGATAAAAAGTATATGCCTCCAAAGAAGATGATTTTCATCCAGTTTGGTACCACGAAAGAGAAATTTTGTGCAAGTTCTATATTGTATTTTTCACAAATTTGTATGCTGCAAAAAAAAAAAAAAAAATTATCTGAAATAAAAGAAAAGACAAAAGAACTGAAATCCCCTCTTCTCTCTCTCTTTTTCTTTTGTTTCAATTATTAAATGTGTTTGTAAGGCAAGCCTCTTGTCATGCAATGTTGGCCACGCCAGACAAGTCTAACAATTTCCAGAAGTTCTTAGAAAAACTCAATTCAAGCTATCAATTTTATTAGAATATGGAGATAGAAGAAAGAAAAATACTTACAAAACTGCTGCTTCTGGATTCCAAGGTGTTTTTGTATCGATTTTATAAAATATTCTTCTGGCATACAATAAAACTTGCCATAAATGATTTACGTTTTTCCTGTCAAAATGAGATTTTAAAAATATAGTTTATTATATATAAGGAGGTGCTGAAAAATTCACAAAATCTGACCAAACATCAGAATTTTATTTTGACTCCCTTCTTGGTCAGGCCAAGTATTTTTCAGCAACCCTTTGTATTATTTTATGTAAATGTAACAGAAATTGACAGTAATATATCTATAAGTACAAAAGTGTTTCTTTGAGATGCTTAAAGAATTTAAATCCAAGTTAATACACTCCCTCCATGCAGAGATCAAATTTTTAGAATAAGGGATTTTTAGAAAGACATGCAAATAATGTTTGAATCACAAAATGTTGAAAGAATTAACTTACTTGCTGAGACTTTAAATATGGAGAAAATATTTAGCTAAAATAAATATATTGTTTGTATTTCATGATTCTGTGGTTCAAATCTTGTACAGAAATTAAATGCTTTTTCTTAATTCCTCCAAAGCAATCTGATCTTTTAAAATATTACAGAGTGAAATATATCTTAGAAAAAAAAGCAGCATTAACACAGGATTTATATATACTTAACATGATAGTATATATTAGGCAAATATTAATTTGATGAAACACCATTTAAAATAATAAAAAATGAAAAATTTAGATTAAATAGCCATAATTGAACAGATCAGTAACATTTCATTATATTTTGAAAATTATAAATTTACCATTTCTTAATTTTACTGATAAAATTTATTTCCAACAAGAAACAATATAAATAATAATTAAAAGGGAAAGAATTCATGTTGACATTACCTCCATTTTGGAAAAGCTCTTTTAACATCCAATTCTCCTGTTTCAGGGTGAACCATTGGGTGGAACAAGGGGGGAATGAAAAAGAGGGTCTAAAGAAAACAAAAAATTTAATAAAAAAAAAAAAAACAGTTTAAAAATTTGTATAGGGATAGTTGAGAGGAGCAAAAAGCTATCAAATCTAATTTTTTAATGGCTGAATAGTTTTACTGTTGACTTGGTTCCTATCTTCTGCTGCTAGAAATTTAAAAATATTATTAAAATTTAAATAAAAAATGATTTTAAAATAATATGGAAAATAAATTGTTTTTAAAAGTTAACAGGTTCACTGAAATTAATTAAATGTTTATCATAATTTAAAAAATTTCAAATCATAACTTAATTTTTACTTAACACTTTCACTGTTTCATTGTTGCCTGGCTGTGCTGGCACATTTTAGGAAAAACATGAAATTGCCATTTAATGGAAATAAATGACTATGAAGATGCTGATGGCAATTTCTCATGGAAACTGACATTTTGGTTGCAGTTGGATACACTGTAGTAGAGACTAAGACAAACAACATACCAACACTCAATATAAAATACATCACAAAACATGTACTGTACATAACACTGATGTAGAATGAGCAGTAAGTGCTAATTTCTGTCTGAATTTATGAGATGAGGAGTTATCATTATTCACACTATTGACATTTGGACTATTCTCCTCATTTTTGCTGTTGTTATCACAATGTTTCGGCTGTTGTGCTCTCTAGTGTTCATCAGGGGTATATCAATCTGGGTAATCTATCTTAATAACATTCGTAGGTTACCTGGATAGATATATACCGGATGAAGAACAGTCAAACTGTTGTGATAACAGCAAACAAAGATGTAGATGATAGTCAGAATGTAAATAGTGTAAATAGCACCAAGTACTAGTTTATAACACAAATGCCAAAGAATATACTTTGATACCAGGCAATATAAGTCTCACAAAGAGATACAAGTATTTCTATATCAGCAGAAGTGTTAATATGTTTTAAGTTTTGAATTTAGAGAACCTTTAATCTTTGTTGACCATGTAAACACACTTTCCTGTCCACCAACAATGGGAAGCATGGAACTATGAATTTCATTTGAAAGTAAAAGTCTAAAACAAAAAACAAAAATACTTTTGGGTGCCATAAGTACTTTTTTTATATTGAAAAATTAGTTCAGAATAAATGATTGGCACAATTTTCTACTGTTATGATATTGTCACTAAACTTGCACCGACAAGCATAATCTCAGCTACTCATTCTTCAATAATTCAGATAAACTTTCTAAAGTTTAGGATTATCCAAAAATATATAATAGAATAACATAAGACTAACAAGGTTGTTTTGGAGAAAATTGTTTTTGAGGTCACAAGTAACATTTTTAGTACAATTTATTTTCTTATATAACTCATGACAGCAGGAAGGATAGCTGTTTGATATTTGCATATTTCCCATCTGTGGCTATACACAGGTAAAATGCCAAAACTTTGAATTTTGATTTTCAAAGCAAGCAGACCGACCCTCTCCTACCATTTGGCCTTGTCCTGGATAAAGCTTAATAAATATCAAGTCTACAAGCAGCTGTGGCCATTTTCCTGACTGAAATATTTCCTACTGTTACCAGGAATTGGTGATCCAACCCAGCTAAAAGCTAGGATACTAATCTTCAAAGAAGGCTTGTTTTGCTATTTGGAATATATGCACAGCATCATCATTAATATGGCCTTATATCATACTAAACTTATATCATAAACTTATATCATACTAAACTTATATCATACTAAACTTAGTAAATATTACAAATAATGACAGAAAATTAGAGAATGAGAGAAAAAAAGTAGAGATATGGTTTTTGTATGTAATGAAGCAATTGGAAAAGTTATTTTGAAACTTTAAAATGCCCAATTTAAAGAAACTAATTATTTAAACATTTTTTTCAATGTCATGCCTCTTTAGGATGTAGGTGTTCCTTCACTTAGACTGCCATCCAAGGCTAGAGAGTCAAGTCTACCTTGCTATTTAACCTATAGTTGGAGAAGGGTTGGAGGAGATAAAATTTTATTCCTTTCCCAAAAGCATTTGTTTAGAAGCAACAGACTAGTGTAGAATTTGGCTCAACAATTCAATTTTTGGTGCCAATATCTGTTACACATCCTGCGCAACCAAATCAACTAATGCTGTTCTAATAAAGATTAACATTAATTTTCTTAGTGTAAATTCTTATAAAAATATTTCTAAAGATTCAGTAGCGTTACATATATCTGAACATAAAATCAATTTTTTTGCTGCCATTCAAACTAGAAATAATTAAAACAAGAGAAGATATAAAGAAAACGTAGAAACAATGAATCAAGTTTAGTTCTATAATTTTAAAAGATCTTTTATTAAAAAAAAGAAAAATAGTGTGTATTTGCTATTTAAAAAATTTTTTTTTAATCATTTTACCCCAAGGTGATAATGCCACTAAGATGCAAGGGGTTACTGGGAGAGAAAGGAATGAGAAAACTTTAGAAAGAACCAGAAACCCAATCTTAATTAGGAAACATGGGATAAACCCTCTACTCCTGTTCAATAGATGGAGAAGGAGTATGAACCAGGACATTAAAATCTGAGAGATGGATTTCATTAATTTTAAGTTAACCTGGACAAACTTTTCAAGTGGTCCAAAGTTTGTTTAGTTAGAGTCAAGCAGCTACTTTACTATTTTCCTCCTTGAATTGTCAGATTTGTGTGTATTCAAAGCAGAACAAACAATGACAAGTTGAAACAATGATTGAATAAAGCATAAAACAGAAATTCTCAGCTGATAGTTTTTATATCATTGCTCAATGATGTGGTAAGTGAATTATTTGCTTCTTGTAAAACTGTCACTTGATAAGATCAGAGATAAATAGAGAAGAAAACTAGTTTAACCCTTTAGCATTCAACACGCTCAAACATGCTCCATAAATATCAGCTCTCACTCACTGTTTGCGTGACTTCCTGCATTATTTGCAATGATGTCATCATATATTATGGCAGAGTAGACAAGGGCAGAGTATGGCGGGTTGTACATTGACAGATGATATTTACAGGGTAGGTTGAATACTAAAGGGTTAAGTATGAAAGGATGGAAGAATTGTTGTAATTCAAAATGGCAGATAATTTACTGAGATTTGTCCAAGTTTTAGCATTTATATTTTGAACATGTTTTAATTAATCCTAGCAAGATGACATAATATAGGTAATTTACCTTTCATTCATTTTTATATTTAAGAAATTAAACAGAGTATTGAATTGAAAATTATTGAGGACAAACATTCAGACTTAAATACTGTGAAATTTAAGACAAGAATGTTAAACGCAAGTCATAATAATATCTTCAAGTTCCCAATTTGTTTTTTATTTTATATACTTTAGTCTTTGAAATAGACAGAGATATATTAATAAGTCCACATGAAGAAAAATATTAATTAATTCATATATCACAAAATTTTAAATGTAAAATTATTTATACATACAGGGCTGTCACAATTAGGATAAGTTTCAGAAACTTTTAGTATAAATCGAAAGATCCCTCCTTGATACATTCCTTTTCTTACAAATAATATTCCATTCCATACTGAAAAAAAGAAGAAAAATTAGTTGAGTGAATTTGAAGATGAAAATGAAGGAGGTGAGGCACAGTAAATGGAATTTTTCTTTTAAAACAAGAAATCTTTTTAGTACAGAATTTTCATTTGAATGTTTCTGGTATTAGTTTCTTTAGATTAAGTAAGATGAATCTTTTTTTTTCCTCACCTGATCACAAACATATTTATGCTATCAAACAGGTTTAAGGAGCATATGAATTGCATGTCTGGCTGACTAAAGACAGTTAAATACAGTCCCAGTTTAAATTTTTCCAAATTGACAAAAAAAAAAAAAAAAAAAAAAAAAAAGATCTTTTTTAATATACAAGAGACTTTTGTTTTAAAACCTTCAATATAATAGCATATGTCTCTAAGTGAGGCATTTTCTTAGTAGAAAAGTGGTTACTATGGCTTGTATGTTCATGTTCACAAAAAGATCATTTACTTCAATTTTTAAGGATAGATAACAATCTGTTTTAATTAAGAATGATTTTTCACAGAGAGCTCAAGATAAAAATAAATGGAAAATTTGTGGAATTTAATACATTGCATATAGACTTAATAAAGTTTGATTAGTGTTAAGAATACATTTTATTAACAGAAAAAGATAATATTAAATTTCATATGTGAAGCATAAAACTAATCAAATACTAAGTGACTGGAAATGTTAATCACTTTATTTTTATTTGTTTTTTTTTTATACTAATGTTCACCCAACACAAGACCCAAAACCCATTCAAAAGTAGAGGGCTACTGCTGGTGTATATACATAAGAAAAGGCAAGAAGTGAAGTTCATGAGGTTATGCAGGTAAAGATTATAATGATTGGGAAAACATCCTCTTGAGAGTCTGTTCCACAAAGCAGCAGTTCTTGAGAAGAAGTTGTCCAAATGAAATTTACTTCATACTAATGGAATACAAAGGAATGGGGATGATTTACACTTGTGTACAGAGCATAAAGGGGCTTAGTTGTAAGGATCAGAGCTGGTGGGACTAACAAATGTAGCTCATCCCAACACATGTATGGAAATACCAATAGAGCAGTGAGAGGCTCACAATGTTTCATCTGTGGGAAGGCATTGGATGGTAGAAAATAAATTAATCACCCACAAATCTGCATAGATGCTTTGAACTCTATCAACACAGCTCCGTCCAATATATGAAACAATACTTCATTTTTGGTCTGATTTGGCTCTTGTAAAGATAGATTATAGGGGTGGAGTGGAGATCAGATACAATGAACAATTTTTTAAGCATCTTTAGCAATAGATCATATATAGGAGTTCCAGTTGAGGTCAGGTGAGAGCTTTATTTCTAATAGACATTTGAAGCAAGGAGCCTCCTTGAGAGAAAACCTATCTATAATGATGGGTGAAAGTTTAGGGTCTGGTCTTTGAGCCACCTGGGCTAAGTCAGACGAAAGATGGTCTGCTAGGTGCTGATCCTCCATATTTTTGGAGGTGCACCTATAAAAGGTAAATTTGCTTTTTAAAGCCCATGCTAATATCTCTTAAAATGTTCCCAAATCATCATAATTCCGTGTAAATGTACATGCTGAACTCGAATTAACAATTAAATTATGAAGAAACCTACTGTTTTGGAGTTATTGACAATAAAAGTTTGAACTCAGTCGCATTCACTTAAGAGATATTTAGCGCGGGCATTAAAAAAGCAAATTTACCCCTATAAACTCTTGTATTATCTACATTGATACTCACTAAGGATTGGAGTATGTTCTAGACAGATCAAGAATTAAAAGCAAGAAGGAATTTAACCAAGATTCTATGTTGCAATATCCCTCTGCAAAAATGGATTTGTAAATGAGTGCAGCAAACACTCTTTATACAAACTTTTAAAACTGTAAGAACAGTTCATAAATGTTTCATCTTAAAATCAAAACACAAGAAAACATTCAAAAGAAATCTCACATTTTTTGATATTTAAAATTTTAAAAATTAACTGAACTCACATAAAGTTCAATTATGTTCAAAAATACAATTTTAAGATATTGTCTATAAATAAGGAAATACTTTTCAACCATGTAACATTAATAATGTTAATATGAAAAGTGTGAGTGTATTAACTTGAAAATGAATAGCAACAGTTGTAGAATAAAAGTTAATCCTAAGGATAAAAAGAAGAAATGAAAAAAAAGGACTTAATATAAATAAGAGTAATAATAATCACTATTTATAACTAAATAAATAATAAAAGTCATATATTTAACACAAAAAAGCAAGACTGCAATAAGGCCAAAGCAATAAATTGAATAGTAATAGAAAAAAAATAGAAAAAGGGTTCTTTTTTCCTTCAAGTCATAGAATAAAACATGAAAACAAAGTGGATTTAAGGAATAATAACGTTTTCTTTGACTAAATTTAGTCAACTGAATGATAAGAAAAGTTATAAAAACATTTTATATCAATGCTGCATAACCTTTGTTTGGCCAAGATGTAACTACCAACTTGTAGCAAAATCCTTTCATGAAGTGCTTTCGGTAAGCTTTTGGTTGGCCAGTCTTTCAGGTTCATTTAATTCTTGCACATCAAAAGAAAGTCAAATCAATTATTAAAGGTGAAAATAAGAATATAAAAAAGGCTGTATTTACAATGCAGTTACTGTTTTGATGAAACATTAATTGTAGGATTTACATGACTGGCTGACTGAAATTTGAAATAATGAAAGGAACAAAGAGGAAAGCCAGAAATTCTAAAAACATTACATTGAAATAAATAATGAGGGTAATTGAAGTGAAGAAGAGAGAAAAGAATGGTTATAATATGAATAATAGAGAGTGAGGAAGAAGAGAAAGAAAAAGAAATAGGTAAAACTTGATGGTAATGTAAGCTTTGACAAAAAAATAGTTGTCAGGGATGAAAAGAAAAGAATGGTCAACATGAAAGAGGAGGAGAAGAGAGGAAGGAAAAGAATAGACAACATGAAAGAGGAGGAGAAGAGAAGAAGGAAAAGAATAGACAACATGAAAGATGAAGAGGAGAGAATTAAGAAAAGAATGGACAACATGTAGAGTAGTTGAAAAGAAATAAAAAAAAAAAACAAAAAAAATACAGTGACAGGATACTTACTATTTTTGTGCTAGTTAGTAAACTCATTGCACAGACCAGTTTAATAATGGGATGAATTCAATTTTCACTGTGTGGCCCAGTATTGGGTCTTTAGCTAAATAATGTTAAGCTAAGTAAAAAACTTTATGTGCATAATGTGCAATTGCTTGTAACCTCAACCTTGCTTGTAGAGTGAGTTCAGTTTTCACTGAGTGCCTTCCTACTTTGCAAATATCAATAGAATTAACTGCAGTGGTGAAAAGGAAGGGTGAAGAAGATTTTGTGGCAATACAACAAATATGAGTATGATGGACAGTCAAATACTTTTGTTGAGACATTATATTCTTACTGATATCCTAAATTGATAGGGGAAAAAACAGAAACATGATAATAATATTGTGATATTATTAACATAATGATCAAGGACCACAAAAAAAGAATGTGCTTTCTGACTGACATGGCATTTCCTGCGAACTGTAATGTATCTTTGAAAATCTTCACAAAAAAAAATTATCAAAATATAAGGCTTTTGAATTGGAAATTTAAGAAATGTGGCATATGAAGACATCAATAATTTCAGTTGTAGTTGGGGCTTTGGGTTCCATTGGATAACTTTCTGATAGACTCATTGAAAAAATAAATCCCTGGCAATCTGTGCCTTAAAGAAATACAAAAATTTGTCCTACAGAAGTCTTTATCTATGTAAAAAGCTGTGCACTTTCATTGTTTTAATTTTATTTTTAACTTTTTTTTTTGTTTTATTTTTTTTTCACAAAAATGTTCAATGGAAAATGTCATGCCATTTTTTACCTTAGGTTCCTGGTTGAAACCCAAAAGGAAATGAATATGCAAATCAAAGGAAGAAGAAAAAAATAAAAAACAAATAAACAAATAATAATTAAGAATGGAGATAACACAGAGAAATAGTCGGGGGTAACTAAAAATGGATACTTCTTACAGAAAATGCACAAAAAAAAATAAAAATAAAAATAAAATCACACTGTACACGCTGAACAGCTAGTGACTTAGTAGTTATGCCTCATATTTACAATGTACTTACTATCCACTGAATTTTTGAGGACCAAATTCAATTAGTTTTTTTTTTTTTTTTTTTTTTTTAGTATTGTGTCTATGCACAGGTACAAAAAAATAGCTAGGAACAAATTTTCTTTTGACTGGGATACTTTTTCTGCCACTGTATCTGTTGTTTTAATTAATATAGCGTCTCTAAAGTGAATGAAATAAAAGACTATGGTGTTTCATCATTCAGTAAATGTAGATACAATTTTATTGTACACTGTAATGCAAATTGTAGGCTAGGAGGTTTGTAAATGCTAATAGATAAATATAATTTTTTTTTAAATGATAAAACTAACTTACCAAATGGATTATTAGCTGATGGAACTACATAAACACCTGGTAATTTTTGTTGACTCAGAAGATTGCTGTAAAATAAAAGAAATGGTATGAAAATATTATTGCTATCAATATTCATTAATTTGCATAATCACAATAGATATGAGGTTGTTGTTACAAGAGATTAAGTGACAGCAAGCCTCCTCAAATATTCAACATCTTCCTCAGTATACTATGTCTGATTTTTATGCAATATAATTTTTTTTCACAGTAAAATTGTTTTTCATTGATTAATTTTCTTTCTATAGTTTATCAACCCTTTGCATATTATTTGAAGCTATAAAATATTTTTAGATTGTAAGAATTTTTTTGAGATAATAATGATTTACTAGTTAACCTATAGCTGGGGGGAGAAGAGGTAGATTTATACTTTTCCCAAAGGTATTTTCATGTAAGTGAATATAACAAACCCAACTGGAATTGGAACAGCTCTCTGATTTCAAAGCCATTATCCATTACACCACCTGCACATCTAAGTGATCATGCATCTAGGTACTGCTGACCAGGCTTGACATTACTTAACTTTGGTGATTGTACAGGAACTAATGATGTGGCTGTTAAGTCTAGTAAAATTTTTATTAACTGTTATTAAATATTAAAAAATTATTTCAGGCTATACTTATATTTAATTTCACCTTATATCTATTTTTATTAGAAATATTTACAATAAATTTCTTGATGGTGTGAGATTTTATTACGCACTTTGAGGCTTGTTAATCATATTGCAAATAAATATATATAACAGCATATTATTGTCATTTATTTATAGGAGCTATAAAAATCACAATGAGCAGTAGGAAAGATATAACCTTGAAATTTATAGTGATGTAAACACAATGTTAGAAAATGTAGAAAAAATTGAACTGGTATAAGAAAAAAAAAAATCTAAAATTCTGGCAACATAAGAACAAGAGAAAAAACTGGCACAAAAAGATCCAAGAAGAATTAAAATGGTGATAAAAATAAAAGTGGATTGACTATCAAAAATATATCTGTAAAAAACTAATATTGCAAATGTAAAGAGAGAGAAAAAGATACAGAATATGAAGAAAATTAACTAAAGACATGAAAACAAAGAGAAATATATAAATTTGGTTTGGTCATGAAAACTGATTTCTCAGCCATAATGTTTATTTACTAATGTAGAGCTAAGTTAGATCTATCTGATGGCTAGGTGAGAGTTTTGGTTCAAAGAGAAAATTGTCACCCAACATAATTTAGAAGACAATAGAAGAAAGATGGGGTAATGCTTTGTGCTAGTATTATTAGCAGTAAACATATAGGTTTCTTCAAAGTTGATGATAGTTCAAGTGCAGAGAATTATAGTAAGTTCTTGGACAATGTTTTTTGAGTGGTATTGGCAAGACAATGCTCCTTCACATTGTACAATGCTGACTTTGCTGACATTGCCAATAAAATGTTTCAAAAACACCAAATTAAATGAACGGCCTCCAGATTTTCCTAATATTAATCCAATAGAAATCTTGTAGTCCATCATTAAAGGAGATATATATGAGAATGGCAACTAATATTAAACAAAGAAGATCTCTGGAAAACAATAAAAATTACTGCAAATAATAGTGAAGTTGAAAAAGTAGAAAAGTAAATGAAACCAATAGCTAAGAAAGTAATTATTATAGAATATGAAAGAGATGAGGTTAAGATGTAAAGTAATAATTATTATATAATGCTGATGTGATTAAAAAAGGGTGTAAATTGACATGCACACTTATTGCATGTTTTTTTCCAATTTAAAATAGCAAATTGATCTCTCTAAGAATGATAGAAACAATATTCTGATGCAAAGACTTTTTGTAAAGTTAAGCCCCAATTTTTTACAAATTGTATTTTGCAAAAGGGCATGTGTTGAGTTCAAACCTTTTCAATTTTGTTTCCCCACATTTCACATAAAAATGTATTTTTTTAAAAATTGGATTTCCCCCAGGCAAGGCAGCAAAGCCACTAAGACACAAGGGGTTATTGTGTGTGAAAAAATTAGAAAGCAGAAACACTACTAAGGAGCAATATATATATATATATATATATATATATATATATATATATATATATATATATGGAAAATAAAGCATAATATTTTTGTTAAAAATCCACATTACAACCAAAAATGTTTATGTTTTTCTCTCTTTTAATATATATATATATATAAAGTTAATTTGTAATCCATATGGATAATTCCAGGGAGGATATAGATCAATGTAATAAACAAACCAAGTAATAATTAACAAATCAGAGACTTCTGAAAGCCATGGTAATATTTTATTTTGCAAAATTGATAATTCAATTTTGAGAAATAAAATATTACCATGGCTTTCTGAAGTTCCATTTGTTAATTATATATATATATATTATATATATATATATATATATATATATATATATATATATACAAAGATAAAATATATTTGATATTGTATTCATCACACATGTTTCTCTGCCATATAGCATTTGAACTTATTTATAAATAAAAATTTATCCTTTGCTTAATTTGTTGGCATCTTGCAAAACAATTTATCAATATTTTTAATAATAGAATATCTTTTCTTATTAAAAATATGGATAAATTGTTTAAGCTGAACTTAAGACAATATATTGCTCATATAAATATAATATTCTGAAAATACTATTAATACTGGTTAATATCAATTCTGTTGCAAAAACATTGACATGTATAATAAAAGCTGACAATACACACTTGTCAACTACAACACTGTTGCTGTGTGGAAAGTCTCAACCCTACAATTCTTCAAATCAAGATTCAAGTGCTTTATATTCTGTTCTAAGTATGTCATTTATCATGAGCAGAATTGATTTTCATGTTTAACATATCCTTCAATTCCTGGATGAAGTTTTGATATTAATTTAAAAAATTCATTTAGTTCATAAGACAACATTAATCATCTGGTTGCTTCTTTTTCTGGTTCACAACCATATCCAATCTTGCCACCTGGATAGAGTGATTTTTCTGGATCTCAAAACTCCAGAATATTTTAATTTTTAATATCAATGAACATTCATCCAGTCATAATTGATGGCTTTATAATGAAGGTCAAGTGACAGCAAATTTTTTCAATACACCAGCTCCCTTCTCAGCATTCTAGCTATTTTTAGTAGTGCTACTTTCTGGATGGTCTTGATTCTACCTTAGATTTCTAGTTTCACTAGATTTCTCATAACTGATCCCAATGCTCCAACTATCATTGGTACCATGTTCCAAAGCTTCAATTCATTGATGAGATCATGATAATTATCCTGATAATAATTATTAGAAATAACAACATCACAATAATCATATTTTTAATGATAATCATGTTATGAGATGGATAGCGTCCATATTTGTAAAACATGGATAGATTCTTGGAGAGGCTTAATGGCTGTTGGTGGTTAAATATAATTGAACCAGATTTGGTTTCACTACTCTTATATAACAAACTGCAACTAACTTAAAATTGTGTCAAAATTATTTACAATATTTGATATAAAAGGATCAAAAGAATTCAAGTAACAAAGAAAAGTTAAGATGAGCAGCAAATCTATTTCTGATACTTTATCTGAAGTACATTTTCATTTCCAGGACATAACACATAGATGTTTTGATGAAGCAAAGTGAAAATGATGATTGCTAAATCAGACACTGGTGATTTGAAATAATTAATAATAACTTATACAAATGGTAACAGCTAGCTCACATGGTACAAAAATGTTCATTTGTAATCAAAGAAGGCTTGAGTGGCAGGCTATTCAAAGCAAGACAAATTCAATGTTTCTGCACCTGTCAAATTAAGAATGGAGAGGTTCAAAGGGCATATATTATATTAGTTCTTAAATCCTCAACTGGTCAGGCAATAAAACTAGACCAGATAAAGAAATTGCTAGTTGGCATATTAAAACAACATTTTAAGCATGAAAGGAATCAAATGATAGAAACATGTTGAGCAATAAAATAATTTTAATAAAAAAAGAGTGTACTACATACAATACATAGAAATTATGAATAGGATAAGAAAAGAGAAAAATTGAAAGGGTGAATAAAGAAAAAAAGAAAAAAGAGATCAGAAAAAATAGAAAGGGATAAAGAAAAGTCATTATAAAAAAGAAAAAAAATCTATGATGGGTCTTCAAGTACAAATGGGTGCTGAAAAGAATATGGCCTAACTAAGAAGTCCCTTACCTGTTCCAAAAATCTGATATTTGGTCAGATATTTAGAATTGACTTCCAGCAATTCTTTTGTGTGTGCATGTTATATAATAGAGTAGATGATAAGTTAGCTAATAAAACAAAGCCAAACAAAAGGGTACCGATGTGATCTGTATGAAAAATATTTATTAATTATTAACCAAACAGAAATGAAGCATGGAGATTAAGGTTCAAAGTTCAGAATTTTCAGACACACCCATGTCCTTTATCAGTGGATGCAAGAAATAAACAGTGTAGACTCACCAACAGTAGTTCTTGAGGCTGGGAAGAATCCTGTTTGTAGATGGAATTACTAGTAAAAATCCAATTTCTGTCTGGTTTCTTGCTGTGCAAAACTTTGTGAAAATAACCTTAGATTTAAAAATTGGGATTGATGGTGGGTGGAAGTGGAGTGAGATATGAACATAGAGGAAAAAGGGTTATAGAACCTGGGGCGGGGTGAGTATGTGTTAGTGCTGAGAAATTTGGCAAGATAGGATAAAGTGTGGGAACAGACTGAAAGAGGCAATAAAAATAAAATGAAAAAGAAAAAGGAAAAGAATAGCGCAAAAAAGGGGATAAAGAATTCTTTTGGAAAATCACTGTCAGAAAATGGGGTGGGGTGGCAAAAAAAATTAAACTGGAATAAAAAATAACAAAATACTAATAATAATGATTATGTAAAAAAGAGTGGGGAAACATACAAAAATAGATGTGTTATTGAGATTGGATTGGAGTGTAAAATAGCAATTAAAACAAAATAAAAAGAATATATATATATATATATATATATATATATATATATATATATATATATATATATCTATCAAAGTATATAATTGGTATATACGGAATGAATTCCAATAACCAACAATTACTATTCTTAAAAGAGTGCTCAATACAAAGTAGAGCAGATATCTAGGGTAGGATCGTTAATTAATCTGAAACTTTTAAAACCATTTATTTTCTTTTCAACATCATCACTTGATAAGACACAGAGTGTGTTGAAACAAAATGGCTATTTTGTAGTGATTTTATAACATACTTATGTTATAATTTTTTATAAAAATAATTATATATATATATATATATATCCAAGTACAGGATTGGTGTATATGGAATAAATTCCAATAACCAACAAATACTATTCTTAAAAGAGTGCTCAATACAGAGTAGAGCAAATACAATTATTTATTTGAAAATTATAAGCTAAATATGTTATAAAAATCACTACAAAAATAGCCATTTTGTTACAACACTTCTGGTGTCTTATCAAGTGATAATGTTGAATGTAGATAAAAAAACCCTTTATTATTTATGTTATAATTTTCAAATAAATAATATATATATATATATATATATATATATATATATATATATATATATATATATATATATATATATTCATACACGATACCTAAGTTTTAAAATGAATTTTCAAAAATGAAAAATCTTTTTTGAAACTTTTATTTTAGTTTTACTTTCAAGCTAATAGATTGAATTTAATATTTTCAAAAAGCAAAATACTTTGCTGTATTTCAAAACTAATTTAAATTGGTTGGAAGGAGTTTTTTTTTTTTCAAAAAAGAAAAAAAATACTCTAAAAATCATTGATTTTAACTTTCAAAAATAAAATATACTTTTCTGCAACTTTGAGGAATATTAGCTGATTTAAAGTTTAATTAATCTAATTTGAAACAAATATTACTTTTAATTTAAAATATTGATTGCAGAAATGCATTTTTTTTAACACTGAGATAGGTGTTTAATATGATGTGTTGACAAGTTGAGAGCTGGAAATTTAACTACAGGTAACATATCTGTAAAGGTTACTTGACAAATATAACATGACCACCACTTTTATATAATATTTACCTACCCAGTAATATTAAAAATTTAGGAAAATATTCTTTGTAATATGTTTTATTGAATTTTAGGTACCTTGGTTTTAAATTTAACTATAGTTACTGCTCTTATTTTTCTTAAATATTTGTGTGTGTGGGTGGGTGGGGGGGCTGAATTGTAGTAAGCTTTTCCATTTATGAGTAGTAAATATAGTTTTTACTTAATAACAATATTGCCTAACTGGTATAAGTTAATACAGAAAATGAAAAGATTTAAAACTTTATAAATTATTCTAATTAAAATTTTTAAAAATGAAAACAATTTTTCTAAAAATTCATTCTTCATCAAAAATTTTTTGTTCTAAAGACAATTGTGTCCAAAATATATCTTATTCATAAAAGCAATTAAAAACTTTTCTATTTTCTAATTAAATAATGTCTTAATTTTGTTTCATTTTTTATTTTATGATTTGGACCATATTTTTTTTTGGTAACTGGGGTTTTAGAAAAAAAAAAAAAAAACATTGATTATTTAAATTCTCCAAGGAGTTTTATGTATAACTGATATAAACATTAAACTGTAGTAAAATGAATTTCTCAAGATTTCGTAAAATTAAATAAATGGGGTGGGGGTGGGGGAGTAATAGATGTAAAGAAAAGAAAAAGTTTTTAACCATTTTCTAAAAATGAAACATTTCTAAAATAATTTCATTCATTTGTGAATAAGTCCTGAAAGTTTTATTTGATTTTTGCAAGAATTTCCAAATCAATGTATTTTTCTCTGCAAAAAAAAAAAGACACTAAAATCTCCTATGCTAATTTATGGTCACCCACTAGTGGAAGAAAAAAAATGAAATTTTTCATCAAAATTTCAAACATAAAAAAAAAAAATTTAATAATCAAAATATCCTTTGGTCGTTCCTCTTAATAACAAAAATTTTGATAAAACTTTATTTTTATTAAGTTTGTGACATTTTTTCATCATGTATGCACATTTTTTAGTGAATCTTTGGATATATCATACACGGTGCGATAGGTAAATTGTCGCCATTTTATGTTTTTACTTTTATGCATGCATTGTTTGTTTTTGTTGACAATTTATCCATATATATGTAAGATAAAGAACAAATAGGAAATGTTTATTAATCTGACAAGTTTCACTTTTATTAAAGCTTCATCAGAGAATGAGATATAGAGAAAAAAGAGAAAGAAATTGATATTTTTATCTTTGTGTTGTTTGATTTTCATTGGTTAACCAGGTTTCATGTGCATTCAGCTGGTTAAACAAATGTTAGTATAATTTATGGCATTCCAAATTTAAGGGGAGAGACAATGCATCCCTTTGAAGCTCCAAGAAATTAATGGATTCCAAGCCCAATTGAAAAACTGTAAATATTTTTTGTATGTTTTTTGTATGCAAGTGTATAATTGACCGCCTGATGATTGCATGAAAACGTATGAAACTGGCAGTCATGGTTGATCACTGCTCTCTTGAAATTTGATTTAAAATATAATAAAACTCTGCCATTTAATATGGCATAGAGCCCATTTTCTTATGTACAACCATAGCAAACTCTTTTGGGAGGTGTTTATCTTTATTATTACACACATACAAAAAATTGAACTATATATTAATTATGGCCTTTGGTCTTTTGTCAGTTTAGTTTCAATGCCCATTGTTATGTTAGGAAATTAGTAATATATTTTTTGGCTTCTCAAAATAATTTTATACTACTGCATTTATTTCATCAAAATATTATCAAATCCCAGATAATCAATCCCCACATATGGGGAAAAAATTTCAAACACTATGAACATCTCTAGAAATAGCTAAAAATGTTATAATTTGGTTGAAACCAGAATCAAGAGAGAAAAAGATTTATTTTTCAAGAATATAAAATAAAGAATTAGAATTTCCAGCTGCCATTTCACTTCTTTGGGCTCAGTGATAAACTCAGCTAAATAAATATTTATAAAAGGGCTGTTTTGGTCAACTTGACATTGCATAATAGTAAACTTCTTCTGCTATTATTTCTGTAGTGAATTTTATCCTCACTGAGACCCCACATATATATCATTGTGTTAGATACAACTGATTTTAGTAAATACTTTGAAGGAGTTGTGTCTCTTGCTCTTTCATATATTTTATCATCTGAACAGCATGAAGGCAAGAACAGTTGATAAAGTGCAAGCTGACCTTCATAAGAGAAAGTATCTTGTCTTTCTTTTTTATTGTTAAGTTCCTTTTGTCACACTAAAGCAAACTGATATTTTAAACTAAATGAACCTTGTACCAATTTAAACTTCTGACCTGGAAGTAAGTAGGCAAATGACTTACCAAGACAGAATATTGCTGCTGAAATATTTTAGTAAAATTAGTTTTGGAATATTAACTTTGGGATTTTGTTTTCAACATTTTTAATTATTTCAATGAGTAAATGCTTTTTTTCTTTTTAAATAATATTTGTGTTAAACTCATTTAAAAATAAGGAAAATTAAATTTAATATTTTCTTTGAATTTTTATATTTTGAAGCTGAACTTTTAAGAATTGAAAATCTATCACTGCTTTGATTCTTTATCCTCAATATTTACATCACATTTGTTTTAAAACTTCCACTTTTTTCATTAATATTAGGATCTGTTTTATTTTCTTTCTTTGGATAATATTAGGGTATTTTTTCTTTTAGATAACATTAGGGTATTTATTTTATAAGATAACATTAGGGTATTTAATAAGCATCATGGTTTTGATTAATTTTTTCAACTAAATGTAACAATTTCTTTAAATTTTTATTACATTTTAACAGTATAATCAATTAACTTAATTAGTCACTAATATATTATCTTCAAAACTACTCAATTTTTATGAGCATTGAAGAGCTAGATGAAAGAAAATCTTAACTCAACTAGTGAGGGATGAATGAGAAAGATCAAATATAACAGGATTCAAATTTTTCAAATACTTAACAAATAAGTATGTTCAAACTGATATAATCTTGTCATTTTTACACTAATCTATTATAATCACTGGAGAAAACGACTGTAGATACAAATTCTGAACAAAATATAATAAAACCAACCACGATGATGATTGTATAACACCATCTTGTCTCAAAAATGCAAACAGAAATTGTCTATGGATTGTGTAACCCAACACAAAGACAAGTGGAAAAACTCAGCTACAAGTTAATTTAAATACCCAACTGCCTAAGTTTGAAACAAGTTCTATTTGATCTTAAGATCAAAACATTTATAAATAGCAAAAAGAGTAGATTGATTAAGGGAAGAGGAAGATTGGCCTTAGAAAAAGAATTAATTTTAATGAATGACTGAAACTGTGTTAAAAAATAAACAAGATAAGAATACAAGTCCCAAAGACTCTTCCTTGCATAAAAACAAAGTGCATACATATGTGTCTAATACCTTTTCCCAGAGAGCACAGTATTATTCACTGCTCCTAGGAAGATGACTGGAGAGTAACACATTGATATAAGATAGAAAGCAAAGATAATCTGATCCTAGGCAGAAATACTGAACTATGAGAAGATGCTGAGAATTCTCATTTCATAAAATTGCTCCAGTATCATTTGGACCATGGATATGAAGTCCATGAGCAGCTCATATTTTGCAGCCCAGAATATAGTTGCCATCAATTTCTTCACTGACTTCTTCTATGCACTGTGTCCCTTCAGAACATTAGAAATCATTGCTTGACCTTTGTAGCCCTTAATAAATTTTGTCTTTTTGTGATCTCTCCTAAACTTTGCTCTGTTATCCATTTACTCAAGTTCACTAGGTATATTATTTGTGGTTTTCCTCTGTCCCTCTTGCTTTTAATATGTCCTGTGAGTATCAAATTTTCTAAGTTCTCTTTCTTCATTATGTGCCCTAGAAATGTCAACTATCTTTTCCCAATGTTAAGTATAAGTTTCTATTTTCTCTAAAACCTTGTTGTTGCTTACATAGTATTCTCAGCATCCTTCTGTAAAATCACATTCATGTTGCTTCAAGTCTCTTCATCTGTCTAGCATCCACTGCCATATAGGAGGGCTGTTATTGTGTAACAGTTCAGTACTCTTTTCTTCATTTCTAATAAAAAACATTTTTGATTCTTAATACTTTGCTTAGCCACTTAGAATATCTGGTGGTTCACTGATTATAGATTCTTCCAGCTTTTATAATCAATCATGGCTCTTTCAGATTATCATGTTTGAGATTCAATTGCCATTTATCCAGGAAGTGGTCTCATACAGATGTTGCTGTTATTGCAGAGGTGTAAGAGTCGCTTGATATTTACCTCCCTTGAGGAGGATATTTAGGTGCTTGTGCACTGATGGGACAAATGCATCAAGTTTGATGGTGAGTACATAGAAAAAGAGCACAGTTGCACTAGTAACATACATACAATACTTTATTTGTATTATAATAAACATATTGAATTAGTCAATGCTTATAGCTTACTTTTTTGACATCCTTTGCAGATTATTGTGTCATTTATAGAACATCTATATTACTATTACTCATACAGTGTGCGTGTGAGAAATATTTACAATGGATATAATGAAATGTAAAATGATTTGCAAGAAAACTTTTTAATTTTGTAAAAAGTAAAGCATAAATCAAAGAATAAAACTAAATAGGAAATCTAATCATCAAAATGAATCCTTGTATTAAACTCATGACAGAGAAGCATAGGCAATAATACAGATGAAAACTGTTTGCAATGAAATCCTTTTAGATCAATATAAAAAGAGCAAAAAATGTTTTATGTTGAAAGGAACATCACTTTTGTTTTTTTTTATAGTACAGGTTAAGAATCCTTTATCTAAAATTCTTGGAAGTGCTTCAGTTTTCATATTTTTTTTTTTTATTTTGGAATATAGGTTAATTTGTATATAGAATCTATTGATAAACATAAATGCTTTTCATTTTTTTCTTTTCACTACCCATATGGGTATCTTTTTTGACATTTTGAATATTATCTTTACTGAGCATGAAACACCTGGTAAGTAAACCACGAATTAAGGTATTGCTGTGACGATTGCTAACAAAAAACTGGTGGTTATGTAGCTGGGTTGGGGACCCCCACCTCAGTGCAGATGAGGTCACTTACAATAGCTGCACATCACTTAGGAACCGTCCCAGTGCTCTCTGAAATTTTCCATTTGTGGCAAGTCACGTCAGCACTGGAAAAACTTTCAGATTTTGGAATTTTGAATAAACATACTCAACCTGTATATTTATTTCAAATATAACATTTTTGGCAAATTTTAAAACTCAACACAGAAAGGTAATTGTCAAACTATGAGCATATTTATATATTCTACAATTTCAAAAAGTTTAGCTTTAAATTTTTATTTCCTGAATCAATTTCCATTTCTTTCATCAAGTATATGGTAGATAACAATCTTATCTATGTTATACTATGACAAATATCTTTTTCATACCATGCTTATAAACATGTTGTACAATCACCTAAGTTAAGCAACATCAAGCCTGGTCAGTACCTAGATTGGTGACTGCTTGGAAATACCAAGTGCTGTAAGCTTGGATGTTCTGGTAGTGTAATGGATAATGGCTTGGAATTGGAAATATGAGAGCCAAGTTCCAATTCCAGTTGGGTTTGTTATATTCACTCACATGCAAATACATTTGTAAAAAGTATGAATCCACCTCCACTCCCTCCAGCTATGGGTTAATTAGTAAAATTTGCATCAGTAAAAATCAATCTAAAATATTTTCTAACTTTAAATAACCTGCAAAAATGTTGATAAACTGTAAAAAAATAAATAAATCAATCATGCATATAAATTTACTAGCAAACATATCATAATAAATAAAAAAAAAACAATGACTGGTTAATCACATGCCAAAAACATGAGTATATGTGTTTGTGGTGGATGACTATATTAACATTTTAATAATTTCAAGTTTGATTTCTCAGCTAAAAATATCAACAAGAAAATTACTTTAAATAGTCATAAACTGTTCATGATAACTTTTTTATGCTTATATTCAAAAGTGAACTATAAAAAGTAAAATATGGTATTCAACTTACAACTCAGCCATTAAAGCATACTCTTGGGTACATTTACTGAGTTCGTTCAAAGTTTTTGATCCTGGAATTGATTTCTCCTCTGCTTGGGCAGCTCCATCAGATGTTGCTTGCTGGTTAACTTCTGGCATTGTTGGGATTGGAGGCAGCATTTTGCGGCCTTCCCGAACTGCCATCACACCTCAGGGACTGCTTACAGGCTAATGGAAACAAAGTAAATAATATAAATCCATGACAGATAATGGTGTTTGTAACAGTTTTGTTAAAGAAAAAAAAGAAAAAAAACGTGAAAATCTTGACAATAATATGAAAATATTTTTCAAAGACACAAATTTCCAGAATATTGTTAATAGCACAGATTATGTAGATATTGGTATGCACAAATAGTGCAGCAGTTATTGGTGCAAGAAGTCAAGTCGGTGAGCAGAGTTCAATTTCTGGTCTAGTTGTATTCACTTTTGTACAGAACAACTATTCTAAAAACTATTCTAATTTGAAAACTGTGGAGAAGTTAACAGGAAACCACTATCTTTCTCAAGAAGTTATGTCAATTCATAGATAATATAGAAAAGAAATATGTGTTAAGTCATGATTTTTTACATTCTGAAGGGACATGGTATTAATAAAGGCATATGTATACATTACCAAGATATGACCTTAGTCTTGTACAACTTGGCCTTGTTGATGATGAATTATTTTCCACCCTATAACCTCTTTCCCAAACAAAACATTGCAAGCCTTTTGCCACTATCATTATGTCCATGGAAAGTGTTCAGATGAACTACATTACTTAATTCCACCAGTTCTAACCTTCACATCTAATTACCTTCATATTCCATTAGTGAGATGCAAGTTCCACTCAAATAGCTTCTTCCTATATATAACTACTGTGTAAATGACTCCCAAGAGAATGCTTTCCTGATCACTACAATATTAATCTGTTAAAGTCTAGGGTTAACTGTTATCTTCCCCACATATCCCTGTAAGCTATGCATTTTATTTTGTAACCCTCTACCTAGAGGGACTCTTAGGCCTTGTATAGGGTCAACATCCTTGTAAAAAAAAAAGAAAAAAAAAGGCCATAATAAAATGCACATGCTGCTGAAAAAGTCCTGGCTCAATTGAGAAGGAAAGGATCCAAAGCTATGAAATGTAGATGCTATTCCAGATTTACTCTGAACTTTAATAAACTTGGCACATTGTTTCTCAAGATTTTTTAACCCTTAAAAAAAGTTTTATGTTTGGTCAATGAAACACTGCTCTGTTGCTGATATCACTATTGTATAATTTAAAACATTTTCTCATTTTAAAACACTTTGAAATTTGGGAAAAGGGAAAAAAATGAAAGAGAGCAAGATATGTTGAGTAAGATGGATTATCTGTGCACTCTATCCAAAAATGTATCAAAACATTGTCATGTGAGTCTTGTAAGCAGGTGCATTGCCCTCTAAAAAGAGAACACTTACTCATAGTTTTTCTTTCAGCATTTCTTTTAATCAGTACAGCAAGTAGTATTCTGCATGAACTGTTTGGTCCTTCTAAAAATAGTCAGTTATACTGACCTTACACACCCCCAAACGAAAAAAACATGGCTATATGATCTTTCTTGCTGACTTACAGGGCTTGAATATCTTCAACTGTAGAGAACCAGCAGAGTTCCACCACTGTACAAACTGTTCTTTGGTTTCTGGATCATAACAGTGTGACCAGGTCTCATTATCAGTTCCAACAAATTAGATCAATTAGAAAATATTACCAAATCAACTTAGAGCTGTCCTCTCAATATCATTTCTGGTTGACATTCAAACATTTTGGCACCTACTTAGCAGACAGATTCCGCATACCCAACTGCTAATGAATTATAAACCAAATATGTTCTCTTAATATCTCTCGTGTTTCAGCATTTCTTCAGATTTGTTGATTTTCCCAAATTAGGACATGAACAAATTCAGAAGTTGATACCATTATGAGCTTCCCAGACTTTGCTGCATCTTAGCTGTCAACATCTTCATGCTGAAAATTGGCACATGACTTTTTCAGGTTTAAGTATGACAGGCACATGTCACCTGATGTCAGTATCTTAAACACATAAGCAAGAACTTTATGATGAACCAGAATTCAACCCATGAAAATTTCACAATTTCTGTTGACATTGTTTGGATAATGATGTGAGACAAATTTAAGAATAAGGGAAAAAATCCTGCAAACTGACACTTGACAATATAAACAAACACCTTTTTCAGCTACAATGACAAAGAGAAAATAGCACTCAGATCTTGGGAAGTGGGTAAAGTGAAAAAAAATTTCAGCATACTTTAGTAGTAAGGACTCATAGTAATAAAATTCATCTGTAATAAATGACTTATGAATCTAATGTGGAAGTCATCATTCACAAACACACCAGACAGACATTAACTAAGTTTAACTTAACTTATAATATAGAGTCACAATAGGGTAGCCAGTTAAAATTGACTTCATTACACCAGCAAACAAGATGTACATGAAGATATTTACTAATCTTAGAGCCACCATAAGCTAGAGGGATTCTGAATTAGAATAAAAATTATTAGCAGTAGTTTGTTATCACTTGTGAATTTTTTTGTAAATGCGCATGAAATGCGCTGTTAATTCAAGAATTAATGTTATCTAAGGGAGGTAACTTAATTTATATTTGTAAATTTAAAAAAAAAAAATTACATGTATTTGTGAAGGCACAGGAAATTTTGTTCTGATTTCCACTATCTACAAGCATATAAGATGGCATTTTAGTTTTGAGATTAACACTTCTGTTATACAAGAAAAAGAAACCAATGTGTCATGGTTTTGAGTATTTGCTAGTCCAGAGCAATAGAATACAAAGGATTAAGTATTGATTAAATAAAATCATGTTTATTTGGAGAAAAATTTAGCTAAAAACATTTGTAGATTTTAGAGGAAAGAAAACCCAGTTAGGTGAACAGTTTAGTGTTGACAGTGAGTGAACTGATCTGACTCATGGGTAAATATGAGGCTTTCAGATTAAATTATAGCAGCAAAGGTCAAGGTATGGTGAATAAAAATAAAAATCATGACAATGAAATAATTATGCTTAATATCTATAATTTCAATTATTCATCAATTAATAAGAAAAAAAAAATTAAAGTAAAAATTACTTCCTCATTATGACTACTTTTAATCCTTAAAGTTGTATACACATTTATATTAAAAGAAAAAAAAAAAGAACTATTTGTAGAGATGAAAAAGAAAAAAAATGAAACAAACAATTTCCATAAAGGCAAGAGAATACAAAGGATTAAGTATTGATTGAATAAAACCAGGTTTATTTGGAGAAACATTAAGCTAAAAACATTTGTAGATTTTAGAGGAAGAAAACCAGTTTAGAAGATTAAAATGACTCTACATCTGCTGGATCTTACAAGAGTTAATATTTTGAAAAAACAAAATACTCATAAACACTTTAAACCTAGTATATCACAATCTTCAATGACTTAGGCCAAAGATACTTAACAAAGAGTAACTAAATAAATAAATTTTAGATACAACATTCTTACTAAAATATAAATCAATTTTTAAAATATATTGTTCTGTATTCAGTAGCAACTATGTTTTACATAAAAGAATTCTTCTTGATATAATAAAAAGTATAATTCGCAGGTGGGCCATGCTGCAATCAATAGAATAGGTAATAAAAATAGAAAACAGTTTTTCCTGAAGCCCTGAATATAAATTTAACAGGGAATAAACAAATTGAGTATTGTTACTGAGTGACATTTTTATTTACTATGATTCACATCTCTTTTTTAATTTTTTTTTTGCTACTGTTATTCACTAAAGAAAAGGTGGGGAACTGACTGGCTAGATCAACATGGCAAACAAAAAAAAAATCACTTAAAAAATTTAATCACTTAAATACAATTATTTTTAAGTAAGCTTTACCATATTTGAAAATTCAAAGTTTATACACACAATAAAGATGCATGTTGAATAAATATTCAGTAGCTCTCAGAAAATATCAGATGGCATAACTTTTTATCAGACATTTCCACGTTTAGCACAATTGTTAGAGAAGAGAATCAATAGCTGAAAAGTCAAAACATCTATTATTGACAATGACAAAATATTACTGTTTAGCTCAGAAAGAAACAAAAATTTTATTTCAAAATTAAGTGATTGATATGGTACTTCTAAAATGTTCACTATTCATAATTTGTCCATAAGGTAGAGCTATCTGTCTTTGTTGGCAAGATCCTCAAATCCTGTATGGATTTCAGTTAATGAATACAGAAACTGAAATTGTGTCAGTCACTCATAAAAAACATACCTGTGTATATAATTTGTGTGTGTTTGTATATACCATTTTCTAGTATAAAGTAAATTTTTTCCAATGAAAAGTAAAAATAATTTGGCTGGAAAAAATTTACTAGACTGGAAAATGGGGTGTGTGTGTGTGTGTGTGGAAAGAGAGAGGCGGGATGAAGGAAGACATGCAAATGTTGGCATTTGTAACATATAATACATATTGGAGCTTCATCTAAGCTTCTCGAAACTAATTAAACTTTATCATAACAGAAAAAATTATGAAATGTCATGATGAGCCAATGTAACATTATTATAAATTATACACCAAATATCTAAGACTAAAATTGGAGGGGATGGTAAGCGGAAGTGTCATGGAGGTACAATATATATGATTATCATTGATATGATGATGAGAACAAAAACAGATTGCATCATAAGAAAGAATGGTGATATGACGTCTGGCTTTAATTGTTATGACTTCTTAATAGAAAGTTTAATAAAACCTACTTGAGACATGTCATCATTTTGCTGTACAAAAAAATCCATATTCCATGGTATGATTTTGAAAGCTTACTTAGTTATCAAAGGAAATCCTTTGGTCAGTCCATACCAAAACTTCAAGAAGTCTGCACTATTAGAGTTAAATTTATCATAGACAGTTGTGGAAGGCAGAAGATCAATCATCTTTATAAAAAGTCATTGTTATCAATGTCTTTCAATTTTATCTTCAAGGAATGGATTATCCAAGAGGTAATATTATCAAACATCAAAGTTGCTTTTTAAAACAACCAGTTGGTGACAATTTTGCCTTAAAGTTGTACATTTTATCCCAAGTGTAACACTATTTCCTTGCATTTGAACATTGAGCCAATTTAAAAGGAGAAAAAATATCTGTCAGGTAAGCTAATGCTATAATAAAATTACCAGAAAAATGTTCACTCAAAGAGGATTCCCATTCTAAAAAGAAAATCCATTCCAGTCTGCAATTTAAGAACCTGAGACAAGAAGCCTCTCATGAATTATCACACCTCGGTCTAGTAAAGGAGGATGGTATGTACTGATCACAAATCACTTTTAAAAGGCAATGGTTGAGTTAGTGCTCTGATAAAATTTAGATTCAGTGACATAATTTGTTGAAACAAATTTCACACAATCCTGTCATTATATGTCAATGAAGAACACATGTGCAAGAAATAATTTATGGTGCTCTTCCTTATTCAACTCTTGTAAACCCAGACCATGCCAACCATGCCTATCATGAATCTATATCATTCCATAAAAGATTATTCTATTCAAGAAAATCATTAGTGTTATCTAAAATGGATAGTATTCCTGTTTCTACCAAATCTTCACACATTAAGAATTCTCCCTTCAACTGACCGCTAAGTACTCAATGAACCAAAAATTGTGCATAGTTTGGCATATCAGATGACTTATTCAACTAGAGACATTGATATATACTGAATCTTTTTTCAGTCATTTCATCCCAAGCAAGGAAATAAAGCCACTAAGATACAAGGGGTTACTGTGTGTGACAGAATAAGAAAAAAAGGAAAACATAAGTAAAGAGAATAATAAAAGAACAGGACTCAAGACAAAAGATAATGATTGACATTGCACTTAAATTTTTGAAGAATCAAATTTGATTGGAAAGCAAGCGGCCAGAAGAGAATTCCACAAGCAAGAAGTACGAGAGAAGAAACTGTTAGAATCAAACTACATCTAGTCATTTCAACTGTAAAATGATGTGACTTTATTGCCAATACTGTGGTTAAATTCAAAGTCAAGGTCCCAAAGAGGAAAGCTTATGAGAACAATTAGCATAAAAATATTTGTAAAAAAGGCACAGGGTGGCTATGTTACAGCAGTGGGAAAGTGACTGAACCAGAGATGCCAGGTCAGGATCAATAACATTGCAGATTCTTCTTTGTATTTTATCAAGAATTTCTAAATACATAGCAGATGCACCATACTAGATGTGACAGCAATATTCAATGGTTAGATGAAATGGTAGACTTATAAATATACAAGAGAAAAAGTGCCTAGCATGGTACAGTGAACCAACTTTCCTAGCAGCAGACCTAGCAATTGATTCAGTATACTGTTTCCACTTCATATCAGTGGAAAACGTTAGTCATATGATGGTGGAATGCAAAATAGGTTCTCTAAGAAAAGAGAATTTGGATAGATAGGTTAACTATATTAATCAGTTAAATAAAAATACAAAAGATATATTTGCATTTGAATAACTTTTTTCTATATTTAATTTTTCCTAGTTATTCTCCTCTGAAGTAGACTATTCCATTGACAAGAAATATGAAATGCTGATTATTATGTTCTGAATGGGAGAAAAAAGTTTTCACAAAATAGACCTACTTAAATTTTTTAAAATTATAATTAAAATAATAAAAGATAAAATAAAAACAGGTACAAATCCAGAATCAGCAAGTTTACTGCAGGTTTGGAACAACTACTTTATAGAAATTTGCCCACACTTCCTCATTTGTGTGCTTTATGAAAATCTTAAAAATAAATATGGGTTTCCTGGCACAGTCTAGTGACAGAGTTCTTTTTATTCAAATATGTCAGCTAGAAATAATTGTTTTAAGTCCATCTTTTCATCATTTCCTGCTTTGGTTCTAATTATCCAATAACATAATTAGAATGCATAGGGGTGTCCTTCCAAAACCCTAAATGACCGAAGATTGGCAGCTGATCTCTCCTCTGAGCTAGCTCTAGCAGCTCAGTGGGCAAAAAACTGGCTGGTCAATGCCTCAAGAACCAAACTAGTGAATTTCCACCATTGCTGATCAGACACAGGACTTCTATCAATCATGATGAATGGATGTTCCCTCAGGGAGACCCTTACCTTGAACACCTATCAGGATTTACTCAAGTGGAACTCGTACATACGATCAATCACTAAAGATGCTGGGAAAATGGTCAGTTCCCTGTACCGCTACAGAAAGTACCTCACTCCTCTTGCTATCCTCTACCTTTACAAGAGTCAGATCAGGCCGAAAATGGAGTACTGCTGCCATATATGGGTGGGGGCTGCCCAGTTTTCATTTTCCAGTTTCAATAGAGTCCAAGACTGTCTCCACATGTTTGTAGGTGACAAATTATTTTACATTCTGCAATCCCTTTCTCACAGAGGAGACATTGCAAACCTTTTGCTGCTCTATCACTATCTCCATGGTGAGTGTTTAAATGAATTACACCCCTTAGTTCCAGACCTAATGGCTAAGAACCACCATGCTATGCACTTTGTTGTGAACTACCCTCATTTCCTTTGTATTCCCCTGGTGAGATGCAAGTTTCAGAATCTTCCCACAAACCACTGCCTTGTGAAACTGACTCCCAAGAGGTTGCTTCCCCAATCACTACAATCTTGTTCAAGTCTAGTGTTAATCATTAACTTTCACACACAACTGCATAAACTGTGCCTCTTACTTTCTAACTCTACTTCAAGTGGCCCTTAGGCCTTGTCAGGGTGAACACTACTGTATAAAAAAAAAAAAAAAAAAAAATGCAAAATATAAGCAACACATATCATTCAAGAGTCTATTATGTTTGATACCATCATAGTATTTGTTACCTTGATTATACAAACTTTGTGGAGAAAGATAATACCTTCAGCACCTTATATATATATATATATATATATATATATATATATAACCTTGTACCTTGTCAATCATTTTTAATGAAATTTATATAAAAGAGGAATTACTGCATAAATACAGTGTGTGTGTGTGTGTGTGTGTGTGTGTGCATATATATATATATATATATATATATATGCCAAGAATAAGACAATAGTGATTCTCTAGAAAATAAATAGTATTGCTAGAAATCACATATTATAATGCAGAGGACAAAATGAAAACAAAGACAGACTTCAAAAAGGGGGATATTACAATGTCATTTGGTGCTTAACAGGTCAAGTAGCTAAAATATTAATTAACATCTGCTGGTGAAAGTGTTAAAAAAAAAACCCCAAAAAACAAAACAAGTGAATAAGTTCACCTGTCTTGTTTAGAGTGAATTCCGAAGAGCAGCTGTTGAAGGACAGTGCAAACTCAGGTAGAAAATGTATGAAGTAGAAACACTTTTTTTAACAAACATCAAATTCTTGTCTTCAAGATATAGAACATTAGCTTGTATATTAGAATGGGAAAATTCCAGGCAATATCAGTTCAGATAGAAAATTTTTTTTTAATTATTTTGAAAGATTTGTAGAAATGGCTCAGTTCAAAAGAAAAATTATTATTAGTTAATAAGTACTAATAAGGAAAAAAAAAAAACAAAAAAAAAAAACAAATTTAAAACAAGATAAGGAGACATTTTCCCAATTCAGTCTAGCACTTGTGTACAATACAATAATCATGGAGAATAACTTCATAACAGACTGTGCAGTTTTATTTCAACCTAAACTGTGAGTAAAGGTTGCCACTTTAAACATTCCACTGATTAACATTGATGTACTTGGAAAATGCAACCCAATTCTATAACACTAAATGTACTGAAGATATGATTATATTTTAATACACCAGACAAGAATTTCTGTTTATTTAAGGGAGTAGAGCTTGCCAACAAGCCTGAAAACTTGTTCCTGTAATACAGTATTAAAAATTAATGAGTGATTACAAAGCAAAAGGGTTGCAAGTATTTTTGTCTAATGAACTGAGGCATTTATAATTCAGGTTACACAAACAAAGCTGTAAATGTCACATGACATCCTATGGCATTTAAAAAATCCTTATTAAACAAGATGAAAGTCTTAATCCAGTATATGAGAAAGGCAGGAGGGATTTCCTTTTGTGATATAAAATATTAAGACTAAAAATGATAAGCTGAGATTATTAGAGGTTTTAGTTGTTTCATTTTCTATTGAGTTTGAATTGGAAAACAAATGAAAATTATTAATGGGACTAACCTTACAATCTGAATCATCATGCATTTGTTGACAATTTTAAATGTATAACAATTATTATATTGCATAAGAAAAGGGAGGATAGGCAAGTAACATAAAGGTATATCAAATTACAAGTACAAATAAATGTGTTTACAAAACTTTCACAACACTACAAATTTAGATTTGTAAACTAAACATTATTCACACAAATTACATACATCTGTTTCCCACTGGTGAGTAGGTGTAAGAAGAGAAAATAAGTTATAAAGCGTTAAAAACAGCAGGCTAAGCATTATCTTCCAAAAAAGTGATCAAATCAAAAAAAAAGTCCTTGGCAAGAAATACATTAAAGTAAACTAATAGATCACATAAATAAACAAGGAATTTTTTATGTAGCAAAGAAATCAAGTGTCAGTATGTGAAAGCACTTTTTTGTATGTGAAAGATACTTTTCAAAAAGTGTCTCTCAAAACAGCAGTAACCCAGTAACTTGTATAGAAAACAACTAGAGCATTAGTTGACAATGACATTTAATAACTGAATTGCCAACAGGCTTCTAATGAAAAAATAATACTGAGATAGTATACTGTAAAAGAAATAATGACTCGATGACCACTGACATCATTTTTTTAGTTTAATTTATGGATATAAATGAAAAATTTTGATAAAGTAAACAATAAGCTAATAATAAGCATGATATTTTCTCAATTAATCAAAGACATGAATTTTATTTTAAACTATTTCTACAATTGTTTGAGAAAAAAGGAAAGAAAGAAAGTCAGCTATCTTCTGTCTGAATTAATTTGAAAATTGACTGTCTGAAATTATTTGGTAGTCTTATTTGTTGAGTCATTTTACCTGGGTTCCATTTGTTCGGATTGTAATTGATAATATATTGTTGATTTTTAGCACTATAAGTTTTTCTGCCGATGCATTCATTGGCTTGCCTTAGTCAAGTGTACCATTCATATAGAAACTAAATATGGGCGTCAGTTTCACTCACAAAAAAAAAAAAAAAAAAAAAAAAATGTATTGATGGTGTCTGCGGGAATCGCTGACGTTCAGAACTAAGTTGGATAAGTGTTAGCCTTGATTAAGAAGTGTAGCCGCAGAAGGCCGAAAAAAAGCATCGGCCGAAACCAACAGAAACGTAATTTTAGTTCAATAATAATTATTTTTAGCAAAACAACGAAAAATACAAGTATAATTTTGAAGTCAATATTTTTAAAATTCAAATAAATTCAACAGGTCTGGTAACTTGAACAATAGAGTTTGATTTGAATTTAGCGCTTCTTTGAGTTTGTTCAAAAACAATTTTTTTAAAAAGTCTACAAATAAGAACAAAAAAATAAATAATAATATTGTTTTTAAAGCACTATAAAAAAGAAAAACAAACATTTTGTTTTAACATTAGGAACATTTTTTAATTTTGCCAAAAAAAAAAAAAAAAAAAAAACAGCTGTTATTCATCTCTGAAATGTTTGACAATGAACCTTTGTTAGTAAAAAAAAAAAAATTTAAAGGTGAATTTTTCTGCTACCTTTTAGTTTTCTTTTAAGCCTTATTGTTGTACTACATAATTTATTTACATGTTAATATTTTTCTTTTTTCTTTAACGCTTTTTGATCTCACATTCCTTAAAAAAATATTTTTTAAAAAAACACAGAATTTATCAAAAAGTCGAAATAGTGATAAAGACCCCCCCCCAAAAAAAACAGTTTTTTACTTTTTAGTTTTACTTTCGGGGAATTTAAATTAAAATTATTTTTTTGGTGGAAATAATTAATTAGCGGTAATTCTACACTACAGTATGTTTTATGGCGTTTTAACAAAATTTTTATTCCAAAGAAAATTGTTTTTACTAGAACTAGATTAGAATCAAGTCAATTTTCCAAAGTTGGTATGTTGAGAGAAAATAAATTAATGATTGAAGAACACAATCAGCTCGGAAAATATCAACAATTATTTTAAAACAGAAACTTAAAAAACACACGCACAAAAACAAACATCTTTAACGAAAATCATTTTTAATTTGGTCGAAAAATATTCTACTTGACTCACGCTGCAAATATAAACCTATTTTAAAATTAAGGATATTGAATTTATTAAGGAAGCTTAGCACTGGCACATGCCACAAATATGGAGCTCCCAGGGAGAATCGAACTCACCATCAATTATCTCACAGTTACACTGGAGCATCTCTAAATACAAAATTACAGAATACACTTTTTTAGTAATTTTAGTGACCCTTCATCTGAAGTCAGTTAGAATTTTTAGAAATATTAATAAGAAAAAAATAAAGCAGACAGAAATAAGAAATAACAAACTCGAATCAGCGGTTCGACACACTAGCAAAATGGCAGTTTATTAAAAACAAAAATATCACAATGAATTTTCTTCTTTCCTAACGAATAAGAAAATATTGGATTTTTAAAATAATACAATATGTGCAATAAATTAAATAATTGAAAAAAAAAATGGTTATTGCAACTTGGCGTAATTAAACTAAAATTTTTTACAAAACATTAATTCAGCTCAAAATATTGTCAGTAACTTGCGTAAGAAGACTAAAGTTAGTATTACCATTGTAAATCAAAAATAAATTAATAAATATTTTTAATTTTCAAAAAAGATGTTTTGTTAATTCCAAATCGGTGTTTTCTTTTTCTCATTTGTTTTTACGTTCATCTCCACCGAATATCTTCATTGTAAATCAACTTCGAAAATGTTATAAGCAAATAATAAAATGTATTTTCAAAAATCGTTCACATGAAAATAAAATTAAAACGAATCCAATTGTAAAAGCTTTAAAAATTACTAATCCACCACCAAACCATATTTATTTCGTATTGACATTTTTGCTTAAGGTGGGCGGAGTCGATTTTTTTCGAAATAAACAAGTATTTCTTTATATTAATTTTATTTTTAATATCATTTATATTATTAAAATTTTAATTTATATGGCATGGGTGGTGGTAATTTTTTTTTTTTTTTTTTTTTTTTACTGAGGATCGGTGTTGATCTTTTTTGACAATGTTTTTTTTTTTTTTACTACTCGGAAAAGCAAATGAAACTTATAACATACAGGTTTGTGATAAATATAATGAAATATTAAATCATGAACTAAAAGCTGTTTATCAATAAAAGTATGAATTATATATGTATGTATGATATTTCGTTCTTACCTGTGAATATTATTTTTAAGTCAACAAGATACAAACAAAATGTTTTTCCTCCAAAACATTAAAAGTGGTAAGCAAGGGAGATGACTGACTTGCACTTCCGGTAAAACTACTGTTGATATTATTGGGAAACAGCGTGAAAAGTTCATTTATTTATTAATCATAGCTTTAATACGGCATAAGGTTAGATAGAGAAAAGAAAAAAAACTGATTATAGGAAGTGGGTATCGTGCCCAGCTTCCAAGTCAGAAGAAATAACCTAGAAAATCAGGATTTCAAATGAAATTTTGGTTTTTATTTGGACACGTGCATCAACCTCGTCCCATTACTTGTGAAGTAGTAAAAAAAAAAAACAAAAAAAAACGCAACCTATCTCAACAGGGTGTTTTTTGTGTGTGGGCTACCAACCCACTTTAAACTCGACCTTCTTGTATCACATTCCTATCGAATGGGCGTGTGGTTGAATAAATACTTTAAAAAATAATTATTTGTTTATTCATAATTCTTTTTGCCACCAGAACAAACAAAAACAAAATTAAAGTCATGCTCAATTTTTTTTACTATTGTGAGAATTCATTTTTCATTTATGAATTTTGTTGGAGGCATCAGCTTGAAACCTTAACCACGCCCGAATGGGAAAGTGCTTTTTGGTAGCTATGGGTTAAAAAGTGACACAGTCCTGTTTTATCTTGTATGAGGACAGGCACGCTGAATTTCACTTCAGCTGCACTACAGAAATTGTTTTTTTTTCAATAAATTCTGTGTAGTCTTATTGTCTTGCCTAATCAAGATAGTTGTGTATTTATTTCTCATTCAATTCGTCGTTCACCGGTTTTTGTGCGTTGAACTTAATTGAATTTCGAATGCTTATTTTATTGGCGCAACACAATCTCCAATTTCGGTTTGCCTTATATGTCGGACTAAGCTTGATAAATAATTTAAATTTTAAAGTCATAAAGAATAAGATGAATATCAACTCTTTCCTCAGTGTTACTGTTACTCTTCAACAAATTCAAATTAAAAAATATATGATTTAAAATTTAAAAAAGTTTTTTTTTAAAGAAACAAAGAAGTTTTTTTTCACTATTTAACAAAAACAACATGAAACAAAACAAAATCATTTCTTGTCTGAAATAATGCATTGCACTGTCATTCCATCAGTTAGTATCCTAATCGTTGTTGTTTTTATTTTGTCACTGCGTTTCGGCCGATGCGTTCTTTTGCCTTCCTTCTTCAGATGTCACATCCATCAATCTTGGAACAATGCCTCGTCCATACTGTTTGTTTACTAAATTTTGCTCCCGTCAGAATAATTCCCAGCACAGAATTAGTCCAATTATTTCGAGAATCTAGTTTTCTAATTTAGACTAACATAATTGTTTTAAAGTGGAGTCTGAGTAGTAACAGTGGTTTGAAAAAATGTTCAAAAACTACTAAAGTACTGTGAAGTGAATACAATACTTGTGAAAGGTCATAGAATTCACCTACTGAAAGGTTATCAAAATAACAAAGATGAGGATAATAGAAATTTATTAATTTAAGGAATAATGATAAATTGACATTATACTCAAAATTTGAGAATAATGTCAATTTATCATTATTCCTTAAATTAATAAATTTCTACTATTGTCCTCATCTTTGTTATTTTTGACAAAAATTAAGACAACATTTTCGTCAAAATATTTATTAAAGAAGCTAATTTTATTAAAAGCTGCTTTAGGTAATGAAATCAAATACATTACTAATGCAAAAATATTAATAATAAAAATATATCTATACATTTTATTTATTTTACATATTAAAAACATTTATGTGTAATTTGCTATTTATCCAGTTGAGCTACCATACAAGTAAAATTGTAACGTAAGATATAAACTTACAATAGATTCACTTCCGGTGGAACTCTTTAGCGTATTTCATTTTTTTTGCCATTTGGTTCCCACGTGCGTTTCATTTTGTGTTCTGTTCAGAGTCGTGGCAATTAAAAATGGTTAATTCAAAACCCAAGAAGCGAGCTTATATGGACATTGAGGACAGGTTTGACAATATCGATTCTAGTGACGGATCAGAGAAAGCGTCGGACAGTGAAGAAGACGTGAACAGGGAATCCTCCCATTTGGTAATTACTGAAAAATTATTGAACGAATGGAAAAAGAAGATTGCTACCCCTAACCAGGTTATTATACACGACATAATCAATGGTTTTGCTGTAGCAGTTCAACAAATGAATAATAAGTCTGGGACTGAAAAAACCGCTGTGAAGAGTAGCACGATTTTTAACGATTTGGTAAGACTTTGTCTCACAAAAATCGCCCCGGCCCTGCAGACTTTTTTGAACCTCCCAAAGATCCAGGATATCCGAAAAGCAGTTAAACCAAAAAGTGCCAAATGGACACAGGTTCGTGCTGATGTTCAAATTTACCTTTATAGTCTTTTAGAAATGATTAATTGTATTGCGGAGTCGTCTATGTTGGATATCATTTTAAAACATGTCCATAAAATGGTGCTATATTATGCCATGTTTAACAAGTTGTCTAAGTTGTTGATGAAAAAAATGATCACAATATGGGGGTCCAGTGAAGATACTAGCCGCGTTCTGGCTTTTCTTTGTATTAACAAACTGGTGACTATGTCTCCAAGCACAATGCTGGAGCCCTGTATGAAAAAGATGTACATCGAGTACGTAAAAAATTGCAAGTTCACATCACCCACACTTTTACCTATGATAAAATTCATGCAGCAGTCTTTTGTAGAAATTTTGAAAATTGACGAAAACATCACTTACCAACACGCCTTTATTTACATCAGGCAGCAAGCCATTCATTTGCGAAATGCTCTCACTGTGAAGAAGAAAGATCTCTGTCAAGCCGTTTACAACTGGCAATATATTCGATGTCTTGAACTTTGGAGCCTCTTAGTGAGTTCGACGCCAGGTAGCACTGTTTTTGAACATCTGATTTATCCTTTGGTGCAGATCATTACAGGTACAATCAAACTGATTCCCAGTGTAAGTTATTTCCCTCTCCGATTTCATTGTATCGCCATGCTAAATTCCATTTCAGCCTCCACTGGAAAGTTCACTCCGATTTTACCATTTATAATCGAAACCCTGGAAGAAGTGGATTTAAACAAAAAACACGGAAAAATCAGTTTGAAGCCACTAAGTTTTACCTGCATGCTGAAGTTATCCAATACCCAAGTACAAGAGAAAGCCTTCAAGGATGCTTTGATCGACCAAGTGTATGAACATTTGTTGGTTCATTTGAACATATATGCCAATTCTGTTGGCTTTCCTGAACTGGTCTTTCCCATGCAAGTCCGACTGAAAGAGATAATTAAAAAATGCAAAGTTGCCAACTACACTAAACAGTTAAAACAAATACTGGACAAAGCAGAAGACAATTCAAATTTTATTACAGAACGTCGAAACAGTTTGTCTGTTAAGATGGCCGATTCACAAGCAATTGCTGCTTGGGAACGGCAATGCAAAGAAAGCAATCCCCCAGTTTCTAAATATTATCAAACTTGGAAAAAACTGAGAGAAAGGGAGATAATGCACCAGATAGCCGCAAAAGACACAATTATTGGTCACGACAATTTCCAAGATATAAAAGCAAAGAAGGATATTCTGCCGAAAGCAAGTGAGGAAGACCGGGAAGAATTTTCCAAATTGTTTGAGAGTGACGATGAGAACACATTTGCAGATATATTCAATATAAACGTTAAAAAGCTGAAAGAGGAAGGAGCTAAGGAGAAGGCGCAATCCAAGAATGAGAAAGAAAGAACTAATAAAAAGAAAAAGTTAAAAAAGAAACTAGACAAAAAACATGGATCTGGCAATATTCTAAAAGAAGCAAAAAGCAAAGAAGAGGGGCCAAGTAAGAGAAAGAAATTAAAAATTACCAAGTAGAGTAGATTATATACTTGGAATTTATAACATACAATCTTAAAGTTTTTATGTCTTTCACCATACAATAATTCTTCATCTTTGTTGTTTTTATCACATTTCAGCTGCTGTATTCTTCAGGTGTCTATTACATTCAAAAACCTTTTTGGAATGTTGAACAAAACCCTTTATTTAATCCATTATGCTGTTCTCATTTCCAATCTATCATATTTGGTGTCTTGCTCTAGAATTCATAATCATCAGTTCTCATTATGATACTGATTTACATTTAGACTGAGTCAGTGTATATTTCTGCACTGCTTGGCCTGGAGATTGACCTCATAACTTCTAAGTAACTAAATGAATATTGCCAGCAGACTTTCCCCATTCATCTAGAAGCTTTGAGGTCATATTCCCACACTATTTTAACAGAGGGTCACCAGAAAGGGAAAGTTAATGATTCCAGATACTGAAATACTTTTGGAAGGACATTTTGTGCTATAAGGAATGAAAACTCTAATTCATTGTGTTGAAGAATGGCTCTCGTTTGAATTTCACAGATGGTTACCAATTGCAACAGGCACTTGAAAATGCAGGTAGTTGCCAAAATGTAATTAAAAACAACAAAGGCTAGGAAATTTGTTGAAGAGAATCATATTTTTGGTCTGAATTTCAGAGACAATCATCATATTCAAAATGACATTATTATGAGATGTATAAAATAAGTAACATAATAAATATGATATTCAGATTTCCTTATTTTGGTTGCTGCTTATGTTTCAAATGTACAAATACCACATGTATATTCCGGTACCAATGGTTTTCAAGTTTGGTAGGTTAGCCAAGTTCATGTAAGATTAATTTAATGTTTTTTATTCATTGTCTCTAATGATCTTTAATTTTATGGTCACATTAACTGACAATAACTGATAACAGTAAGCAAAGGATATAAAAAGTGGAATAATTTACGTTGTTATAAATAACTTCTCTTTTTCATGGTTTTTCTTATGTTAATTTTTTTTTTTTTTACCTCTGCATAAAATGTTCGTTTTTTTTGTTTAACAGTTAATGAATGAAAATTATGTATAACATAATTTCTAGAAATACAGTGTCCCAGTTTATTTCAGTAATTTTATAACTTGTATTGGTACAGTGACTAGTGTTTCTGTTTTTCATTTTCACTGATTTACTTTTCTTTTCCAACTTATTGTTGGAATAAAATGCAAGTAAAATGCACTTGAAAGGCTACTAGAAAATGAGAGATACTACTTTTTTTTAATTGACCATTTAATACACACTATAAAAGCAATGTAACACCATCAATTATTGGAATATTCCTGGGGTACAGTATTAATTTTCATAATTAAATATTTTTTAAGGAGTGATATTACAAATTAAAGAAATGCATCTCTTGGTTTGACGATATCTATTGAATGGAAATTGTATTAATGCCAATACCAAGCCAGATGTCTGTAGTCCTGTGAATCTATTGTCTGGGTACCCTATATTAGTAATAATTTCAGAACTATAAGTAATATAATCCACTTCAAATTTAACTTTTAGACAGTTATTTTTTTTTTTATTCTAAATAATTTTATGTAATGTTTCACCTTAACAAAAGAACTCAAAACTTTTTAAAAATTCATTTTTAAATTAGGTGTGTGCAAAGGTTCCCAGCGCTTGATTTATTTATTGAAAATTGGACACTGAATCCTCAGTTAAAAAACAATTTTTCAAATTGAAAATTTTACACGCCTAATTAATAAAATAATCTAAGGGAGATAACTGCAATAATTTACTCTATTTGTGCTTGAAATTTTTTCAAGAAACATTGAGATTAACCTATTAATACCAACTGTATATTCCTGTATTAATTTTAAAATAAAAATTATAGTATTAATTAAAGGTTTCTAAAATGAAAATGGTATTGTAATGTTGAGACGGTAGACATTAATAGGTTTATGGCTATTTTTCGTCTGTAAAGCTGTTTTAATAAGTAGCTTTACAATATTGAAACGTCAATGTCAAGTAGCTTCACTTGTAAAAAAAAAAACATATATATATCTATTTGATTATTAAAATGTGTTATTTGTTTAAAAACATGACAATTTCTAAATTGTGGAAGTAAAGTTGTGATACCACCTTTATCGGCCATAATAGTATGTACAGTTTTAACTGATTCAGTCACACTGGTACTATCAAATTATCATAGTAAATGTGTACCACTTATAACATAGATGTTAATCATACTATATATCTTGGTTAAGGCAAGAAATATAATACTAAGATTTTATAATGTACATATTCAGGTTGTTTAAGAGTTAACATATATAAGCATTTACTTCCAACAGTATGTCAGAAAACCAAACTTTTATTGTAAGACCCTAGTGTTATGGGTAGATCAAAATAGTGTTTAGAGTTTATACTGTGTGTGTAAGTGTTAAACTATTCAATATTATTATGCACTTTTAAGAAGTCTCTATCTAAACCAGAACATGTTGTTTTATATTAATCAGAGTAATAATACATTTTCATCTTTGTGAATCACTAATTTAAATCTTTTTAAGCACTTTAACTGGTACCTACTCTCGTTATTAAAAGGACCCAATGTATCATGTCACAGATGATCAGAGAATGTGTTATTTGAGCTACTGTGACTAAAGAAATTGTTCTATAACTGAAGGTGAATCAATAAGAGAGTAACATAACATGTACTTATTAACTGAATTTTGATCTGATATTTTCTACTTTCTAAGATTTGATTCTGATTAATTTTCACCAATGAATTAAGTGCATCTACAAAAAAAAACATTGTTGATACTGTGTAGAATAAAATGCTTTTCATCAAGCTGTAGACATTGATGTACTTAATATGTGGATTATATATGTGTCTGTGTATGTGAGGATCACCTTGGGTAAATTCTTTAATAAGTAATTTTTCATTAATTTTGCAATGGAAAAACACTACATTTTTACTGTTTTCTATTTATTTACAAAGGACAGAAAAATTCAACATACTTTTTAAAAAATGTTAAAGAAAAACAAATTATTCATAAAAAACTTTATACTTAATATGTTCATTGTTGAATAACAATAGCATAGAGAAAAATATTGAATTTAAATTTATGAACTCTTAATGTCACTTGTGAATTTTGCACCAAAAAAGTTTGTTTAAAGATAAAATATGCAAGTTCAAATAAAATAAATATTATAATTGATATCTTAAATAATAAACTTAAATTACTCCAAAGGTAAAAAGTAAACATTTCCTTAAAAGAAAAATTAATTTCTTATTCCAATTCCAGCAACAAACTTTCAGGTCTTAACTGTTTGCCCCCCCCCCCTCCCCGTTACTCACAGGTCTCAACACAGTGTAGTGGCTTGTGTTAAGGATCACTGCTCCACTATGGTTTAGCACTGTTTACATTTATTTAATACTCTAGCATGGAAAAGATCAATTTTGGAATTTTGTTAAATTTTGAAAAACTTGTTTTAAAGACTGAAGATCTGATTAGAAGAATGCTTTCAGAAGTTTAAAAACTGCACCTCATTGAGTGCTTACATGGCTTTGAAAACGATCTACTAAGCATTATAAATGATCTCTTTTCATAAAAATAGGAATCAGTTTCAGAGGTATTTAGATTGTATTATTAAAGATATTAATAGAACCAACCAAATCTTTGTTAAATCTGATAAAACTGCTAACTTTTATGAATTTAATCCCAAAGAATACAATGCATTAATAAAAAACAATTTAACTAAAAATTATAAGATGAATATTAACGCTATTAATTTTGTTGATAGAATTAACACTGCCTGTAATATTACTGATAAACTTCAAATTAGCAATAGGGTTAGTAAGCTGTGTACTAAAGAATTGTATGTCTTAAAGATCATAAACCAAACTTTCGGATCATCTTCCTACGAGGATTATCAACCCTACCAGACCAGAAATCTGAAGTATTAGCAAAGTTATCCTGGATCAAATCAACAGATTAAATGACACCTGGGACTTATACACTGGATTGGTACCACAGATGTCATTAATTGGTTCAGAAGAATTAGTAACAAAAGCAGCTGCTCATTTATCCAATTTGATATTGTAGAATTTTAACCCTGCCTTTGGAATTTGCCAAAGAATATTCTAACATCTCCAGTGAAGAAATAAATATTGAACTGTAGAAGATCTGTTCTCATCCACAATAATGAACAGTGAGTTCAGAACTTTGATGATTACTTTGATTTTTCAATGGGATCATTAGATTCTGCAGAATTTTCTGACCTGGTGGGTTTATTTATCTTGTATAACCTTTTGATGTATTCCAAACTTATGAAAAATAATACCAACCCAATATATATTCACCCCAAATTCTAACCATCCTCCATCTGTAATCAAGCATATATCTTGTCTATAGAATGTAGGATTAGCAACAACTCATCTGACAAAGGTGTGTTTGATAAATATAGCTGTGTTTATAATACTGTTTTGAAGCATAGTGGTTACAAGTATGCTGAAATCAAGTATAGAATATATGATGATAGTAGTCTAAAGAAAAGAGATAGAAATAGGAAAATCATTTGGTATACGCCTCTATTTAACCAATTGGTTAGTACTAAGTTGGGCCAGAAGTTCCTTCATTTAATTAATAAACATTTCCCTAAAAGTAACCCTCTTATTAAAATATTTAACAGAAACTAAATTATAGCTGCACTGATAATCTTGAGAAGATTATGACATTACACAATAATAAAATTTTAAACCAATTTAAAAATTTGGATGCACTTTCCAAGATAAATACTATTGATAATACTAATCAATGTAAATGTTTAAATCAATCTCTTGTTTATCTAAGTACTGTGCCTACAATAGAGAATCTGACTGTTGAAAAATTCTATATTGGTAGTACTAAAATTCTTTTAAAACCTAAGTGGTATCAACATATCTTGTCTTTCACCAATAGTACTTATAGAAATGATACATCACTTTCTAAATATTTTTGGAGTTTAAAAGATGTTAATAAAACTCCTAAGGTGAAATGGAAAATTTTAAAAATAGCTAGAACATATAGATCTTTATATGAACTGTTTTTTGTGTTTACACGAAAAATTGGAAATTATCAGATTTTCTGATAAAAATTCCTTATTAAATCAAAGAAGTGAATTAATGGTAAATTATAGACATAGTCTACCTTTTACCTTGCAATTTAGTTAAACTTTGGGATTTGATAATGCTTTTTCCTATATTTTTTTTAGTAGACAAACTGCAATGCACCTTATATGGCTTATTTTTCTATTTGTAAGATTAATTATGATTTAATATAGTTCTGTATTAATCTCCTGTTAGTATTATTAATATCTTATATTGATGTACTGGTATTTAGTATTTCAAGCATCTTGCATTGATTAGTTGGTATTATTAACATCTTATATGGATGCTCTTTACTTAATGGTTACATATTAATTTGCCAAATAATTCTATGTTTAAATTATTTACTAGTTTCTTAAAGAGGCCTCTTATTTATCAACTATAAAAATTTTATGTAGAAAACTCACAAAGCATAGTTAGCATTAGGTTAAATAATATGTATCAAAACAATGATTTTCTCTCGGCCTTCAATAATGACACCACAAAGCTTGCCCATGAATATGAAAGGATCCAATTGAAAATAAGTAGACAAAATTTGTCTAGATTATTCAGTGGAATAATATATATATATATATACACACGTGTATAGATCTGTAAGTATGATAGTTATTTAAAAAAAATTTCAATCAAGTATTTCACTATTATTTTATTTGTATTTTTTTTTTTTTTAAGACAACAGATTAGAGCTGGGTATTAAGATATTTGCTATATTTAGCGATGATATAGTTGATAATTAATGAATCCTGTTCAAATTCTGACTATCACTACTTATATTCATTTAGGAGAGGTATGGATTCACTAGATATCTAGAAAAAATGTCTTCACTGGCATGTCATGCTTAACAGTGATTAAGTGAAGGGGACATCTTTATATTCATCTAAAGGCCTCTTGCTATCACCATTATCAGGTTTATTAACCATTACTTGTATAGAGAATATAATCTTCATGAGGTGTCCCACTATCTTGATTTTGTGCCAGAGTAAACTCTAGTGATTCTCAAAGTTGTCAATGGAAGAACTTTTTGCTGCTTCTGTCTGGGTTGGTAATGGGCTTCTAAAAGAGTGGCTACTTATGATAAATTTCATTAATGAATAAGTGCTGAAAATTTAATTGAATTGAATTTTTTTTTTTGTTTTAATTATTTAAAAATATTTTCATATGGCTTTTAATTTTAAACACTCATTCTACTAAGTTATGTATATAAAAATATATTCCTAACTTTCAGTTAAAAGTCATTATTTTAAAACAAATGAAACCAGTTTCTGTATTTTGGTAATTTTGGGCCTCATTTAATTTAATTTGAGGCAAGTTGTTTTTTTGTTTTTTTTTGTTTTTTTTTTAACTGGTCATTACGAAAGTAGACTGCTTCTGTTTTACCCATGAACTTGTTGACAGGTAGAATATATCTTGCCGTGTTCAAATGATTTTCACCACAGTGTAAAGTAAGTAATATATTCCTAAAATTCTATATTTTAAAAAATTTCTTTCAAACAAGTCTCTTAAGTTTGAAATCTTCTGTCATTTCTCAATTAAAATAGTGAATCAATTATAAATTTACTTTGACAATCTTAAATATCTGTAAACCTTATTGAAATAAATTGTTTTTCTTTTTTACAGATTAGCTTTAGGCTTTCAAATAAAACATTTTACAATAAAAAAATTTAAATTATTTTAAATGTCTTTTTAGGTTTTTAACCCAAATTTTATCAGCATCTAGAAAGAAAAAAAAAAAACTTATACACAATATATATATATATATATATATATATATATATATATATATATATATATATATATATATATATATATATAAGCATTTTGACAGCAATCCTTTCATACATTTGTTGTTGGATGTGAGAGACAAGAAAAATTTTATAAGTCTTTCTTTTATGCGGACTAAAATTACTAATAGATTATGACATGTTTCACAGTAACTTATGTTGAGTATATGTCTGTACTGTTTTATAAAAAACACTTCTATAATATTTAAATGTATTATACAAGTAAATATTTTTAAAATGACAGCATTATCACCAAGGATTTTTCTTATGGGAGCAGGGAGTTGAGAATGAGTGTTTTAACCATTTCCTTATCAAATTAAGATCACTTGTGAGTAGTCCAGTTTCATTTACCTATTAAATAACCTTATAACATTTTCCTTGCCTGTTACATTCAATGAAATATATATATCGAGTATTATGTGCATTTTGGGGCATCTGGCCTTGGAACATCTCCCACAGATAAGGAGGGACTACTATATTAACTGAAATGTGTTAGCTTCAAAATATTTAGAAAGACTAAAAAGCATAAAACAAGATTGATGTACTGAAGTTAGTTTTACGACGAGACAAATGCATAACCTCTGCTCAAAATGTCACTTACCTTCTCTCATAAATGATTATCTTTTATACAGATATACAGAATAAAAAAAAAATTGAGAAACTGAGTGAGTTTTATTTATTTGTTGAATTTTTTCTTTAAAGAAAACTTGAAAAAAAAAAATGTTGCAGTTGCCTCCCTTACTAAAAAAAAAAAAATCCTTCATGTTTTATATTGTTAATTTTCTACTAGCCTTTCTGTCTTAATTTCAATTTTTATTGCAATGCTCAGGCCGTTATTTCAAAGCCATAAAGAATGGATCGGAAGGAGAAATCAGAATTTGAAATCCATTTACATTCACTTACATGCAAATACTTTTGCAGAAGGTATACATCCATCTCTTTTCCCTCTAGCTATTTGATAAATAGTATGAATTGTATCTGAAAAAAACGTTTATCTCCAAAAAATTGTTAATGCAATATTCACTTAAAAAAAAAAAAAGAAAAGAAATATTCTTACAATTCAAAAAATTAACCATTAAGGATTGAAAAGTCACTCGATCCAAAGCCATAAGTAAACAGTGTGATTTGAAGATATAGAATAGTTACTTAGCAAGATTCAAAGTCACTTCCCTTTTACCTGTGTTTACATTCTTTATTGCTGATCCACATTGTAATGAATGAAGCTGTATAATGAAAGTCTGAGTAGTTGTCATAAAAAGCAACTGAAATTAATATGAAAGGAATGGTGGTGGAAAATTAATTATGGTTGTGACTGATTATGTATTTAAACAATAATATATATATATATATATATATATATATTCTTTTCGTAACGTCTGATATGCTTAATAACATTATCATTAAAAGAAGAAAGAAAATCACAATATTGATACATATTTTTTAATCCAATCTAATATGTATCAATATTGTAATTTTCTTTCTTCATTTAATGTTCATTTAATTCAATTAATGTTATTTAGCTTATCAGACATTACAAAAAGAATTTACATAAAATAAATAGACAACACTTGTCTATATTATTTAATGAAACATGTATGAATGAAAAAATGCTACCACACACATATATATATATATATATACACACACACTACTAATAAAAAGACTTTAAAAAATTACTGACTGTTGTTGAAAGTTATTCCTATTTTTTGACTAACCATTTTTATTTTTGGTCATCTGATTCTTACTACTCATAATTTGCATTTGGAAATGTTTTCTAATATTTTGTTATATAAACTAGCATAACATTTTTAGTTATCATGAAAATATTTTTTTCTGGTTGGTTCTCTTACCATCTTCAAGTACTGATTTCATATGACAGTTCTTTTCTCCAGGATGATGTAGTTTTTACTGAGATTCAGCTTTTAAATTGTCTCTAACATTCTTGAATTTATTCTGTCTCTGACTATCAAACTCTGCAATTCATGGTAATGGTTCAATTATCAGAATTTTGTAATACAAATAATTTTTATATCTTTGTTTCCATTCTGCAAAATAATAACTTTAGAACAGATTTTTATTTTTATCCCCACCCTCATCAAATATAACATACATTTCCATTTGCAAACTTAGTAACTCAGGAAGTAGAAGATAAATTTAAAAACAAAACAAACACATCTTGTTATCTGTAAAATTGTGTAGTCATGGTTGCTTTAAATGATTAATTATGAACTAATTGTAGTGACTTGAATAATATAACACTAAAATTTAAAAAAAAAAAAAAAAGTTATTTATGGAACCATACTGAGAGACCTTGGTGTATAGAACCTCAGAAAATCTTATTAGTAGTTATAATAATATAATTTTTTTATTTACCTGACCTCCCCACTAAGGGAAGAAATGACACAAGGTCTTTTTTATATGGGGAGCCCATATGCATATATATGGGCCAAGTACAAAAATTGCCCGTGATTAGTCATGGCACTGATATTACACTGACTTTCACTTCTCTCAGTGAAATGAAGAAGATGCTGGCACAAGGTTGGAATCCCTTGGACCAGGTATTTTCTTCCATCTAAAATGAGAACAAATAACATACTTTAATCCTGGCTGAGATTAATTAGTATTACTACTCAGTCAACAAAGTGGAGATTGTCTGCAGCAGTTGAAACGGCTCTTTCTGTTAGTAGCATTAGAATTTCAGAAAATTGCTTAATGTTTTGTTTTTTTTTTTGTTTTTTTTCTTTTTTATATATGAAAATTTTTATTTTCAATTTTAGTACTGGTTTGTTATTTCTTTTTTTATATTTAATTTCTTCAGAATTTTATTTTATTTTATTTTTTTAAGTGCAAAAAAATAAATTCAAAATTTTTTTCAAATGTAATCTAGTTAATTATAAAATAAAAAGTAATAATCATTTTAACTCCAAGTATTTGAACAAATAACAAAAAGAAGCGACACTGAAAATTTTATCAATATTTTATTTTATTTTACATCTCAGCACCATTTTTCATGGCCTTATGAACACAGTATTATTTTTTTAATCATCACAATGTTTTGTTTGAGACATCAAATTGCAAATATGAGTAAGTGCTGAAAAGCTTTTGACTTGACCAAGTTATTAAAAAAGAATTCTGTTTAGTCATTTGGTCAAATTTTGAGAAGTGGATCAGCACTTTTCATCACTCACTCATAACAAAAAAAAAAAAAAAAAAAAGATGGGATCTGTGTTTCAAGTGATAGCAGCCAAATGTCATTGTAACATTCATCCAATTTATCACACCAAAATTCATTTATATTTCTGATTTTAGTTTTAAATAATTTTAAAGATTGAGTAAAAATGAAATAAAACAGATTTCTTAGTTTTAAATTGAAACATCCTTCTGTTTGCTTCCAAATAGTTATTTCACAAATAGATTTTAAAGATTTTGAAAGTTGCCAATTCATTTTAGTTTCAATTTATTTAAAATTTATGATGCAGTCTAAAAACACTTGTATACATTCATTTTTTAAAAGTCATTCCAGTGAATTTAAATGTAAAATATATGAGGTGAATTTATTGGTATAATATAAATTTATTAAAAAATGATAGAATTTACTGTAGAGATATTTTTTTTTCTTTTTGTGTTTAACTCACAAATATAGTGATCATAAAATCTCTTTATTTTTCTATTATACAATAAGAAATTGAAATCTCAATCTGGACATTTGATGCTTACCAGAAGTCCAAGAAAATCATTAATGGAAAATTTATTGCTTTTTTTCTTTCTTTTAATAAGAAATTAAAATCTAAAGAGTTAAACCTTAAAATTAAAAATGAAACCGTGAAACTTGTTGATTATTGAAATATATAATATATATATATATATATATATATATATATAAATATATAATTACTACCACACTGTCTTATAGCATGTTATACATTATTTCTGATATATGTGCACTCATTCTATAGTTTTAATTAACACAATAGAAGCAGTTACAGTAATGTACTAGACTCAATTTCTGCTTTGCAACATTGATCGGAGGACAGGTTATGTAATTTTTGTTATGCTGTTTTGTTTTTGATTGAAATGATGACTGAAATTCCAATAGACTATTTTTTACCATAGCAACACTATTGCTTTTTTATAGCAATAAAACCCTTATTAGTATTTTTATATAACTTTTTTTACTCTTGATTTGTTAGAACTATTATTTGAGAAAAATAGCCATAACACACAAATTTGACACTATGGAGAGAAAAAAATCTGTTTAGGTAACATCATCATAATTTATAGTTTAATAAAGCTAAATTACCAAAATAAAGCATAAGTTGCACTCTGTGTCAAATTCTAATAGTAATTGTAACAAAAACATTGATGGCATTTTATAAGGTTTAAATATCTAATGCATTTGGGAACATGTTAAATTCTTTTTTTTTTTCTTCTGATTATCAGAGCACATATGTGTGTAAATGCCAAATCTAAATACTATAATTGCAAAATAAATCACTAAATTAAATAATGGACATTGTAAGTAACAAAAATGCGATTTTTTTTTTTTTTTTTTTTTTTTTTATATAGATATGTGTAAAAGAGCACGCATTTTGGAATTTAAGGATGGATCATTTGGAGAATTTTTTCATTGTTATGAATTTGCATGAAGCAGCTTTTGATTAACAAACAAGAAAATGCAGCTAATATATTCATGATTATTTCCATAAAATTAATCAGTTATTTCTTTGCCAAATATTGATTGCCACCTTAAAATATTATTTTAATCTAAAATTCTATTTTTTCAAAATAAAGAGTTTTTTTTTTAACCGTTCATAACTTTTAGTAAGATTTTTTTTCTTCTAAAAACAAAAAGTATAAATAAAAGCAGATAAGACTTGAGTTTAAGAGAAATTAATGTACTTAAGTTGTACTGAAAATGTTCATGAAAATGATCACAGTTTGTGTTTTTCCAGGATATAATGTGGCTTTTGTAAAAGATTTATAATGATTTTTATTGTAAGAAAAACAAAGAAATGGTCAGCAAGTCACATTTTTAAATAAAATTGAGCAGTTCCTGCTTGAAAAAGTTTTAAATTACCCCCCAAAAAAAAAATTTCTATACCTCAACCTCTAGGACATTCAGACATGACTGTAGTTTGCTTTCGTGTTTAATGAAGAGTGGAAATTTCAAAGGGGTTTTTTTTGGTTTTTTTTTAAATTTCTAAGTATACAAAAGGTAGCCATTCTATAATTTTTGGACTGAAAATATGTTCTAAAAGTTAATTTAACTGGAGCACATTATCTTCCATTCTGTTCTATCCCACAAATGAAAATATAATGTATTTGATAGAATATAATTTTGCACTGCAATAGGCAAATATTCAATTGGACAGAAATCCCCTGTCATTCACATTTATATAAGGTGCAGAATATTCTTAGATCAACACATTTATCTAAATCTCTCTAAACTCCAGATTTTATTCTTAAAATCCCTTTTTGGGTGAACCATGAACTTTTTAATGATCCATCAAATATATATATATATATATATAATGTTGATGGTTTCTATCTTAAAGGGATATGATAAAGATTTTTTTATTTTTCAATGACGTATCACCAGAAATACTAAATGTCCTCAGTTCTAATGACATTTTTAAGACAAGCTCTTCTCTAAGAGATCAAGCTTTTTTTTATTTTTTTTTTAAATATACATTCTTTACTCTTATGTGGGTAATGATAAATTAATAGTATTTAATGCTTAAACTTCCAAGGATGTAAGCTTGTAATATTGAAGATAAGGAAGTTAACCTTATAGGAAAATATCCAAAAAATTGCAGCTATGATTTAGATCAAACCTAAAACAATTTTCTGATTGTCAACGACGATCAGATTAACTTCAAAGCAATGTTCCTTAGACAAGTGCTATATAGCCTGGCACTGATTCAGAAACTTATACTCACATTTAAGCTTCAAACTTTAAATTGAGTTTTTATACTTACAACCAAATATTTGTTGACCTGTTTTGGTGCTATTTTAACATAGCTTAATAAAGTAAGTTTGTAAATGTCTATTTCAATAATGTAGCAAATAAAGGTCTTATATTTAGTGAAATAAATTTAAATTTTCTGTTTCATATATTTAAAAAACATCTCTTTGCAATATAACTTCAGTTAAAATCAGATGATTTCTGAATATATTCCTCATAAACCAAGACTGGAGAATAAACTGCATCAGTTCAGTAATGGGTAAGATTTATTTAGTAAATGCATAAAAATGGGAAGATTTTTGTGATTAAAAATATTCATGCAAGATGGTATTATTTGATTAAAAAATGTTGGATTTTGTAAGATAGTGTGTATACAATGAAAAAATATTTATGTATATACTAAAAAAAACAACAGTATTTTCTGAACTTTGCTGCAAGATTAGATTATAAATTTCATTTTCAAATAATTTAAACAATGACTGCATCAAATATTTTGCAGTCTATTGAACCGTTTAATGATTTCTTTAATCTATTTTTTCTTTTTTACAAAAATACTGTTAATTTTGCTGTTACCCTCACTCACTCATAGCCTTTCAGTTAATACATTCTCTTGCATTTCTCAGGTGAATTGATTACCTTGTGTAGTGTGTTGTGACTCTTTTTTGTGTGTCATGGGCTTTTTCATTGGGTAAAAGCCATAGGAGTAGGATACAATTGGCAATGTTAAATCATATTAAGAAAATAAACAAGGCCATGATGAATCTACATTAAACATTTTCTCTTGGAGAAATGAATTTGTCAAAGAAAAGAAAAATCCTGCTAAATTTTAATAACTCATTTCACAATTTCTGACAATTGGTGTCTACTTGAGAGAAAAATAAGGAGATGAAAATTAACTAAAATACATAATTACTTGACTTCCTATAAATACTAATTAGCTGCCACTGAGATTTTGACCCAATCATAGCTACAATGATTTATTATCCTATTATAAGTACTTACATCACTTAAATGGAGACCTTGTGCTTAACTAAATTACGCAATATAAATTCAAACTTTCTCATTTTTCAGTTGTAGAAGAATTGTCATTTCTAAAGTATTTCAATTTTTGCAAAGAAAATAGAATATTTTCAAACTGGTTTTTGTTTTAAAAAACAGTTTGAAAATGTATAATTACTACTTTAAAGAAACTTAGAAATCTGTTTTTTTGTCTGTTTTTTAAGATATAACATGCACATATATATTTAAATGTTCAATGGCCTTCTTATTTGATTGACTCCAAAGTTTCACATAATACTTCTCTATCAGTCATATATATATATATATATATATATATATATATATATATATATATATATATATATATATATATATAATTAAAACAAAAGATGATCCACATGTGCTTCTTAAAATATAGATTTAATAGGCCTGTTATTGAGATTTAAGGAATAAAAGGCAGTAAAAGGAAAATAGAATCACATATTAAAAGATTAAACAGGGATTTGGGTTCACTCAGAGAATATAGTTTCCACAGGGAGCCCTTTAACCACCACCAACATTCCCCCAGAAGAGTGATTCCCACTTCTTTGTTTATTTCTTGTCTCTTGAAAAAGGACACAGGTGTGTCCTAAAATTGTGACTTTAAAATCTTTCTCTTCATGCCTCAATTTAGTCAAAAGGTTCACTAATATAAAAATATATATATATATATATATATATATATATATATATATATATATATATATGGTAACATTTTGCTTATATAGCTAAATTCACATTTCTACATGTGGTCACATTTGTGAGATCATTTATTCTTAAATTAAAATTTCATAATTTATGTCATATAAGATCCCTTGCCCACAAAAAATGCTCAAAAAGTATCTTGTGTTTTATATGCGAAGTTGTGGTTTCTGGTAGGCTAGTACTTACACAGGTAATATCAATAGTTAAGCTTAAGTCTATAAGACTCATATGGTGGGTAGGATGTCTTAAATACCAGCAAATCTAGGTAGCTCAAGAAAATAAAAGGGGAAAAGTCTTTATGCAAAATAACAATCTAGTATAAACAAAGCAAAATTAAAAGTTAATTTGAAATAAAGAAAGTGTTATCAACAGTGTGATACAATCATGTAAATAGTGTCATAAAAAATAAGCAGACATTTTTTTTCTCTCTGCTTTTATTTTAAAGTTAATTGCACTGTTAAGTAATAAAACCAAAATAAATATCTTTGATTATATAAAGGGGTTTTATAAATATATAATTTGATTGATATAGAAAAAAGAAGCCTTTCTCATTATAAGCAAATCTAAATGTACAACCATATTTTATGGATGATGTAATTTCTATGAAAATATCAAAATATGAGATAAGTCATTTATTCTTTGAAAATAACTCAAAATTTAATGGCCAATTATGGTAAACAAAAAAATGAAAATATTAGTCAAAACTATTTAAATGTGTGTAATATATATGCCACATAACAAAAATCATCCATATTCTGATGAATAGAGTGCGTAGCAGAATCAGGCCAGAGGTAGGACAAGGATGGTGCGGGTTCATTAAAGACACTGGAACAAGGAATGCAATATTTATGCTCAGAATATTATCAGAAAGAGCAATACGAATGCAGAAGGACATATACCTATGTTTCAGACTATGCAAAGGCCTTCAAGAAAGTATGCCACAAGGATCTCTTGGAACTGCTCAGCAACCTTGATATATTGAAGAAAGATATTAGAATAATTGTGAACCTATATTTGCTGCAAATACCATGCATGTACATAGAGCACATGTTCAGCGAATATACAAAAGTAGAAAGGGGCATAAGGCAAGGATGTGCCTTCTTACTGGACCTATTCAACCTCTACAGCGAGGCAATTCTGAGAGAATTGGAAATCCTACCAAAATTCAGCATCAATGGCCACAGTCTTAACAACATAAGATATGCAGATGACACAGTACTGATAGCAGACACGGAAAAGAAATTACAAAACCTCCTACAGAATGTAGTGAAGGAGAGTGAGAAGAAGGGACTAAGCATAAGCTACAAAAAGACAGAATGCATGGTCAGCAGTAAAAGGATGAGCCTGAAATGTGATTTACAGGTTGGGGCACTAAAATCAAGCAGGTGTGGAAGTTTAAATATCTGGGAAGTGTTTTGACAGAGGATGGCAAGTGTGACACTGAGATCCGAAGATGTATTGGGATGACCAAGGATGCATTCCAAAAGCTGGGCAGAGTATTACGAGACAGGAGGATCTCTTTAGTAAAAAAGAAAAGAGTATTGAGCTCTTATGTGACATCTGGCTTCCTTTATGGCAGCGAATGTTGGATGGTTTCCTCAAAGATGAAGAAGACTCTAGGTGACAGATGTGGTTCTACAGAAGGATGCTGAGGATATGGACCGATCATGTGAGCAACAATGAGGTCTTGGAGAGGATACAAACAAGGAGGAGGCTTACACTTAATATCAGGAAGAGGTAGCTGAAGTTTCTGGGACACGTAATGAGAAAGGAGGGCCTGGAGAATCTGATACTCTCAAATAGAGGGTAAGATAGACAAGGGAAAGCAATGCATGATATACCTGGTGGACTTAAGCAAGTGAATAACAGAACGTGGTCTGGGGGAGGTGGCAGAGAGACAAAACTTGTTGAGAGCTACAAGGGATAGGGGAAAATGGAGAACCATGATCGCCTACGTCCTAAAAGGACACAGCACATAAAAAGAAAGACTGTTGCTAGGTAATCAACAATACAACATGGAATAAAGGTAGAAAAAAAGACCAGTAACAGAAAGATTAAGGATAAGAGCTTTTGTAAACAAAATGTTTAAGATGTTGTTATGGGAAGCAAGTTTTATTTAAAATTTATTTAATTCTGAAAATCTACAGTTCAATTAAATTACTAAAGGGATCAGCTAGACAAACTGTAGTAAAATGCAGGAAGTGTTTTTGATATAGCTAAAACTAAAGCTGAATACAAATGCAAAAGGTGATGAGTTCATGAAATGGTTGTGAAAAAAGATTATCAAATTATTACAAAGTCTTAATTTTAGAGTCAAAAGCAAAAATTTATCTTGAGTGAAATAATTTTAGGAATGTAATATTTTAAAATTATTTTATGAAACTTGTTCCTTTATTTTTCTATTTTCTAAATTGGACACTCCAAAACAAAGAATTTACCCTTTGAGGTGAAGAACATATTTTTTTTTTTTTTTTTTTTTTTTAATGTTGCTTGGTGTCAACTTGAAATGGTTTCACTTGAACTGACTTATGTAAAGACCCCACCACCACACACCAAATGCTGGTTTTTAACTACTCAAATACCAGACTCTGGCATTGGTAGGAAAAAAACACATTTATCTCTGTCTTAGAACAAACCACTATGTTCGTATAAAAAAAAATTAAAAAGTGCAAAGAATAAACAAATTACTCAGATGATTTTCTTAAATACCAAGTTTCTTCAGAACATAGGCTTTATGGCTCTCTACAGCTTCTTTTAATTGCCAGGATTTCTTGGTAACATGGTTTGGAATTAAGTTGTTTTTCTCCTAGACTGGTTGGAGAGCCCAATCTATCCTGCTATTTAGGCCAAAGTTGGAGGGAAAAAGAGAGATAGATTTATGCTTTTTATGTTATTGTAAACAAAAACACAACCGACTAGGCTGGAATTTTAACTTTTACCAATTCCTCTTGCTGTATCGACAACTGTTATGCTACCTACACATCCACCAAGACGATAAAAATGACTAACTCTATAAATACTTGATTTCCCCTCTTATGATAAATGAAAATTATAAAAGTCAACTTAGTAATTTATGCTTTAATAGTAATACTTCAGTAAATTTAACTGTCAATAATTATTTATTATAAAGCAGCTAATTATGCAAATTCAGTGAAAGATTAAAATAATAAAATAAAATTGTGGGATAATGTCAAGTGTCATCATTCAGACAGCATATTTATTTATTTTTTTAAAGCAGAATTTAGTAACGTTTAAGGGATGTAAGCTCAGCTGGCCTCCTATTTTTTTTTTTAGATATCATTTAATAAATAAAATTAAAATAAAATGAAGCTAGTCTTGGGGAAACACAAGAGGCAGGCATTTCCTCAATCTTACAAAAAACTTAACACCATCTTGAACTGGCTGCATAAATTCATAATGTTCATTTGTGATAACTCAAAATATGGGTAAAAAGGTAAAAGAAAAGTTGTAAATGAAAAATCCATATATATATATATATATATATATATATATATATATAAAACAAATATGAAAATTTGGTATTTATTTAGCTTCTTCAGAATTTGGGGGGGAATTGTAATGTGAAATTGTTTCAATTTTTAAATCTCATTTTGTTTTCATTGGTTGTATACTAGGCATCATGTTCCTTTTTATGCTGTTATTGTTTTTATTAAACATTACTTTTAGTGGATACCCATATTTGAGTAGATGCTCCCTCTATTTTCGTCTACCAGCCTGAATATTCAAGAAATCTTAAAGAAAAATATGCACTTTGGCAGGATTAGAAACTGCATTCTCCTTGGCAGGAGAAACCATCATACATAAAATCGGATTAATAAATTCAGCACTTCTTCAGAAATTGCTGTTTGTATGAGTTTTGTTATATGAACATCATATATACCGTCAGAGTGTGTGTGTTTAATTTTTGAAATATTAGCATAATATAAGTGTGTATTAAGAATTGGGTATACAAGTGCATTTTAATTGCATGATAAATAAGATGAATGCTGGAAGTGAATGTTTAATATTAGGTTACATCAGCTGCAAATGTTAGTGTCTTACATTTTTAATATACACTCAAATTACGTAAACATTTCCAAAATTAAATACACATGCTGTTACTGTGGCATAAACGAGATACCCACACAAAATTTACATACATTTTCTGCTAGGGGCTACTAGCCAATCCCTGTTGAAGTTGCCTGCTCAGGCACATTTGTAGTTGTTCGACACCCACAGAAGCCACTTGTGGTTTATACAGCAAATATGCTGAGCCGACATTAGTTACAGTTTCTGGATGAGAAACTGCATAATCTAGCATGATACATACATACATACATATGCCATAAAATGAATATGTGACGTCTACACAATCAATGAAAGCAAAACAAGACAGGATTAAAGAATTGAAACAACTCCACATTATTCTATTTCCCAAATTTCTGATGAAGCTAAGTAAATAGCAAAACATGTTGAATTTATAAAGGTTTTTCTAGTCGTTACTTAATAATTTTGTCAGATTTAATCCCTATTTTCATCTCTCTTCTTCACACACCTAACTGGAATTATGCCATATTTTCAGTTTATTTCACTTCTTCATTAATGATATAATGCAGACATTATTTTTTTCTCAGACAGTCCATGTATCCTGAATCAGATCATGTAATGTGAATGGTGGAAAAATATTGTTGCATAAAAAAAAAAAAAAAATGGACACTGAAATTTAATTTTACAGTGTACCAAAAGATTTTAAAATAATTTAACTGAAAAATCTGTTTTGGTAAGTCTTATAAAATATATAAAGTAGGCAAAAACACAAAGTACAACAGTGAAATGTTTTCTTTCAAATAATGTATTCAAAAATATTTCTTTGACAAACACAAAGGATTTTAAATTAAATTTTGATTTTTAGGATTCATAAAAATTTTTAGAAATCTTATAAGAAACATTGAAAATACAAGCAGAAAATTCAACAAAGAATAGAAAAACATTTGAACAATAAGTGGGAAAAGGTTTACAATAGAAAATAAGGTCACAGATTAACAGAGGAATCCTGACAATTTATAAGGCTTAGAATCAAATCTAACCAGTGATACAGTTGAATAAAAACAAGTGAAAATTTTATAAAATTTGGATATATTTAAATGAAAACTCAAAAATTAATTGGTGTCACATACAAGAACAAACACAGATACACACACACACACACACACACACACACACATATATGTGCATGTTTTTAAAAAAATTCAAATACATTAATCATTTTAATGTTAGGGAATATCTATAAAAGGAGAAAAAAATTCTGGAATGAGACTATATTATTGTTTATCTTCTGCCTTGTGGATAAAACATTTTTTCCATGGGTGCCAAGCAAGTCAGGATTTAAAGTAGGTAGGTTCTTCACCACTTAAAAGACTAGTATAATGCCACTCTAGATTGTCATATTAAATTTAGAAAATAAACAGTAGAGAATTTGTCATTAATTCTGAAATAATCATGATTTAGTTTAGTTATTTAGTTCAAAAGACAGTCCTGTTGATCAGAATTTATTGTCTTTTAAATTTTATTAACATTTTTTTTAAGTGTTTAATTTTCATTTATAGATTAAATATCTATTTTTATGTGAGAACATGAGCAGAAAAAAAAGAAAAACCCAATATTTTTCTGTTCTAGATTTATAGATAATTGCACAAAATGTAAGGCTTAGGAATTTGTTCAAATCTTGTGTGCCTTTGACATTTGGTTATATATGTTTGTGTGACTTTTATTACTAAAAAAAGTATAGAAAAATTGAGAAAGCAATTATGTAAATTATTTAAAGTGTTGAGAAAAACATATTTAAAAAGAAAACCCAAGAAACAGTGATGTATATATAAGATCAATTATATTCCAAATGACATTTGATTAGAGACATTTACAAAACTTAGTTCACAGCAAGGTCAGATCAGAGAAAGTTCAAGTTGGATGACTGTATTGCACTGATAGAGAAGGACCTACCTGTCTTAGAAATCAGTATTTAAGTCTTGACTTTTTACCTGGGCTTGGACACAGAGTAGTAGCTCTGGTAGGAAATATGTAACTATATCTAAGCAGGTATTTTTTTTTTTTTTTTGTATTTTGAAAATGAGGAAGTGAGGATTGAACTTTGTTTTAATAAAGGCCCTGCAATATTGTATTGCTTCCAGTGCTTCTGGATTCCATATAACTTATGTGAAAGAGTTCTTGGATCAGCTCTCTTTTTTTTTTTTTTTTTTTTTGGAAGGGTTAAAGAAACTTGAGAAACAAGGTGGTACTGTAGAACGAATCTGAAATAGTCTGTGCATTACATGACTCTTGGTCATTTCTTGCTTTGCTAGACCAAAATCTTTTCAGCATCCACTCACCTATTGTAGCATGTGCATGTAGAAATGCTATCCCCACTCCCCCCAAAAAATTAGGAATAATAAACTTAACTGTATATATTTAATTAATATGATTATTTATTTTGTTTGTTTTTCTCAAAAAAATATTTTTAATTAATATATTTCATTTAAGTCAACCACTTCAGACTGGGATATTTTTTTTTTTAAATTTTCTTTAAAAGAAAGTAAAGTCTTTTCAGGTGCTATATCTGAGAGATGACCAAAAGTTCACATAATGTAAAAACTGCATAAGATAAACTTTTAATGTTTTTATTATATACACACATTTTATGTTACAGAAATTTACATAAATAATACATGTAAAAAATATTTATGCATGTATGTATTTTTTGTTTTTAACCATTTGTATTAATTTCAGTGATCATAAAGTACATATACATGCATGCACACATACACACACTAGATGTTTTCAAAATATTAATATGCAATTATCTTAATGTTGTGCATATTTTATAGACTAATGAATTATACAAACATCAAAGAAAATATATAAATCTACGTTTCAGTAACATAAAATTGAACAGCTAAAAATAAAAATGATTTAATAAACTTTCTCTATCATCTTCTACATAAGATTGATTGTATCAGTAAAACCATTATTAGCCTGAAGTTCAATCTTTAGAATGAAATTCATCACTTAAAAGGATTTTTCTCCATTTTGTCATTCACTTACCCATTATAACATAAATAATTATAATGCTTAAGAATATTTTTAAATTTATTTTTTATATTAACTGTGACAAGAAAAACATTTCCATGAGCCACACTGTCAAAAAGCTATATGTGACTTGTGAGCCACACTTTGACTACTGCTGCTATATACCATCAATGCCAATATGCGATGTCATAATCAATGAAATATCTCAACAGGGCAACTATTGTTTTTTCATACCTTCATCACTGTCAATAGATTGTCTTCAGTTAGTATCTGATTCACTGCCACAGCAAGAAAATCCTGAGATTATAAAAATATTGCCATGTACCTCAGAAGTATATGCATATTACTTCATGGGTGTTGCCATTTTTAAATGCCAAGATGTTTATTAGGTACTATAAAATGATTTCTTGTGAGATCTTGTCAGTTAGTTCCAAGCAGCTAAATTTAATTCATAATATAATCATATTAACTAATATATAGGATCAACTACATTAAGAAATCAAAGATTCACTGTATGAATATTTTTCTTCTTTTAAAAGCCAATTTTAACATATTTTGTGTTATATAAAATAGGTCATTTGGGATAATTAACAAGGCTGTCAGCTCAATTTCATTTAAGAAAACAAAATATGAATTAAAAATTACGAGCTTTAAAATTCTGTGATGAAGTATTTTCATTATTACATATATTTATACAATTAGTTAAATCTGTTTCTCTATTTTTGTTGCTTTTTGTCACAAAGTTTTTAATCAGTCAGTTTGGAAATGTATACTTCATTTCAGAATTTTGAAATCAATAATAAATCATAAAATATATAGGAAAGGAGAGAATAGCAGAAAATTACACATTAGAGAACTGTGCAATAATAGCTTTGGTAGCTTAATGGTTAAGGTATGACTTTCAAAAGACATCTTCAGATATGACATAAAAGTTTGATTCTTATCTACTTCATTCTCAATTCCGACAATTTAACATATGATGAACAAATTAGTTGAAAACATTATCACAAAAAGCAACCAAAACTCATAATGTTCATGTTTTATATTTGTTCCTTAATACAAAAGCATTTTTCATACAAATAACATTGTTGCAAAAGCAAACCATTCGTTGATAACAATTTGTTTGATTTGGAAGATGTTTTTTTAAAGTTAACATTTTTATTTAAAAAAAAAAAAATTATCTGTCATGAGTAAACTTCACATTATAACATGTGAAACAAATTCTTAGTTCATTTAACCTTTTACAACAATCCAGTAAAAATTAAATGATATCATCGCTTTGATAAAGCAAATCCAATAAATTTATTAAGTGATAGATATTTCTTATTACCTATTAAGTTTAACATATACTAAATCTGTAGAAAAATGAGATTAAAAGAAGATTATGTTTTGCCAATCTTTCACGTAGGAAGGGCCTGCCTGCCTTGAAAATCAGCATTAAAAAGAATCCTGGTTTTTACTTGGGCTCAAGCATTAGCTTTCTGGTTTTTGTTTTAAATATACATTTTGGCCACATGACTTATTTCTTAGATGTATTCATATATTTGTCTGGTTTAAAATAATAATCTGGGAAAATTTTCATTTTTGTATTTAAAATATCAGTTCAGTTATAAAAAAAACAAAAATCATTTGTAGAGGTAGACTAGTGAATTTCTGACAATAGATTCTTAGCTGCCTAATACAAGGAGGGAGGTGGGATCTTCATAATTTTCGGAAATTTTCTCTATATGGTTTGGAAAATAATTTAAAGAATTAAAAATTTAGAGTTTAAATAAGGTAACTCAAACAAAACATTATCTAACAATGGAACATGATAATTTTGGAAAAAAATAAAACTGGAAAACTATTCTTTAAACATTTCAATCATAAGTGCATGTAAATAAAAACTTGAAACAACTATAATAATTGCTGTTTTCTATTTCAGCTCCAGGGGAAAGTGTGAAATTTATAAATTGGGTGACCTTAATAAGCTAGGTGCTGGTGGTGGAGTAAGTAAAAAAAAAAAAAAAACTTCCTCAAAAATAAATGTCCACCCTTTTCTTTTAGGCACCAAAGAGTAAGAATTTACTTTAATTTGACAACAAATAAAATACAACTGGACTAATTATTAATATAGTGAATCCTTATTATTTGATTACAACAGTTTCTGCCCATGGTTAAACCATTTTATCTTTTAATTCTTTTTTTTAAGCATCAACAAATGGAAGAAAATTGTAGAATAAAAAACAAATAAGCTTATCAATACAAGACAAGCATATTTAAGAAATAATTTTGGTTAATCAAATTGCTTGAGGAATCAAACAAGGTGACAAATTTTAAAAGTAATGGTGAAAGAGTTTAAGTTGGAAGTTATAGAGTTCAATGCAATCAATATATGAAAAGCAATTTTCATAATAGACTTTTATTATAACAATATCAGCAAAAAATAAATTATTTAAAATTGGTGATTGAAAGAGTTTTACACAATCTTTAAATCCATTAACTGACAAACAAATTTTGTGTCTTCCATTAATACTTTATTTGGAAGTCAGCTTCTGAAAAAGCAATCTTATAGAAATAAGAAAAAAAAAAAATTTGCAGTCATGGTTTGGATACCAGAAACTTTGGGTACCTGTACTGGATGCAGGAATAGATACAATTCTATTCTCTTTTTTTTGGTCACATTTTATACCTGAGAACCTTGGGTGTATATTATTGCACGGGACATTAAGGACATTTTACTGAACATTCTGGTCACAAAAACAGAGATTTCTCTACCTAGAAATTTTTGCCTGTCAAACTTTCAAAGTTTTTTTTTTTTTTTTTTTGAAAGCTATTTGTTTTATCTATTTGGTAAAAATTGTGTTTATAAGATGCTACATCATCTTGGTTGTGTAGTTATTGGGTCAGAAAAAGTTACTGCACTAACTGAAACCATTGACTGAAAAAGGAATATATTTAATGAAAGAAAGTTCTACATTTGATGGGAAGAGGTGGGGATTTTTTTTTAAATTTTCTGTGGATGTGTATTTAGGGAAGGAGTGGGAGGATTGGGTTTTCAAGATATTTAATAATCAGGGAGTGAGAGATTTATGACCTATTGGTAAGTTTCTAAATTAGAATTGACTCGGTATGAGTGAATGATGAAATTGCATTTTATGGTTTGAAAGCTGAACTTTTCAATTATGTAAAATTTATAAACATAAAGGTTTTAATAAGCTCAGGTTAGGGATAAGCATCCTCAAAAAATAATCTTTAGTGTTTTTCTACAATTAAAATGTTTGTAACAGGAATTTTCAGATTATTAACTAATCCTTAAGAAAAATTGTTAATATCCTTAAGTAAAAAAGAAAAATATTTCAGTATAATAAATATGGTTACTGTACATGGCGAACAAAAAGGACATTTTGGTTAGGGAACAATATCTTAAACACTATTTTATATAAATAATTGTTAATTAGATGAAATATTGTAAGAACACTAGAAGAGTACAGCAATTATTATTATTAGTACTATTACTACTGCTATTATAATTGTTGATGCTACTAAGTCTATATTTTTTCTAAATGTATCTATAAGTAAAAAAATTTGGCCTCAAAATCAATAAATTTGCAAAATAATGTACTCCAAGAGATTCCCTGTGAAAATGTCTAAAAGTGGATCAATTTACAAATTGCTACGTAGATACATCTGCAAAAACACAAGTACAAACTTATTTTTTTCCTTTTCCAAGAGGCATTCTCAGTTTCCAATGAATTTAATAAATTTTAGGTTAGGCATTTTTATTGTTTGTGATCAATCTGTTTCTAACAAAAATTCTTCAACAGGAAAAAAAATATTAAAAGCTAGGATAATGATAAAGATTAAAACTAAATAATACATTATTTAAAAATACACCTATGTTACAGAACCAATATACATGTAATCTTGTTAATTTCTGAACAAGATCACAATCTTCTTTTGGGGACAGATGCTTAGCTTTCAATTAGAATATAGCCAGGATAACTTGTATGGTCAGTCAGTCAGTTCTCTTTAAAATAACAAGATAAATAAATGGGAAGGTTTTGACAGTTCATGCCTTCATAGAAGGCGTTAGTATGAATCAGCACAAGCTGAAATTTCATGTATTTGTTAGACTACCTGGCATCTCACCAAGCAAATACAACCATTAGGTATATGTGTGTGCACGCAGTTACATATATAGAATCTTTTATGAAATCTACTTTAGTCTGGCATAAAGTTTGTGTCACACCTGTCTTCTCAGTGTGTTTAAACACTAACCACTATCACCGATGGGGAATGTAAAACTACACCATACACTGATTAAGCACATAATGCACGTGCACACACACACACACACACTGAAAATATAAAAAGAAATCTTTTTAATGAAATATTAAGATGAGAATAATGTGTAAGAATCTGTACATACATAAATGGAGCACCTACCTGTTTGTTTTGTGAATGTCATACAATTTATTGTATATATTTACTTAGTCACAATACCGGCTTACCCAGTAAGAATCAAATTTATTCAAAAACTGACTTTTCTTTAGGTCAGTTATCAATTGGTTTGATAACTATTCATTTATGTTAAGTATTTGTTAATTGTTTGTCTAATAATCAGTGTCAGATGTTCATAAAGTCTTCATTAAATAACTTTTGGACAGGAAGTTCTCTTGACTGATGTGACCAGGAATGCACATTTGGAGCTTATCCAAAATATACCCTAATTATTATTATCTTTTTTTTTTTTTTTTTTTTTCCCCCCCCTAAAATTTTCATATTTTGGACTAGTTTTATTTCTTGTGTACCAAATTAAGAATTACCTTTTTGTTGACGATACCTCATTCCTGTCGGGTTTCATTTTAGCGCTCATTCGATGCAGAGAATTTGTTTCACTGTTGATCTGTTTAGTGTTATTTTTTACTTTGATTTTACCCTGACATTTTGACTTGTCTAATCCTCGACATATGCAATGTAAATGTGTATGAACAGAACACATTCAAATAGATATGTTGGCATATAGGATAAAAAATATACTTATAGGTTATAACTATCAAGAAGTGTGGCTGATTTGAATTTTTATTTCAATGTTGAAGTCATATCATCAGAGCATTATGTGACAATGATGAATGTAAACATTAAAATAAAAAAAAAATAAAACAGAAATCAACTATACTACTTGCATGCTAACCAAGTATAAGTAAGAATTATTTTTGTTACAAGTTACTTTTGTCCTTTATATTTAACAATTATCTGATGGATAGTATTTACACACAAACATGTGCACACATGAATGCTGGGATTCTTGTATATATTTTACAAGATGAGGTAGGATTATATTTTTAAATATTAACTGAGGTTTTGAATTAAAAAGCCCATTGATGAATAAATTGTATTCTAATAGATCAGTTAATACATTAAAAAAAATAATCCTTAAAACCACTATATTTTTGCATATTTGTGTGTGATGATACATTTTCTCACACAATTGTTAATGCATTGAATTCAGTGCATGCTCACAATGAACATCATATGAAATGCTTGCTGAAGCCATAAAAATGGAACCAGCAGAGTTAACAGTCTAAAATAAAAAAAAATATGCTTCTTGCAATTATCTGAATAACATTGATAGAGGCAAGAAGAATATCACAAGATTTCATGCCAGTTAGAATTTAAAAGTTCACAAATGTAGTGACCAGTGATTGGATAATCTGTAAGAACACAAAAGCCCAATTTAATCAGTCATTTGATCCAAGCTAGCAAAAATCATGAATAACATGGTTGAACTGATATCCTTATCAGTGCTTTTGGTTAAAAAAGAAAGTGGGGTATCAACTTTAACATTTTTATCTGTGCAATCTATACAGATACACATACAAGAAGATTTTTATATATATATATATATATATATATATATATAATTGTACAGGTATGTACATCTGTAGGTTTTGCACAGGTGTGTAGATCACACCAGTCAATATGTCATGATAAAATACAGGCCATTATGTGCTAACCAAACCAACACTTATCAATGATAAACACAAAACTACAACAGAAGATTTAAAAAAAAACAAACAAATCATGAGGTCGTCCTAATTAATCAGTGTCTTTGATTAGTTAATTTTTCTGTAGATTAAATAGCCTAAGCCAATACCCAAGCCTATCGTTGCCCATCGCCCAATTGTGGAACTTGGTAGGACTGACTGCCAATACATTCCCTTCATGATGCTGCGGATCTCCTTCATGAGTTGTTCAACTGAAGGTCTTTTCAATTGTTGCTCATGGTATTTCATCAGGTATGGTCGCCGCTCAGCAGAGAAGTATCGGCTGTCAAGGCCTAACATGACCAAACGATTCAGCAGCACAATCAGACTGATGTCTGCAGCAGTGAAACGGGCACCAAACAGCCACAAGTCTTGAGTATTGTCTATGGAACCTGAAACAGCAATAAAATCAAGCAATTTGAATAATTCACATTATTGTAATTCCCTTTGATTATAATCAAATCTTCTTTATTTTAAAACTAGCTATTTTTTTTTTTTTGTAACTCAAGATATATCAGTAAATAGGATTGAGGAAAGTAATTTTTGTGGTAGAAGGAAAGCCATCATGGTAGCATTCTAATCTTGATTGCATTTTAACTGGTGAGTGAAGTCAAAGTCTAGACTTTCTTATAACTGCCCAATGACTTTTCTGCTACTAGTTTGATATTTTTAAGCAATTACTTAAAAGAATAAAATATACATACTAAATATTTCTGTTAAGTAAAACATTTCATGATTAAATTTTTGCAATTTTTAACAAAATTTCAGTAATCAATTTATATGTTGTGCATGGAAAATAAAGAATGTCTGGTGGAATAGAAGAGGAAAGAAATGACCAGTGCTCAGGAATTAAGACACATGTTACTTAAAGAACAGAACTATTACATGTATCATAATATGAATATCTTAGTGAATATAAGTTTTTTTTATTACTATATTAAAGCATGTAATTTTTTTTTATTTCCATAATTGAGTATATGTTGCATTTTTCCATCATATGACATGTTTCATTCTTGGGTTATTTATGGATTGTTCTAGTAAAAAGAGATGTACAGGCTCTGATCTCTTCAAACTGTAAGCCTACATGAAACCATTATTTTCATGATTTAATCCATAATACTTTTAAAGCACAGTTTTGGAGAAAAAATATTCACAGCACGATATAGAGTAAATGCACATCTCAAGTTTTTGTTTTGTTTTCACATGATAAATGTAGTTCAATATTATATAAGGAATAAAGTCAGAACTATATTTTTAAATATCACTAGTTACTTCTGTTTAAGACTTTCTTCGTTTTTTTCCTTTTTAAATCTAATACTGAAATTTAAAAAACAGTGAACCAATTTGTTGGAATTTGATATGAAAGGAATTCATTTTAACTATATTATAGATAAACATATTCAAATGTAGACAAATAGTTTGTATGTTTATTTCTCCCTTGTTTGAGATTCTACTGGTGTTGACAACTAAGATTATCTATTATTATACTTTGCTATTTTCTTACCCTCTGTCTGTATATTTTCATTCTCTTCCTTATCCCTTTCAATCTTTGTTGCTGATCCATGTTTTTTTTGTTTTTTTATCTAAACAGTAGATGAATATGTTTCATGTGTGAATAATGAATGCACAAATATTTTCTTTTGTATCCTTTCTCTTACCTTTTTTTGCTCTATATCTCTATAAAAAAATTTTAATGCATAACAATGTTCATAATGTTGTCCACTTGCTTCTACACACGCATACAGCTGTCGGATCAGTGACTGGCAGGCCCTTTCAAATACACCTACATGATGTTGAATGGCTTTGCAGGCCCCCATGGCACATTGATGAAGTGTCTCTGCATTATTAATGACTGCTACATAAACCAGTTGGTTTAGGTGGTCCCTCAGATAAAAATCCAAAGGTCAGGGGAATGTGCAGGCCACAGAATTGGTCCTCCCCTACCCATCCATCTTTCATGGCAGATGTCAACCAGTGCATCACAAACAATATGACTAAAATGTGCTGGTGTCCCATCATGCATAAGCCACATGCATCTTTGTATTAGCAGGGTTATATCCTTTAGAACGTCTGGAAGTGTTCGAAATAAAGTCTCCTTGTAAGACATGCTAGAACATATGGACCTATCAGACAGTCATCTACAATTCCGGCCCACACATTGATCATAAATTGATGCTGGTGTCTAGCCTGTATTGTACCATGGGGATTTCGATCCACCCGCAAATGTTGATTTTGTAAGTTTGTTATTCTATCTCTTCCAAATGTTGCCTCATCCGTAAAAAAAACTGAAGAGGCAAACAACAGATTGGCAGTTTGTGCAATAAATCATTGGCAAAAGATCTCCTGTGTTGAGTGATCAGAAGGCATTGCAAATGATACGGATACAGGAGATACTCTTGAAGAAACCTCCATGCAGTACTATGAGATGTACAACATGCTAGGGCCACTTGACATGTGCTCATACCCGGATCCGGCAACTTGTAGAATGTCTTCTTCATGGTCAGGTATATGAGCAGATCTCGGTATTCTTCAATCCATAGTTTGTGGTGTCATGTATCCTATCTCAGCAACCTGATGATAAACAGCAGCAAATATTGGATGACTCAGCTGCCTTCAGTCTGGAAACTCAATCTGATGCAGCCGTGCAGCCTCATGTCCATTACCATTTGCTTGGCTGTATGTAAAAATCATATCTGCCTGCTCACAAAAAGAATATCTTACCATTGTTAAATGGAACTCTTCTCACTTCACTATTACACGTTAAACATTGAAGACAGACTAGCCACAAATGTACACGAATGACAAATGTAACCTAGTCTACATGGAAACACAGTGTCATCTACTGTAAACTTTCTTTAAAGTTAATAAGTCAAAAACAAAGGATTTGTGGACATATGTTCATATGAACTTTTGTCCTTGTTTTGGTGTGAGGAACCTGTCCCCAAAATTTGTAAAAGTATTTTTGATATACACACACACATACGCACATAAATAAATAAATTTTTTCACTCTATTTTCATTTTTCTCTAACTTTTTAGCATCATTCACAGCCATTTTCTTCCCCAATTTCTTTCCACTTAATATTATGTAGGTTTCTTAGTGAGAAAGTGTAACTGATTCCAGCTCACGAAGGCCAAGGATTGAACATTTTCTACGATGATCTTAGGCAGAAATGAGTAATAGTCCTACATACAAACAAGCAAAATAATAATATATAGTAAAAAGTTAGCCCCCCCACACCTCCAAAAAAGAATAGAAACAAATCCTGTTATGTGAATAAAAATTTATTGATAAAGATTCACAGATCATCAAATTACTAGGAAATTTTAAGAAAAATGCTATGTGCATCATTACATGTAGTGTAGTATAAAGACATGAGAAAAATAAAGCTCAATGTTTTCACTTCTGTCTGTCATATATATATATATATATATATATAATAACATTGTAAAGTGAATAACTTAAGTTTGCTGCTAAACTTACTATTAGTATTACAAGATATATTTGGGAAGAATGTGTCTACTATTCTGATGTGAACTATATACATAGATATTAATAATTTAAAAAAAAATGCTACCAAAGACATTACAAATTTATTACATTGTTACATCTCAGATGCTGTTTATATTAAGAATTATTAAACCTTTAAATTAAGCATAAATTAAAAATTTTATTACTTGAGAAATTTGTGACACTATTTAGCTATGGTAATTGGCTAACTAATTAACCATAGAAATTAAAAACAGGAAAGACTTAAGGCGAGAAAGAGCTATATCAAAAGATAGACTGATTGACGTTAAAAAAAAAAGATGATTTTATTTTTATTTATGAAGAAAGATACTTTTCGCACGAGACAGAAAATCCATAAGAAAAAGTGAGATATGAGATTCTGTCAAAACTTTAATGTCACGTTAAGGGAGTGACGCACCAAGGGAAACAGAATTCGGCCATAAAAAAAATTTGGCTTGAGATCACCACGGAGAATAGATATTAATTATCTTTCAGTGATATCATTTAATTTTAATTCCTGGGTTCAACGAAGGGAGCCCTCTGGTGTGTGTTAGAATCCTGGCATGAGGAAAAAAATCATATTATTATTGCTTATTCAAACTGTTGACATCAGACGCAGTGTCGTTGAAAATGGGCATTTGGTGATAAGAGGATTTTAAGGCATGAGAAAAATAAAGAATTTGATTCTCAGGTAAAATACAGACCTCCCAGCTAAAAGTTGACTTAGCTGAAGGAACCAGGTGTCTGGTTTTGACAGTGATTAATGAGTCGGTAGAGAGGCCCAACTAAGTGAATTTTGGGTGTCCCCGAAAGAAAGATGTGATAAGAATTATTTGGCAATCTGGGATTTGTAAATGTTTTGGTTGAAGAAAAAAAAAAAGAAAAAAAGGATTTTGTAAACAAAATTCTGGATAATAGTTTCAAGAGGGCCAGTCTAGCCACACCCACACTGCCAAGAGATCATTGGTCAAGTGGTAGCATGGGCGATGGGCAGAGGGGAATGTATGAGAAGGACGGAGGAGTTGTTAACACCCACTGAAGGGATTTGTATGAGATACCTATGTGAGAGAGGAAGAGTCTAGGAGGATAACTCTCCTTCAACCTTCCCTCACGGATGAGGGAGAAACCTCCAAAATAGAAAGTGATTAATCTTCCAAAAATTGGAAGTAATTAATTTTCCTGGCCTAAGAACAAAGAGAATTCTTGCTGGGAATCAGGAAATATGATACACATCTTTAGAAAGGTTGTCGGGTAACCACTGAAAAGTTGTGATAAAATAGAATAAAAATAAAAAGAGGAAATTATTCCAAATGAAGTACTATATAATGAATACAATTTATTTTTTTAAATGCCATACTACTCCAGGATGTAGGCAGTCATGGTGCTGCACAGCTATATCTGGAAATTACTGTAACTTCTTGGGAAAGATAGTGGAGTATTTTTCTGTTGCCTTCTCCATAGTTTTATATTAGTTGGCCTTCTAAACTAGCTGCCAACCAAAGTTCAAGAACCCCGTCTACCCTGTTATTTGACCCATAACTGGGGAGAGAAGAGGTGGGTTCATTTCTTTTGCCAATGGCATTAGTGCAAATTGAATGTAACTGAATTGACTTGGTTAGTATTTGAACTCTGTTCATCAATTCCATTATATATTCTGATAACCATCAGGCTAATCACACATCTATAGCTACAATATTATGTCTAAAAGAAATTTAATCTGAAAACATTATTATTCAAAACAAGATTAAATAAGAACAAGTTGGTAAGTGAAACTCTTTAGAAATAAAATGGAAACGATACCAATTTTTTAAACCCCATCACCCAACGAATTTAAAAGTCAACAGATAAAAAAAAAATACCTACCTTCTTGAGATGAGAGAGAAGACATAATAAGTGTTTCCATTTCATCCAAGACATTTTCCAGATCATCTAATTCTTGCATAACTTGTTCTACATCCATAATAGCTTCAAAGCGTTGTGCCATGTGCTGACTTTTTGCTAGGTAGATGTCACGGAATTTGGGATTTTTTTCTGCTAATTTTAACAACATTCCAAGTTGACTGCCATAATTTTCTGAAGAATAACAAAGAAATACAATCTATACACAAATAACAAAAACAGTAATTCAAAAATCTTTGAAAGAATATTATCAGAATAAGGCCATTATTTTATGAATAGTAGGATTTAATAGATACATTAAAACTTTCATTCATTCTAATGAATACAATTTCTGGTAGTGAAAGAAACAATCAGTTGTATTTTAATATTGACTACATCTGACCTCAGTATATGCAAGTAAGGTTTCAGTTTATATTATTGTTGCCCACTGACTTTACCACTACCCCATCAATCTTTTGCTTAGCTTTAATTCTTTTCTGCACTAACAAAATATTTCTGAAAAAAATAATGATTAAATCTAAAATTTTCCAATCATCTAATTAAAATTTGAGAAAATTTTGGTGCTTTGTCTGTATGCTAAATATTGAAAAATTAGGTAAAAAAAGGAATTGTCAGTGGTTAGGGATTAATGCAAATGTTAGCAACAATAGAGAGTTGTTTTATAAGGGGTTTATTTTTTTTTCAGAATTGTTTCAATTTAGAACAAAATGTTTTTTTTTTTACTTTTAATATTTCAAATATGCAATGTGCTTAATGCAGAAAAGATATATAAATATTTTTTTTTATCTTTTCATGAAAAATTATGATGCAGATAATAGTACTCTGGAGATTACCTCAAATATTTAATTCATAATTCCTTGATGAATTTTCAATGCAAAAACAAAAAAAGAAGTTGTGTTTTTCAATTCATAACACCAGGTTGAGTGGATAATTTATTGGTTTCTTAACAAATATGATCTAACATTTCTTCACTCAAAGATTGAAATAAATATATCTAAAGGTGTCATTTCACCACTAATAATGGTTTTCATACCTGGAGTATCCCAAAAAGGAAAGTGGAAAAGCAGGACCATAATTAGTATATAACTGATTTTGCACATTTTCTAAACCCTAAGAATGGAGTAAACTTCATGTTATGACGAATCATCATAACTTTGATTAACAAAACAAAAAAAAACTTGTTTCACTATCCGATAAATTGCTATTTTCATTTTCTTCAGACATGACAAAATCTGCAGTATTTCCCTAACAATAAATTTCAATAAGAGAAAAATCTGCACTTCAGTGTGTGTGTGTGTGTGTGAGGGGGGGATGTACGAATGGCCTCCAAATAACTCCAACAGATGCATTTAATTACCATGTAGTTTTGGACAATATAAAAGAAAAACAAAATGAAAGAAAACCTCTGACAACTTCATAGTGTGGATGACCATTTTCAATTATCAACTAAAATACACAGTAGAGAAACGTGAATTAACACTGAAAAAAAGTTCTTGAATAATATTTCTTGGTATAGACCAGAAAAGTTCTGGTGAAAACAATCTGTATAATCAAGTTGTACAAAAAGATTACATATTAAAGGTGTAATAAAAATCCTCATTGAATTCTTACAATTGTTTTCCTACTGTTTCTCATCTATGTTGCCATTTTGGAGAAGAATTTCTAAATGAAGGCATAGGTGTTCAATGGGATTAGTTGGGATCAGATTTAAAAATGTAGCACTAGCCCTAAAACTTAAAACCTTTAACTTGTAGAAAAGGGTAAAAATGCAGAATAATCCCCCTTTGAATGCATAAAAAATAAAAGATTAAAATGTGTGCATTTCATTGAAAAATCATCTTGAAATTTCTTTGTCAAATATTATATTTCTCAATTATTAGAACATAATAACTGAAGAACAACAATTCAGGATTGACCAGAAGAATAGATAATTTAGAATATTAAAAAAACATTTAGTAATTAAATAAATTAAAACAAATTGTTAGGATGGCATAGTCCAATGGACAAGCTGCAGCCCCCTTACTCTTGCCATGTCAGTTGATCTGACATCGGCTCATATGTGTTCCATCTAAACACAATTGGTTTTGCCCCAGGTGAAAGCTGTTCTAGTGGAATTCATTTGTCCATTTTTCAAGCATCTTTTGATTTCAAAATAATTTGGGGCATGTGAAAAAAAAGTCTCTGGGGAAACCCACGATACATAATATTTTTTTAAAATTTATCTATGATTTTTATTCACAACCCAAAACCTACAGAATATTCTATTAAAAAATTAAACACTTCAAGCAAAACAATATTCTAGCTATATTTTCTGTTTCAGGGCATCAATTTTATGCTGCTTAAAATAAAATTTTTCAATCAATTTGAATTCTCTGACTAGTTAGTTTCAAATATGTAACTATTAAGTGTTCAAATTACATTTTAAAATTTCCCAAAAATTAAAATCTAGTTAAGACTGGCTTTAAATGTCCATAAATTTTTCTGGCAAAACTTCCTTTTCATAAATAAATAGGTATTCAAAATATGCACATGTAAAGGTTCATTATTCTGCACTTTTTCCTAGAAAAGTTCACTTCTCAATAAAATAGAAAATTTTAACACTAGTTGCATCAACTATGGAAACTCTTGTAATGCAAGGCTGTATATTTATTTGCTTATGAATAATTTATAAAGCTGTTTCTGATTATAACCTATGAGTACTAATCTAGTTTAATGTCTTTATATACTGCACTTATTCAGTTATTTCACAAACTATATTTTCCCCTCACATAATATACACCGATTTATAATATATATTTATGATTTGGCAAGGGATATTTAATAAAGATAAATTTAAAAAATATTCAATTTTTGTTTTTTTATTAATTTATATTTATTTATAACATCTGACACTCAACAAAGTTTTGGCAACAGTTTTTATTGAGAATAATACCTAGAATAGTGATAGATATCAATCTAATCTCATCACCTATTTAATAATTTAGTGATTTTGATTGGGGTTGGGGTTTGCTACACAAAGTTAAGCTTGTAAAATATCTAAATTTAAAATTATTCCAGTAAAAAATATTCAAATGAATAGTTGTATATACATGCACCAGTCAGCTCAACCCATTGGACTACCACAAACCTTTGTAGTATAAGGATGTTAAGAAAAACCTTTTAGACAAAATTTATTGGGGAAATTGTTGCATTATGTTAAGAAAATACAGTTCTTAATTTATTCATAGAACTAAAATAAACATTTTTGAATCATGTCTGTAAAATTATTGATAAGAAAGAAAAAACTTTTATGCATTAAGATAGTTTGATTATCTGAATGTATTTGGCCTAAAAAGATTTCTGAACAAAAACAATAGTTTTTCCAATAATAATGTTATAATTTTCCATATTCCATACTAACATTAACAGGTTGTTTTGTATTGACAAAACACATACTTACCTCGTATCTGTTTTTGCATTCTGAATGGAATTTTGCATCCAGTCACTGAAAGATCTGGATGCATTATGATTCCAAAAGTGATTACTTCAGCCTTGATACTATCCAACAGTTTTCTTACACGCCGCACTTCTTGTCCAACTTCAAAGGATTCATCAGGGACAAGTGTTACAGCTGGAGTAGGTGAGAAAAAACAAAACATTAAAAAAAAAAAAAAAAATTAGGGGGAAATATTTTGGAAAATGATTTTAAAATTTGGAATGAAACTAGATTAACAAGGAAAATTTAAATACTTTCAAAACATTGACTTAAATAGCATTTTTGCATTTATTATTTTTATATTCTAGTAAAGTACGTGAAAAGATTGTTTTTTTTTGTTTTGTTTATTCCCATTAGGTAATTTTGCAAAATAGAATGCATGGAAGTCAGTGTAATATCACATCAATTTACTTAGTGTGACATCTATTATTTTCAATTACAGCCTCAATCAAGACCTCAATGCTGCACAACTTTTGTAACCACTAAAATCCTTCAACATCTCTGCCCATTCTTCCTTGATAGCAGCCTTGAGAATATTGATGTTAAGAGGTTTTGTTGATGGCCTGCTTCAAAACACCCAACATGATGTTTTCTAGCTTGTTCAAGTTTAGGCTGAAGGGTCAGAAATTAGCAAAGTTAGCTTTGCAAAACTTCTGCAGCAGGTTGGCTGTGTAGTTGGGAACACCATCTTGAGTCAGTATATATTTTCTATCTGGCCAACTACCCAAAAAGCAACATGGTAATGTGGAACTATGTAGACGGCATCAGCACTCACTTTTCTTTGAGCTTGTAGAAGAATGGGGACATATTTTTCCTATGAGGGGCTATAATACCCAAAACATTGAGTTGAGTAAGACATTAAGTCCTGAAGGTGCCCCTGACACCAACTGCTGAATCCACAAGTTGTTTTAGCAATACCAAATGGTGTCCACTATGAAGATTTTTCTCATTATAAAATGAAACAATGGATCCACAACTCGAGGTACCTGAATAGTTTTTTCACCTTTCTAGCCTCCTGACTTTCATGAATTCTATGGCATTTTGATATATGATTTAAGGTCCTGGTCATTATACACGACCATTCAGTCTTGGAGTTCACTTTTTAGCTCAGCAGTTATCATTACATATATCCTTTGCAAGTTTTGGCTTTAAGAGTGTTAGTCTAGCTTAACTTGCCCAATGTCTACAATCGTTTTGACATTGTAGACCATGCACAGAAACATGCAAACTGTGTTAAGGCTACAGTTAGGATCAATTTGTGCATGAAGTCTGATATTCTTTGCCATTTATCCTTCTGTGAAGCATCTTTCTATGATATTGCCCCCAAAATAGTCTATATTAATCAGTGACGGTATAATCTTTGTTCTGTATTTGCTTTCACATCACTTGATGTAGTGGTTGATGGGACATTTCAGTTTAAATTTTACTTCCCTACCCTGGAGTATATCTATTCCATTCATAGTGAAATGTTTGGCTACAAAAAGCTGGTTCTATTATGAGACCTAAAGTGAATGGTACTGCTATCCTATGGGGGGGTAATAAAATGATCTTAGGGAGCAATAAAGAAAAGTTTGCAGTCAGAGGGCTATCATAATCAAAGGACCACTGTTTTATTTTACCAAATCTAAGTTACAATCTTATATGAGGTCAAAGATAAAAACCTGTCAAGATTATTACTTTCCCAACAGCATATTTAGTAGAGCAAGGCTTCAAGTGCAGTTGCCTAGTTTCTTCCAAGTAAAATAATAAACTGAAAATAATTGAATATGGGAATCTAAGATTTATTAGTTTTCTAACCTGATGTTGAGAGGCTGATATTTTTACACCAAACAATTGATTCTATAAAAACAGTGAAGACAATGTGATTATAGGTGAGATGTATCATTCTGAGTAATTCCAAGAATGTATGCCATGATACCTTCATTATCTCTTATTTATTTGTAGGTTAATTTGAATTTTTATTATTTTCTGGTTCATTTTTTTTATTTTAACCAAAAGAAATTCTGCATCAAATTTTAGACAGTGAGGGTCAGTACATGAAAAGAAAAAAGACAATGTAAATTATCTGAAAATATTGTGTTGAAAATTATCTTTAATTCTAATCTCATGTTTTATATTGACTAAAATTTACTATAAAAAAAAGAGATAAAAGGTAAGTAAAAACTATTTTAAGCTAACAGTATCAAACCATGTGAAGAAATATATATTTTAAAATTTTATGAACAATATAAATTTTCTTGTAATTAACTTTTGTGGCCTTACACTAAATCTTTAAGCTAAATTCATGAAAATTAAATAAAAGCAAAATACTTAAAACATTTTAATGGACAAAAAAGATAAAAATTTAAATCACAATCAAAAAATAACATAAGTGGGGAAGAAATAAATCTTTAACTTCTGAAGGCTTATGGCCATATCATGCAGAAACATTGGTTCACTATAATCACCTAAGTTAAGCAAAGTTGAACCTATTCAGTACCTAGATGGGTGACTGCTCTGGAATACCAGGTGCAGTAAGCTTGGATGTGTGGATGATATAATGGATAATGATTTGGAATTGTAAATCAGGTATCCGAGTTCCAGTCAGGTTTGTTATATTCACTTACATACAAATAATTTTTAGAAAGCTATGAATCCACCGCTTCCCCACCAGCTATGAGTTAATTGGACTTGTATCAGTAAATCATTATCTCAAAAAAATTATTACAATCTAAAATTATTTTCTGACTTTAAATAACCTGCAAAAGGTTGATAAGCTGTAAAAAAAAATAAATCAGCTATCTTCTGAAAATTTGTGACTCATCTCCAGACTCTAAAACTTCCATTGCCATGATAACCCAATGCCTGTTTGCTTTGAGTGACTTTCAAAAATTGACTCTTCATGTATAATGCGTAATTGCTTTTTATGTGCTGGTATTTATTTAAATAAAATGTGCATGTTACATGACACGAAATACTGACCTAAATTTTGCATTTGATAACCACAGTTAATTGATGAAAAAAGTAGTTATAAAATGTGATAGAAAAAAAAAACAAATCAATATAATCAGAAAGTGCTTTATTTTGACTTGATAAGTACTTTTTGGTATGACTTACCTGATTGTACTGTGGATTCTAAATAGTCTATTATATTGTCTGATTCAACAAGCACTTTCTCACCATCTTTCAAAGCTGGCACTTTGCCTTTGGGGTTGATTTCTAAATACCAAGGTTCATTCTGCTGTCCGGAGAACAAACTCACTATACATCTTTTGAATGGAATATCCTTCTCATAAAGAGCAAGAACAACCTATAAAAGAAAACAAAGATTTAGTTACATATTAAAATAATCAAGTTGGACCCATTCAGTTAATGGATTATAATATGTATGTTAACATCAAGAGTCAGTTGTTAATGTTTTTGTATGAAAGAATCACTTGTAAAGAAAGAAATGTATGTCAACATATTCAGAGTAGATCAAAGCGTTTACAAGCAACATAGTCATTGGGGAATTCTTTTAATGGCTCATTTCATAGTATTAGTTGTTTGTTATGAGTTACAATCTGACATTGTTTTCTAATGTTTGTTTCTCATGTTTTAAATCATTTATCAGTTTAACAATGATTAATATCAAGAGTGCAAAAATAGCATAGGATAAACACATTTTGGGTTATAATCAGTCAGCTGGGTGCTTTGTTGTGGGGTAATGGTTAACCAGCTTTTTAGTTAGTTTGATCCTCACTGAGTGGTCCACTTATGGTATACTTATTTAAGCTTAGTAAATATCCATAACAAATTCTAGGAATACTACTGATGACTGTTACAAATGGTTTAAGATCAGTTTTGTCATTATTGGTGTACTTTTTGAGGTTTCAGTTGTTTGGCATCAAAATGACTATTGTTATATTAAGATATAGCAATCACCTCTCATTGTATAATTTTAAGTTTTATTCCATATATACACAAAAATAACTTGTTTGATCAGAAATGCACAAATTTATGGATTGCTTAATTTTAAACCAAATATTGAAAAGATTATGTACCGGTCATGTTTTATCTATTGTTCATATTTATCAAAATGTCTATTCACTATTCTCATTGATAAAATAATTTAGCTTACAGTCAAATCAAAATGGTTCTCATTCGATCATCACATTTAAACAGTCTTGAGCCCAGTCAGTACTTAGATGGAGGACAGTAGCTGCTGTAAGCAACCTTCTATAATCTTAAAATATGTTTTGTCTTTAAATAACACAGGAAGAATTGATAAACCATTAAAAAAAAAAAAAAAAAATCAATAAAACAATCTGAACAGATTGTCACTTCTTTTGTCACCTTTACTTGTTCAGTGCCAAAGTAGAACATAAAAATTCCGGTTACCAATGCTCACCTTCAGCAATCTGAATTAAAAGGTGTGTCAATAAAACAAACTTTCTATACAAGCTAGCAACCTATATTCAACACCAAAACCAAAGTTTTCTTCTGAAAATCAAAAATTAACTGAAGGTCTGTCACCTGGACAGTATCTCTCCATTGCACTAAAAAAGATAGGATGGAAGACATTACTGATGCCTGTGACAATTTCTGGATGACTATATAACTTTGTGCCACTGAGGTGTGGTGAATAAATTACAACTGGCATCCAACACTATAAAGAGGCACTAGAGAGGCGTAGAAGGTGCAGCCACAGCTATTCTGTCAGCATAGGCCAGTTTAGGGAGTGTGAATGTCAGTTTAGTATAACTTGACCAATAGTCCTACTAGCTCACCATCACAGTACTAAGGAATTGTTTTGTCATAATCAGCTGTAATTCAACTAGTGAATTACTAGGACATAGAAACAAATTGTCTCAAATTTTATGACTGATTTCTAAGATGAATGCTATGCTTGACTGGAGTTAAAGTACCTTATATATATATATATACATACATACACACACTGGCAAAAATAAGTTTAAGACTGATGGTTAAAGTTTTATTCATTTCAGAATGTTTCTAATAAAACAGTATAAATTAGTTTTGTGTATGCTTTATGCATAATTTATTTTTCTTTTGAATGATGTAAAAATTGTATATTTTTTTACAACTTGAAAAATTTTAATGCTGAGTTAATTTAAATTATCCAAATTTGCCAGCATTATCATCCTGCTTTGGGGTGAATTGATTAAAAAAAAAAAAAAACATCCGCTTTCATATGTTTGGATTTTATTAAATTTCTAATCATCATCACTTTTTTAAATAATAATCATTGCCAAGAAAGTGAAGGGTGTATACAATAATAGCAGTGTCAAGGGAATAACCATCCTTTTGAGAACATGATAGTTAAACATTGCCAAAAGAACCTAGTATATTATTGCAAAACTTTTATATGTTGTATCAGTAGCCACAGATCTACAGAAAATCTTTTGTATTTTATTTGTTATAATCCACTTCAGTCTCAAGTTATTATTTACATTTGTTTTTACATTCAGAATGTAACACCAATTGTTGAGTGTTCACACTTGCCAATATAAACACTGGCTTGATCATAGCAAACCCAAAACAGCCAAATATGTAGTATTTTTTTGCTCTAATTGATTGTTATATTCCTTTTTAAAAGTTATATAATAATGATTTCTTGGTTGAAAATCAAGAGCTAACCTATAAATGATGTTGACATATATATGAGTGTATGTGGTATTGTTTTCAATGAATACCTGACATTTTTCATCTTTAAATGATTTCAAAGTTTTTAATGTATTTTCTATCAGAACAATAATTATGTTTCAAATAAGTTGACAAATGAAAGATTCCTGGCAGGATATCAGTTTAATGGGACTTCTGGTTGATACTTATGTAGATGAGATCAGACTATTTTTAAACTTAATAAACAGAAATGGTTCTCTTTCAATTAGACTGGAAAGAGTTCATATCTCCAACCTACTATTTTGACCCAAGATTTAATGAGGTACATGTGTTAGAAATTAGAAAAAGGCTTGACTTTCACTATTATTCACTCTCCTCAGCTAAAACCTGATACACTCATTTTTGTGCTTAGTGTGCCAGAAAAAATAAATGATTATAAATTTTAAATTAATTTCCTCCAAATTCCATCTTGGTTCTGGGGAAAAAATATTAAAAAGACATCACAACTGAAAATTGTAAACCCAACTTACAAATCATGCAGTATCGTACTTTTATTGGTATTATCATATTACTACTATAATTGGTGCTTACTGATGACAATATTTTCATAGTTATCATTAGTGATATTAGCAGTATACATGAAAACTTCATGGATTTCCTATTTTAAACTTTCTGATGAGTCATAATTTTTAGTTTAATGATTGAATACATTCCTTCCAATTTCTACAATTATAAAATAAAAATTGTCTTGGAAATTCCACCATTGTATCATTAAATATTTTAGCTTAACAACTTAACAAAATATGAGAAACGATTGTTTTTATTTTGTATCCAATTGCTGTCATTCTCTCTTTGTATCTTGACTACCACCTTCAGTTTATTTTATTTAATGAAGAATAATTACCAGTGAAACTTGAATAATACTGAAAATGCATTAGAGAATATTATCAATAATGAAAATAATGTATGTCCATTGTACTGTTACAGTTTATTTCTTTCCTCTCCTATCTGTTTCTTTCTATTTCCCTCCTCTTTTTTCTCCCTTATTTCCATTTCACTAAAGCAGACATGAAGCACCTGACATCATTATCACTTCCTCTATCTTCCCTTTCTTTTGTTCACTAAATCTGAGCATCTTTGATATATCCTTTTCTTTTCTCTCAATCAAAATGGAATGGTCCATTATTTATCTGAAGTAGTAACAGGAAATAAAGCACCTGCTAACTCAGTGAGGAACAAGCAGAATAATAATATATTTAGTATCGGCCTAGAATTAAGATTGGTAAGAGATACCTATAATAAATGAATTTTCATTTTTTTTTTTCTTTTTTTTAATTAGCAAACCTTAGCTAATATAAAGAAAGAAAACAGATATATTTTAATTATTTTTGAGTTTCAAATAGAAGTGCAGAGGATGATTATTATTGAGGAGGGAGAAAAATCCATCTGGTGCATCAAGAAATCCCTTAATTTAAGCTGTGATCATTCTTGAGCAAAGCATTTCTTTACTGACAATTATAAAACAAAATTTCGGCCACCTCTTTTATTCCACCCACCTTGTCTATTAAAAATTCTAGTGTATTTCTAAAGAAAAATAAGTAAATGAATTGAAAAAAATTAAATTTTATTCTTATCTACACATTTTTCTAATTTGCTATATTTTAAATAATTTGTTTTTTTAGCAAATATAGACAAAAGATTCTGAACTGAATTTTCAAAAGTATTACATAATGCCGTAAAAGGAATACTATATATTTCTGAAGACACACCTGGATGACTTATATACACATACAATTTGGTGGTGAACAATGATATATTGACCACTAATAGAACTCCTACAAATATTTTCATTGTTACTTGTCAATAAACAGTGCAGTTCTTACCAAATTATGTAGATACCAAAACTGAATTTATTAACAATAAAATAAAAATGTTTTTTTTTTTTTTTTTTCTAACAATCCTCATTAAGAAAACTTCAAAGAACTATAATGGCTAGCAAGCTGGTTTCACAGATCCTTACTACTGTAGTGAAGTCAGTCTTTATTGGCCACATTACACTTGTGCTAGAGATTAAGCTTAGTAAACAGAAAAAAGCTATCATCATTAAACTACAGTGATCTCTAAATGTTATAAGTTGAAAGGCAGGTATAAAATTATTCCTAAGAAATCTGGCTACTTTTTTTTCCCATGTTAACTGAAACCATAAATAAACAATGATAGGAGCAGACTTATAAGTAACTAAGGTTATCTTTTGCCAACCCAATTACTGTTCTCAATGTAGGTCACATGTCAAAATCATGCCGTAGCATATGACCCAAATGACTTTCTTTTGTTTAAATTTTACTGCCTTATGCCTTCCGTAAAAAAGAAATAAAATTCACATTTAATGTAAAGAAAAAAACTGCTTCATTTGAATTTGGCCTTACATACTCTGCTGTTTTTTTTTTTATGTAAGAATGTTAGCTTTATACACATTTAGTACATTAGGAAAATAAAATAAAAAATTATCATGTACACAACTACACATAAACTGCAAATTTGCAAAGAATTTGATCCAATGACCAAATATGAGACAACTTATTGGTCTGTATTTTTACTAAAAAATAAGTCAAGCTATTCTGAGAAATTATAACTTCTAACAAAGACTGACAATATTTTATTTTGAGCAAAGATTAGATTTAGCAAGAGGCCACATGTATTGGGTATCTAGTGAGAACTGAACTCACTACTCAGTAGTAACTGATCTATGAGACTAGCTTACTAGCCATTACACCAGACTTACTTGCTGAGAAGACAACGAGAGTTTTATTCTTATTTAACAGATAATAATTGACTAAGAGTTCACAAGTTAAGCAGCATGAGAATTAATCTATCAACACCAAATTAAGTTATTTTTTTATTATTTAGAATTGCAGTTTTAAGAATTTATTTCTTTAAGGTCTGTAAAGGACCATTTTCTTTTGGTTACAAAAAAACAAAGACAACAAAAAATGGTATAGGCATAAAATTTCTAGAAAGACTGGAAAATATAAATATAGTTCAGGCAGGTGATATCAGTTCACATCTACTATTAAAATTTAAAAAAAATAATTTCAAATGGAAAGTATATAATTATAATTTGATAAATAAAAAAAATGACAATTCAGCAGAAACTGTAAAGTTTTAAGTAAGCTTAGCTTTCTGGTACAAGATCGCAGTCATGAGTATCCAGTAAAAATGAAAACGATTACACTAGGAAATGGATTCATGAGACAAGCTTGTTAACCATCACACCACAAATTGATGGCAACTAATCTACCGCAGATACATGATCGCCTAAAAACGTGTATCATGCATGGCGCATAACTGAATGGTTGGTAAATTTGTTTGGGGATGTGCAGATAGTGTCACAGGTACACTATGGAAAAAAAGAATCCGAAATTAGTCCAAATCCCTTCCTAGTCTATTGTGTTCATTTTACACTAAATGCCTTTGGGGAAGGGATGAATCCATTTCTAATTCTGGTAGCTATGAGCTAAATAGCAGGGTAGACTTGGCTTTCTAGCCTTAGATAGTTTAGGGGGAGGAGTACTCTGAATACAAAACTATAGAGAAAGCAACAGGAAACCACTCCACTATCTTTCTAAAGAAGTCATTGCAGTTCACAGATAATAAACAAACAGTAATTGGAGGTGGGGAAACAGACAGACATGATAATTTATGTCCTGAAGGGGTGGGGGTTGGATTAATGGGGCAAAAATGTCATTATTTCATTAGGACAATAGTGAAACATATTTTGGACAGATGCACATGTCATGACTGGTCTGTAAATACACACACACACACACACACACACAAATCAAACCTAAAAGAAAGATTATGGTAATCAAACAACAAAAAGGAATTTTAAGTTACCGATTTCCTAGTTATCAGTAACTAAACAGTTTTTTTTCTACTTAGGGGACATGTCACAAGTAACTTAAAATAAAAATTGTATTGGTGAGATGAGTTGAGTTTTTTTGTATTTTTAGACCTTGTTAACTTGTGTATTAATTCCTTGAAAAATGCCATAATTTCTTGGTTTAGCAAAAACCTGACGTGTCACATATTCATCTGATTTTTGAAGATCTGTAGATAAGTTAAAATTTGAAAGTGATTTTTTGTTTTTTTTTTACTTCTGAGTCGTTTTTATTTTTATTTAAAAAAAAATCAAGTAATTTTGCTTCAACTACTCAACTGTTTTGTTGAGTTTGAGTAGATGCATAAAAACTAAAAACTTGCTTAGCTTATGCATTGCAATATTTATATTTCAAAAGGAAATATTAAAAATATCAACATCACACCAAAGATTTCAATGACAGACCTTAAAAAAGGGAGTGATGCTGTTTAATTACTAAGATGAATAATAGAAAATAGAAAATTACTTCAACTTCATTACATTAATTAAAGTAACTTTTTAGTAGTACACTCAGACAACATCTTGCATGTTAAAAAATTAAGGATAGTTAGATTGTTAAATACTAGAATTTTGTTTGTATGAAATAAAAACTTTAATCCCTTGAAACTAATAATAAATTTAGTAATTTAATTTTTTTTTTTTTTACTATTTGTATAGCAAGTGAAAAAAATTTTGGTCTCATGACAATGTTGTCAATTGAAGAAAATTGATGCAAGAGGTCACGATTGTATGAAATTCTTTTTATCGATAATTAATAAATGTTTGTGATAAGAGTGGTCATTGTTAAATTTAGCATTTGAAACGATTTTTTTTGCTTACTAAACCCAAACACTAAAAAAGTGATTTATTTTTTACTGTTTCCCTTAAAATTTAAATCTGAGCCCTCTTTTGGATTTTCAAAAAGTCATATATCGAAATAAAACCTACAAAAATAAAAAAAAATAAAGTTCGAAACAAAATATAATTTATTAATTAAAAATATTTTTTCCATGTATAAAAAAACTGAAATTTAATTTCTGTGAAGAAAATGCGAAGATATTTTAATTTACTACACAAGAAGAGAAGAGATCGACTTCAGAGAAGAAGAAAAAAATGTATATTTTGAGTTTTGGTTTGGAAACATTTTCCTTTTCATTTCTTTACATACATTCCTTCATAGAAGAAAGACTAAATCTTCTTGTCTACTACGACTTGGGCTTCGAAGTTATAAGCTGTTTTTCGTTTTTGTTCCAGTTCTCTTAACTTTAACACTTTATTTAACAGCTTTGTACAATTTCTGCAGAACAAGCAACGAATTACCCTCTGACGGCTCAAAATATGAGGCTAGTTAAAAACAATGTAAGGGAGGTAAATCAGTATTTGGTATGCAGAAATTGTTTGTAACGCTAAACTTAACAATACCCAATAAAAGTGTTAGATATTTGTGTGCCATAATGTAATTTATTAATTTAAAAGCCCAAACAAAATTCGTAAAAAAATCAATTTAAAATATTTTTTTGATGAGACCAACAAATGTTTAAACTAAACCAGTGATTCTATATTTTTGGTACAAAAACCCTAACAATTGTTTTATTTTTTTTTGTTACATGGCATGAAAGTTTATGAAATTTAGAATTTGATTTGAGGGGTCAGAAAAATAAGAGTGAAGAAAATTAAACCGATTTTTTCTTCATTAGAAAAAAAAGAAGACTGTCATGGTGAGTTTTTTTTTTTTTTTAGTTTTTTTTAGCATAAAAAAAAAAGTTTTAACGGCTAATTGCGAGGTAATTTTTTAAAATCTGTTAAAAAAATAAGTGAGTTTAAGAAGAATTATTTTCAAAATAGTTTTAATATTTTAATTTATGCATACTTTTTATTTTTACATCTTAGTTTGTCTTCCTCATCGCCAACTAAATGAAAATGTTTAATCATAATCAGCATTTTTAGTTTATTTAAAAAAAAACCAACGTAAAAGTGAATATTTCAATAATTTAAAATATACTCGAAAGAAAACGAGTCAGTTTTTAAAATAATTTAATTTTAAAAAGGTTAAAATATTATTTTATTTTATTTATTATTATTTTATTTTATTTTTATTTATTTATTTTATTTTTTTTGTAAAAGAAAAATTGAACTGGTCTTCTGTTGATGAGCAGGATAGTTTAAAAGAAAAAACAAAATATATTGATATTTTTAAAATTAAATTGTTTAGGTCATAATTTCAATGAAATACCAAATAAAATAAAAGACTGAAAAGAAATCGGATAATTTCAAAAGAAAGTGTAAAAAAACATGCAGGATTTTTAGATTCCAACCATAAGAGGTGACACCAAATAGTTTCTGAAAAAACGATTAGTCGTTTTGGGTTTGTTTTTTTTTTTACTTAATTTTCGGATTTTTTTGCAAATTTAGAACAATGATTAGAGAGAGAGATGAAAAAAAATGCCGAAAACAAAGTTTACCTTCTGTGAATAATAAGATGTTGGATAGAAATACAAAGTGAATCGGTCTTTCATACTTGCAGCTGTGACCTTGCAAGGACTGATACTCGCCCGTCGACTTGACGGGGTGCTTCCTGGCCGACTTGACGGCCGAGACATAATAGTCATATATTTTTAAATAAAATAAACAAAATGGGAAGAGGAAATAGAAGAGAAAACACTTAATAAAAACTAAAACTATTATTACTGGCTCCTGCTGATGGTAATCAAAGATGATGAGAAGCACTTGTTGTAATCCTACCCTCAACTCGTGTCTCACTTTACGGACCCTGACCGTGGTGGGGGTGACAATAAACACTAAAATAGTCTTTGTAAACTCTTTCCTTCAGTCATGAGTTTTTTTTTTCTTTTTGTGGTCTCTTACTTTCGCCACTTTTTTCTCTTTTCGCTGAATAATCCGAATCAAGCAAGCAGCATTGGAACGGGTACCTAATGTCTCATTTGTTCAAGGCGATGCTAAGCGCAGACAGCTGACTCTTCATCATTTCGATCGGTTTTGTCTGCTGCCGGAGTTGAACATTAGCTGAAGATGATGACAAGAGAGAGTTAATTTGAAAGACAAGGAAACATAATACAAAATAGATAATAAAAGGAAAATCATTTTTTTTCTAAAGTCGCTAGCATTCGATTGTTAGCCCATACTGATTTTCAAGGCTTTAAATTAATTAAAAATAAAATTTCTCTTAGCTTTTTTTTCTTTTCTTTTCTTTTCTCATGTTTTTTAAATACCATGACGTACATTATCATGATTTTTTTTTACAGATTTCTTTGTTTTTTTATTGTCTGTAAATTGCCATAACTTCTTGGGAGAAATAGTAATTTCATGATGCTTTTTCTACATTTTTGTATTTAGAGTAATTCTCCTTCCAGAAGCTAATTGTCATCCAGTTTTAGAGATCCCAGTCTACCCTACTATTTAATTCATAGCATTATTAAAAAGAGTTGGATTTGCCTTTCCCAAGAGCAATTATGAAAGTAAACAGAACAGACTTGGCTAGAATTTGAATTTGGCTCATCAGTTCCACTTTCCATGGCCTAACAACCAGTGTTTGTGTGTACAGATTCCTACCCCCATCCCTCGAGAGATGAGACAACCTGTTTGGGGGCCCTGGGCAGTGCTTTGTGACCCTGGCTATCTTATCAACATTTGCTTTTTTCTATCGACATTTATATGTTACAAATTGCTAAGCACAACTATTAAAGGCTGAAAGATTTTTGCAAATTTTGACACCATTTTTTTTTTTTTTTTTTTTACCAAATCAATGAATTTGTTTTGCTTATGCTAAGTCTCAGAAAAACATTATATAAAATTCAATAATTTTTACCCATGATGTTGGATGCATTAAATTATTCAACTTTTTAAGAAGAAAAATCATAAGTTGATGTTAAAAATTGCTGCAAAACATTAATTTATTTAAGATGGAATGATCTATTATGACATTTCTAATTTGTATTTAGATACATTGTATTTATTTTCAATTTTTCTAGTTGAATTGTTCTCCTGTATTGCATATGATCCATTACTGTATATAATTAGGTTACAATAAAATTTATATTTTATATGAATACTACTATAAGGTAGTATTCATATAAAAAAAATGAGATGTAATGAAGTGATGGGTCCTGTATCATAGATTTGGTTGGGGGGCATGAGACCCTTGCACTGGCCCTGCCAACAACTATTAGTCAGAAAAAAGCTGAATTGAAGAAAATTGAGGTTAAGAAGACTGCTTTGATAATTTTCCAAGTGGATATGGCATTTTTTTGCCTTTAAAATCAGCATTAAACCCCCAGGACTTGAATACCAACCACTGCAAAGTATACAACTGTTAAGCATCTGGTAGTGAGAGAAAGGAATAATGAGGATTAGAGTGAAACAACATCTATTGTTAGTAAAGAGTACAGGAATGGCGATCTGGTGTAAGTGTAGTGTCAGGAGTGAACAATTTCTTGTGATGGCATGGCTGAGGTCATGGGATACAGTTGGTGCATGTTTGGTTGATGGAGGTCATGGTTGTAGGTCATCTTGTTGGTTGGGTGACCTGTTGTATTGAAATGAGGTGATGTCAGATTAGCATGGTCTTGGTACCCCTGTTCTGTAGAGCAGATGTTGCTGGGGTTGACTGTAACGGGAATGAATTGTAAACAAGTTAAGATAGAGCTGTTTTGTGGAACGGAGACCACTGCATCAACTGTGAAGGGAAAATATTGTAAATGAGTCAAGTTAGAGCTGTTTTATGGAGCAGAAGTTGCTGCGTCAACTGTGAAGGGAATGCCTTGTAAACAAGTCAAGGTAGACCTGTTCTGTGGAGCGGATGTTGCTGGTGTCAACTGCAAAGGAAATGCCTTGTAAATAAAAGGTAAGCCGAGGTGACAGTTTGGGTTGGTATTCATGAAGGCTTGTAGCTGGGAGTAATTGAAGTTGAGATGTTGAGTTGAAACTGGATAGCTGAGATGGTAGGTCAAACCAGGAAGTGGCAATAGTTGTTAAAATGTGTGGTCATGTTGAGTGGTGGCAGTGAAGACGGTGATGGTAGTAGTACTTGCATGGTGGCCGGTTTGTAACTGTGTTCTGGTTGTCCTCAGAGCCTGCTTTTAAACAGGTCTGGTAGTCCTAAGGGGTGTTTCCTTTACTGCCGGGATTGTTCACGATTGACCACCGCTGGAGTTTACTTTGTAGACCAGATGTGGTACATGGAGCCTAATACACAGAAAATGATTTTTGTTATTTCGTTTTCTGCCTTTGTGAGTCATATCGGGCCAGTGTGCAGAATGAATCAGAATGAGATCTAATCATGACGGAGTATAACACAACTCTCTCAATTACAAAGCAGGCTAAGGTTTCTTAGTTGTTTAGTAAACCTAGCCTAGCCTGGGGAAAGAAAAAAAGTGAGGATAAATTTAAGGATAGGAAAATCATGTTGCAACAACCTTCAAATTGGAGAAGCCTTACTACTGTCAAAATCAATATTAAAATCTTGGCTTTTGATCTGGACTCAGCCATTAAATAATAGCACTGATGGTGTTATTCAACTATCTCAACCATAAACCTTCTAAAATTCTTGTAAACAGTCTAATTTTATAATCTGCCAAAAAATGAAGTAATATTTTTAGAATAAATCTATGATTAGTAGACTTTCTCAGATAAAATATAGCATCTATCAGTCTCTTATGAGAAGAAACATATTAAAATAACTCAATGTTGGAAATTTTAAAATACATTTTAAATATCCTAAAAATAGTTTGGTATTAAATAAAAGCTACAAAATAAAATTAAGGAACTGAAGATTTAAAAATTTTTTTTAGATAGAGTGATTAAAAAATGTAAAATTTTATTTTATAGTTTTTAATTTTTATTTTACAACTTCCCACTATACATATATATATATATATATATATATATATATATACACACACATATGTGTGTGTGTTTTTTAACAGAAAATAAAATAATTATGGAAATCTACTTAACACAATGGCTGTCAACCACAAGCATCATAATAAAAATTGCCAACCACAATGCATAGCATTTTCTGATACATTTTGATCTGCGGAAACCAACAACGAGTTTATTTAGTTTATTTGTAGTGATACTTTTAATGTGTAAACAATGTTAAGACTTCCCTTGGAGCTATAAATCACCTAATAAAAAATTTTTTATTGTCTAAGTTGACTATTATAAAGTTGACATTTGAAGTCAGATTTCATAATTGACTTTTGGCAAACAATGTGTTAAAGAACGTTTAGGATTTCAATTCTCTTAATAAAATTAGCTAATAGAATTTGGAGATGCCTTTATCACATATGTATATCCCTCCCCACGCCAGTGTCTATAAAAATAGATATATTTTTAGATGGTACTTTTTGATGTACAATTTTTCACTTATTATATGTCTGTGTTCATTGAAGTCCAAACTTGAACAAAGTAAACAAAATTATACCAAACTAAAAAAGCTAAATCAAAAACTGATATGTATATAAAAATATGAACCAAAATTTAAATGTGGGCCCTTTCAAGAGCCTCACTGAAGTTAAAAAAAAAACCCAACTCCAACTAAAGGTGTCCAAATACTCTAAATTGTTACAAATTATTTCAAAAGAGTCTCATTAAATCTCAAAATAATCAAATCTCTTCTGTTCTTATCTCTTTATTTTTATTTTATTTTAATTTATCAGGGGCCAAAAACTGATCATAAGCTTTGCTATTATTGTGATCATGTACAACCTTTTAATAAAGTGAAATTTAGATCACTTGAAGGGGTTAGTTTATCTGGCTATGAATTTGAGGTGAGAAAAAAGTTTAAATGTAAAATAAAAAAAAGAAGATGAATGCAAATGATAAATTTGAATGGATAGGAGATTGTAATTATCAGAAATTACAACACAAGAATTCATTTATGTGAAGGACAATTTAGATATTACAACAATGTTTTGTTTCAAGTAAGGTTAGTGGCTAAAGGTATAGAAACTGGAATAGATGAGCCAATTTCAAACTCCAGCCTAGTTTGCAGTGTTCTCTTTGGGAAAGGTATGAATCCATCTCTTCTTACTCTTGCTATGGGTTAAATAGCAGGGTAGAATGGGCTTTTAAGAAAAAGAAAACTCTGAATTTCAAACCATGGGGAATCCAGTTCACTGTCTTTCTCAAAAAGGCATGGTCATGAAAGATAATAAAGGAATGTGCGGAGAACTGATTTCCTATGAAATAGAATAGGAATTAAGGAATAGAGTTAAATGTTGTATAATATTGGGTCATTTCATGTCAAATCATCCAGGGCATGTCACCGTTAATTCTTCAATTTTTCTGAAATTTTGTCCATGTGTTGATTATGTTAAAGTAAGACAATCACTAAAATTTGAGCTTCTAATTTTAAAAATTGACTGATTTAAATCAAATTTTATTTTTCCCCAGTTTTGACTGTTCATAATCTATTTTTGTCTGTAAAATTAATTCTGGAGCTTCCCTACTCCTAAAAATTGGCTCAAAAAGATTTTGGCCTGAGGAATCTAAAAATGCTATCAAAAAAGCTCAAAATTAATCAATTTTAAGTTATTAATATTTAGTGACGTACAGTGGCTGTTAATAATTAAGTATAACTTCAAGACTTTAAGATAAAATAGTATTTAATTACAACTGCAAATAAATACTTAACAAGAACAAAAAGGCAACCAAAGATAATTAACCATTTCAGTGAATACCTTGGAGGTAGTGTGGCTCAGCTTAACGTCTGGTAAATCCTAAATCAAAACCCAAATAATCGACGCACATTAATTCACACTAATTCAACTGGATAGTTCCACTCAATAGTCACTCAATAATTATTTCAGTCAGTAGCCTGCTGTTTATACACCTGGTGGAAAGCATATATTCCTAAGTCCGGGGTGTCACGCTTGAAACTTGGTGTTGGTAAGTTACTCATTTTCTTCTTATATGCCATAATGATTTCTGAGTTTTTCATAGTAAGATCAATATGGAGGATAATCTCCATGTGGTAATGCATCTATAATAATTTTTTTTTATTATTACTATATTTTATATATTGAACATTATTTGCACCAAAAAGATATTTGGTTATTTTGGTTTGCTCAGAATAGAAGCTACAATATTAGTTAAAATTTTCCACTTTTGTTTTAACTGTTTCTGTTCAGGATTTATAAGGAGCAAAATAACTGTCAGAATAGAAATGATCAGGATTATGTTGGTGGTTGGATATATTTAAAATAATATAGAAACAATACATTTCTCTTGTATCATTGCATGCAAAATTCTGTCAATATACAAAGCTCGATATCAGCACCACATTTCATTATGGAATTGAAAATAGGAGAGTAACAAAATAACAATATACAAAAAAAAAAAAAAGACCAGATAAAGCAAACATGTTTATCTACAAAAAGTATTTACAGAAGTTTAAAATAAATACAGTACTGAAATATAAAATTTCTTTTTAATGGAGAATAATACAAATGTGAATATTATGAAACAAATTTTCTTTATTTTATTAATTTTCAATCACTAAAGCATTAAGTAAGAACACTTCTTCAGGTGAATAATTCTTTCATTATTGTAAACATGAAAAATATTAAATGTAAGTATATAAGTTATGGCAGATAAAAATTATGTAAATATACAAATATCTTTAATAATGAAATAACATTGGTGTTAGGATCAAATCTTATTCCTTCATTACCAATTTTTAATTACTTTTGATTCAAAAAACACTTCTCGTTTAAAAATTGTCAACATGAAATAAAACACATTAGTAATTTATATACAAACTAGCAGTAGAGCCCGGCGTTGCCCAGGGATGTAACAGTAAGAGATAGATCAAGTATCGACCATCATAAAGACTGAAAAATAAAATTGATAAAGATTATTGTTTAAGGTTGATGGACACGCATGTCTTAATTAGTTTTTTTTTTTTTTTTTACGAATTGGTCAAACCCAAACTCAAACAAAAACATTGTTTTCAATCGTTATGAGTCTACCGATTAAATAGAATTTTATTATAAACAATTGTCTTGTAAATGGAATTTTTAAAGCATTCTGAATGTAAAAATAAAGAAAAAAAGTGTGCAAGACAATAAGAAACACTACCTGCCAAAAAAAAAAAATTAAGTTTTGTTGAAATCGGTTGAAAAATGTAGGAAATCCGATCTCATATATAAATGAACACACACAAACACACAAACAACCTGGGTTTTATAATAAGTATAACTCAATATGAGTTGTCCCCCTTTCATTCCTGCAATACCTCTTAATCGTGTTTTCAAATTGATTTCATGCAAAAACAATTGTTTTTCCAATTTTTGGCGCTGTAAGAACCACCGCAAGGTAATTTTACGTAGTCCTGTGAAGTTTTGTTGAAATCGGTTGAAAAATGTAGGGAATCCGATCCAATATATAAACGTACAGACACACAACCTGGGTTTTATAATAAGTATGATAATAGGTGGTGTGTGTATGTGTAGAATCCTAAAAAATGAATCAAGCTGTTCTTGATTGGAAACTAGTAAATGCTGCTACTATCTTAATGAAATCCTCATCTGAAAGCTTGTAAGATCTTCCAGTATCAGTTACTGATTTTGGAAAATACAGTAAGGATGAATGAACTACAACTGTATTAGCTATAAGGCCTTTTGTCTTCCTCTTCAGGCCTTGTAGCCAACACAGTTGTAGTTCCTTCACCCCTAACCCCCAGAGCTGTTAGGTAGATAGACATGTCAAGAACCCCTCACATCAAGATATTATATTATTTTTTTTTAACTACTAATTATGCATCCCTTTTTTCTATACAGCATCATTAACTGTTGGAAACTTATATCAAACTATCATTAAATGTAAATTATATGTGAATTAATTGACTGAATAAAATACATTAGTATAAACAAAACCTGTAGTTATTATAAAATACAGTACTGTAATTACAAAATCTGTTGCAGCACTTTTACTAGGATAAACAAAAAATCAACGGAGATGCATCAACTACACCAGTGGAAACAAGTGATTGCATGCCACACACAATTCCACTTGTGGCTGACTAATGAATTAATCTAGCAGTTGCATGAAATTCAAATGTTTGTTTATAATTTCATCCAGATTAAAACAGGTGCCTGACATCATATACTGGAAAATCATTGGTGCAACTATATGAGAACAAATTATTGGGTCCTTATTTGAAATGTTCTGTCAGCAAGACAGAGAATTTAAATCTATCAAAATTTGATTTAAAATTTAATGCTGTAAAGTGTCATCCATTGTGGATATACCATGGAATACTTTTGCAATTTATAAATGCAACATGAAGAAATTAATATAGTTTTATAAGATTAAGAATGAAACCTTATACATTGTTAAATAAGTCTTTTTCTAAATTAATATACACTTGATAAAAAGAACATTATTATCCCTAATTTTAAAACATTAAAAAAAATTTTGCTGTGAAAAATGTTCCTTTATATTTATGATTCACTTTGTTCAGCTCTCTTACCTAACATTTTTGCAATAATTACATTAGAGTAAAAGTTATATAACTTGGTCTGTGACATTCTTGAAACCAGTTTCTCTTTTCTTTCCAATGTTTTTGATTTCTTTAATATTATCATCTTCATTTATATGGTTTTCATTTTCAAGTTGTATAACCTCTGGCAAAGAGCATCTTTTGAAGAATATCTGTTGGGCTAAGCAATGCAGACTTCTGAAGTATTGAGATACAAGGTTTTATTCTGATTTTCTCAATGTAGGATTTTAAGTTCGGTCATATAGAACCCAATTTCCTAATGATAACTGGAGCAATAATGGCCTAAACATTCCACATTCTGATAACTTTAATACTTTTTGGGCTTCTCAATTTCAGGAACAGCCACATCAATGAGGAGATATTGTTTCTTTGTCGATAACAGTGATGTCTAGTAAGGTGGCCTCAAGGACACTGTCTATTTGGGTCTTGAAATCCTGCAAGATTTTGATTTGGTCATTCTTGATCACCTTCTCTGGCTTTTGGCATTACCATTTCTCATCATCTTCAAATTATTTGAATTAAATTAAAGTACCAAGCTCTGTTCCATCTTCAAGTGAAATTTTTTTATGGAACAGAGCTTGGTACTTTAATTCATTTTAATTCAAATAATTATATTGAAGTTTTTGGCTCTTGTTTTGAAACATGAGAACTCTTATGTAGCGATGGAATCTTATTTTTAAATAAATAATTATATTTAGGCTCTACTTTTGTATCAAGCACTATTTTTTTAAAAATAATAACAAAAATACTAAAGAATTTTGGATTATTTACCTAACGAGTTCTTTCCTATTTTCTATATATTTTCACACACACACACACACACACATATATATATGAATGTTTCTTTTAAAAAAACACTGAACCAGCTTGACATTCTGGATAATTATGATAGTTATTTTTCATATATATGATTAGGTAAGAAATGCTTTATAAATCCATATTAAACTAGTGACATTCCTTTATCACTGAGCAGAACCTGAATTTTTACCAATTGCAATGAATAGATGTTCTTACAGGGAGGACCCCTGCATTGAGCGCCTATTAGAACTTAGGCTCAAACTGGATCTCAAGTGGAACCCATACATACGATCTATTGCTAAAGATGCGAGAAAAACCATCAGCTCCTCGTACTTCTCCAGTCAGTACCTGACTCCTGTTATCTACTTTTACAAGAACCAGATTGTGTTGAAAATAGAGTACTGCTGCATGGGTCATCTTCAAGATTCTCCCTTTCCCTCCCAAATTCAGCTGTCCACTCTTGCACTGTTGATAAAGCTGGAGCGTCAGCCCCTAATGTAGCAATCATGTCAGCAACCATGTCAGCTTGGGGACTAAACGTTTTTCTGTAGGTACTTGATAGCACCATAATGCCAAATTTTGTCTATTTTCAGAAGTCGCCACTTTTGAAGTATTCTTTGAACAGTCAGATTTCAGTTTACCTGGAAAGAAACAATGCAGCTATTAATAAGAATAGTTGAAATTAATGCATGCAAGATTTCACAGCTCTAGCATCACTTCTTCATAGTCAGCCTTTGGACTTTTCAGCCCACCTCCGTATTTACACACACAAAAAAAAACAACTTTGAAATGATACACGCATACGCACATCGTTTCAAATATATCGTCTTTATCTACCTGACACCTCCAGGTCATCAGGTACGGCATTTTGAATTAATCCCAAATTTGCAGCATAAATCCTTTTATTTTTATTAATGTTTTGTTCGTCTTTTGTAATGTTTTTTTAATTAATCTTAAAACGAACGTATTTAAAATACACGAATAACGGAAGATTCAATGAAATAATAAGCTCCCTGACTGATGACTACAATTAAATAAAACATTAGTAAGTTCTAAGCGCTATTTGACACCTGTTATGCTCATGACTTCACCCTCGTACTACTCTCAGATCTATACTATGTTAACTTCCAATCTGGCTGGCGCCAAAGTTCGCCTGAGGCCGGTGGACGAGAAATGTAGGAAAGTTGGGGAGAATCTATGTAGGACTTCAGTTTTATCAACCTTTGAGTGCACGTATCTTTCTGTTTGAAGTGGAATTTGAGAATATGGATACAGTCTTACTCTATCCGCGTATTTGACTGTAATTTTTATTGTCTGCTTTAACAGTAAACCATATCAAAGAAAAACAAAGGGACGGTTAAAAAAAAGGAAACAGAGTTTCTAATGAGGATTGGGAAAAGTAATATTAATTGTGTCCCAATTGCTTTTCTTGCTTTGTGACTGCAATATCAACATTGAAGAAACTCAATGTTCATCAGTATAATGCTACTCATAAGGACTACACACATTTCAAATTAGAGGGCAAATTGAGAAAGTTTGTGTCTGAGTAAGATTACTCCACTTTGTCTTGGAGAAGACTCGCTTTAACGCCGTTAGGTAGTGTTATAATAAAGCAGTATAAAAGAAAAGGATACAAACCCTCTTTCTCGTCAACCATAGGATGTCGTAGCGATATGGGAGTGTTATGCAGGAAATGAATATTTTCATTTCCTCTTTTATGCGCATTATTATATCCATGATATAACACTTTTGACACGAATGGAAAAGATAAAGAATCATACGGGAATTTGAGATGCCGGAGGATTTTTCTGGAGAAGCCATTATTTATATTATTATTTAACGGTAATTCGAGCAGGTTGGATTTATCTTCTATGTCTTTGGTGAGGACATATTTCCCAATGGGAAAAGAGTGAGTCATGGGTATTTCCCAACAGACTGCTAGCCGGGAATAGTTTCGATATGTCTCTGGTGAGGATATATTTTCCCAACGGGAAAACGGCGTTATGGGCATGTGAGCTGCTCCGTGGTGGACGATGGGGTGAATTAATAAAACTTGATGTTTGCCGCGAATCTGACGTAATTAAAATAAATTGCCCAAAGCATAATAAAAGCAAAATTTTATCGTCAAAATCTTTATTATTCTTTAAGGATTTTTTTTTTTCATGCAATTTTTTAATCCGTTTTAGAACTTTGGAAATTTGGGTTAACATTTTTTTTTTTAATATTTTTAATAATATGCAGGATCTTAATTTTTTACGGAAAATTTGGGTGTCTTTGCTGGAAAAAACATTGATTTGGACATTTTTATAATATCAAATAATTGTCGGATTTTAATGAAACTTTCACAACTTATTCAGAAATTAATGAAATTATTTTTGAAATTATTTTTTTTTTTAATATCTATTACCAATCGATCATTTAATTTTTATGAAATTTCGGGAAATTCTTTTTTGTATCGCTTAATGTATGTGTTTGTTATAAGATCAAGTCCTTGGAGAAATTAAATCATTAACTGTTTTTGGTCAAAAAGGCTCCCAATTACAGAAAAATCTGCTCTGAATCGTAAAATAAAAATGCAATAAAATTAAAACATTTTTTAAAATTAGAAATGCTTTTTACAATATATTAATTATGGACACTATTGTTTGAAGAAAAAAGTTTTTCGATGGATAATGAATTTTATAATAACTGTTTTAAATTTTTTTTAAATTTATAAACTTTTAAATTTTTATTTTAAACAAAAAGTAAGTAATATTTGTTCCAATTCAAACTAATTAAACTTTAAATCATCTAATCTTCCTCAAATAAAGTTTCAAAGAAGTATATTTCATTTTTATTCTATAGATTTTAATAAAAGGCGAGAGAGAAAAATTCCAATCAGTTTAAATTCGGTTTGATATACACCAAAGTATTTTTCTTATTGGGAATATTACATTTAAAAGGTGGACGGACATTTGCGTCCCTGGATAATTACATACCTCTAATAATTTTTTGAAGTTACCATTTTTTTTTTTTAAAGAATTGTTTAATATAGAAATTTGCGCACTAATGTCTTTAAACAAGGTAGAAAGGTAGTTACCATAAATTAAAAATGAGAGAAAAATATTTTTTCCAGCAGTGCGTACCACAAAATAGATTCTGGATTTCATAGATTATATTTTTATTTGGAACCCATGGTTAAGTTCCGAAAATCAAACACTGGTGGAAAAATATTTGTAGACGAGGAAAATTACAGCTATCATTAACATTTAACATAAAAAACCGCCAATAAAACAAAAACATATTGGCGATGTGAAGAGCGTTCTTACAACACTGTTAATCTGTCAATGTATATTAAACAAAAATTAATTTAATTTTTATTTTATTCATTTTATAAAAATTTATGATTACTACTTATGCTTTTTTCAAAATTTATGGTAATTACCTTTAAAAGCTTCAAAAAATTATCAGAGGCACGCAATTATTCAGGGACGCATTTGCCTGGTACGCAAATGTCCAAGAACCCATTAAAACTATTAACTAGGAATTAAAAAATAAAATTAAAACTTAAACACAGATTTTTTTTTTTTTAAATGCATTTTTAAACTTAGATATCACTTGGGGCGGTAACTATACAAATATCTTTGTTATTTGTATGAATATGGGACATTTTAAATACTATTCTCGTCAAACTTCACACCTTCGTTTAATATTTTTAAATTACAATGACTGCTTTGGAAAGAAAAGTACGTCGTAGTTTCCTGTCGCCTTTTCCTCAGTTTGGAATTTAGAGTAGTTAGACGCCAAAGCTAGAGAACCCAATCTACTTTGTAAACCATTTAATCTGGGGGAGAATAGATAGATTCATACCTCTCCCAAAAGAGAACTTCAACTAGGTAGATTATACCGTGATTTGAACTCGGTTCTCTGATTACATTTTCCGCGCTGATAGTTATGAAATACCGCATGCTGAGAATCATGGGAAGTAACTAAAGTTAAAAATGTAAAAGTTAATTCCCTTGTTCATAAATTTGAGATGATAGCATTGTTTACTTTTTTTTAAAATTCGGAACGAAAATAATATCAATAAAATAAAATACAATAAAAAGATACTTGAAAACGTATCTATTCTGAACATAGGCATTTATATTTCAGTAGCGGTCATTGTGAATCGCCATGGCTGTTCAAGGTACCGTCATAGTACATTCACTTTTTATTTTAGATTTTTTTTTACTAAAAGGAGAGAGAGAAAAATTTCAAACAAAGTATTTTTCTTATTGGGAAAGCCAAAGGAAAAACAAAACAAAAAAACAAAAGAAACCGCTACTAATCACTGTTTTTAAAATTAACTCCAAATCAGGAAATTATTCGATTTTCGTTACATTTTCACTAATTCATGAATCAATTTTTTTACTGAATAGAATATTTCATGAAAACACTTCGTGAAAATATTTTTATCATTTGCACCTCACTCTGGAATGGATACATCGTGAACACATTTAAAATTGTGCATCGATGAAATTATATATGAAACAGATTTTAGAGATTTATAAAGAAAAATCCCTGAAGACGTAAATTTCAATAAAAAAAAAATGATAGAATGTTAAGTCAGAAGATCTTGAAAACAGTGTTCTAAGAACAATGGTCTTGGGAAAAGTAGTATAGTGGTTTCTATTTTGTTTGTGGACTAAGATAGAGATCGTTGATAGCAGTGACACACCAAAAGCCGTTACTTAAAGCGGAAAGCATCTCACAAAAATACTAATAACTGTTTTTTTTTTTAAGAAACATGAGTTCAAAAGAAGTGCAAATTATACATGCAAGGGGGAGCAACTCTTGCATCTTAATATTATTATTAAAACGTTTCTCGTTGCCTTATCTACTGTTTTAAATTCAGAGTTGTCATGCTCCTCGCCTGATTGCCCTCTCAAGGCTAAAGACTCCAGTACGCCTTACTATTTTATCCATAGGTGGAGATGATGAAGAAATGGAATTATACCTTTCTTTTCCAAGTGAATGGATGCGAAGTTAACGTATCAGCCTAAGAGGACATTTGGACGCGGTTGTTTGCCTATTCCAGCATATGAGAAATGTAGCTCGATAATTTTGGGGCGAAAATAGCTTCCAAATACTTTCAGTCAATCTTTATCCGTTATTTACTTTGTCATGACTTTAATTTCCTAAACTGTATCTTTACTAGTTAATGGGCACTGCTGTCTACACATACATTCGTCCTTATGAAATGCTCATAAAGCAATGCAAAATTTGAGCAATTATTAAAAAAATACACTTTCTTATTCTTTAATAATAACATTATTATTATTATTGAGTAAGAGTAGCACAATAAAGTGACCCTGAGTTACAAATATACGAATTCCAATATACCCATCATGACAACCAATCTGATAAGGATATACAAGGCACATGCATAACAGCCAAATGTGCGCAGTATGATGGCAGCGTTTTAACAGAAATACCCCCAGGTCCTTTAACCCACTCTACTCAGCGGTCTCCGATTTAGATCCCAAGTATCGAAAAGTCGTCTTAGCTGCTTCATCCTTAATACCTTTTTTTTTTTTTACCTCCTGACACGGCTACGATCCTTCACTACTCCCGCTCATGATCAGAGATTCACAATGAGTGCGTCAACTCCTAGTTAATACCAGGCTAATGACAAGCAAATCTGTGGTACTGAACGGGATTATTATTATTACTTGTTCGCTCCCTGTTGGCAAGATGATTAAACTTCAGATCTAAATTGTTTATTTAAAATACTACATTGATTAGAAAATATATTAAGTTTAAATACAGAAAGAGTCAAAGAAATTTGTTCACGCAACAGATGTCCATTTCAATTTCATTCAAATTATGTCTGTACGTACGTTTGCGTGGACGCATGCATATTTTTAATTTAATGATAGACCTAAAATATTTAAAAAAAAATCAAATAATTTCATTTTTTCTTATGATTATCTCATGTTTTTAGAGTTCAAAAAAAATTAACGGACTTTTCGCTAAGAAATGATTTTTTCTTAACGTGCTACTTTTTTCATTTTTATTACTTATGACGATAAAATTAATTAAATTCAAACTTAAAAAAAAATTAAGAGCCACAAAAATAAAACAATAAATTCGGATAAAAAATACCATGTGGAATGAGGCGGGAAAATGCTCCGACTAATTTCTCGATGAAGAACGTGTAGACTGATATCGATATATGATGTCTACAAATAGATAGAAACTGTGAAATAATTATCGATAAAGCTCTCTCATTGTAGATAAGAGAAAGAAAAACTGATTATTTATTTCACAACTAAAATTATTATTTCACTTGTAAACAAAGAGACAGTGTGACAACATGAAGCTTGTAGGGACATTATTATTATTATAAATAAACAAAATATAAAATAATAAATAAAATAAAACAATAACATAAAAACATTGTATAAAAAAAAAATTAAAAATAATAAAAATACTCCCATAATGCAACAAAAACTGTTCCTGCCAGAAATACTGACAACTCGCCAAAAGACGTTAAATTCAATCTCTTCGCCACGAATCTTGATACGGGCAAAACGTGTCCAACTTCTCTCTGTGACATGGCTTGTAATAACATGGTGTAATTTCTTCCTTGTATCACATGTACCATAAAACAATTGTAAGTAAAAAATGCACACACCAATACACACAATAATATAAATAAACTGTATAACATTAACATACAATTTACTATGCTTTTCTTGTTATTTCTGTACGTTTTATTTCCTGTCAAGTATGTTTTTATCTCAGTGGACACAAAGCTAATTTCTGCTGCTATAATGTGAGTGAACCCCCACAAGCTCTTAAGTTTTTCTTTCTTCGCTTTTTTTCTTGTCCACAACTTTGATTTTATTATTTAGCCAAATGTAATGGTTGTTCAAACTTAGTGGGAGTTGAATGTATTATTTTAGTATCTTATTTCAAACTCGGTCAGATTGTGTGTGTGTGTGTGTACACATTGAATGACACAAACACATATAAGGCACGTGCAACACAGTTATAGGCATATACATTACATATACTCATGCAAAGTCAGCACTTCTTTTATAATATAGATTATTATTATTATTATTATTATGCTGATGATGCGTGTTCGTATGTACAATCGTTACGCTTTTTTGCCCAAGTTCAAAATATAGTATCGATTTGATCTTGTGAGCTAGAATCAGTTACACTTTCTGAATAAGAAGCCTATATACAATAGCATTAAACAGGGAGGAGTTAAGGAAAAGTGAAGAGGAGGAGGAAGGGAGAAAATAATGCGTGAAAGAAGTATTAAAAATGGAGAAAAAACGCAAAAAAAATGAAAACAAAAAGTATATATATATATATATATATATATATATATATATATATATATATATAGAGAGAGAGGGGAGGAAGGAACGGAGATGAAAGACAGAAAGAGGCAGTCTCGCAGCTTGGATGACAAGAGACAATGAGTGAATGATTGAAAGGCAGGTAAAGGATGGAAAAGTGCCAGTATTGCGATACATCAAATGTGAAACTAATTCTTGTTTTTAGTAAAGACATGGATGGTTAAACAAAACTTGGGAGGGATAAAGGAGAAATTAAATAATGTGGAAAAAGTAAATGAAAAAAAGCCGAGATATGAGAAAATAGTTTTTTTGTCAACACCCGTTAGACTATTCTAAGTGTACAAATATCAGTTACTGTGCAATGTTCATTTTCTTTCCAAATAACATGATTGGATCGTTGGTCATCATCTCGGAGATGGACAGAGTTATATTATTTTTTAAAATCATTTCACCTCAAGTAAGGCGGGAATTCAACTAGTGCGCAGGGGGTTACAGACAATGAAAGTGAAAGAGAAAATTGAGAATAGGGAGAATTGAGGAAAGGACAAAAGATGAACGGGATTCAGAAAGACAGAAGATGGTGATTGATATTGCATTTATATTTTTGAAGATTGCAGTTATCAGGGAAGCAAGTAAACGGTAGTTTCACAAGTGGGAAGTGCGAGAAAAGAAACTGTTGAAGCATTATACATCGTTCATAGCATCTCGAAGGCAGTGAGCCATATCCTCTCTTTAACATCAAAAATTGTTTGTGATAATATAATCTGAGATCATCACCAGAGTATCTCTTGGGCCAGTGCCGGATTGAAATCATAAAGACAGTCTAACAATTTATGCCTTTTCAGCCCCTTCCTGATAACAACTAGGCCTATAGTTACTGATTTTAATATAGTCATAGAATTAAGTATCTGGCCCTTTTCCTGTAAATATAATTAACGAGAAAATCAGAATATTCGTTATTTCACACAATACACATTATATCAGAAGTTAAAATGGACATTGGTTCTTGCAGCATCAACAAACTGTGTGTGTTATGAGAAGCAAGATAATGGCAATGATAATATAAGCCGTTTCCCTACAAGGAAACATTTGGTATTCATTGACCGAGCACCCAGTACTGTTTTCAGTCGAAATTTATAAAATCTTTCTTTTAAAATACTTTTTTGGGAAAACAAATTTCTCAAGTCCAGTAGCTGTTATGGCTGTTTCCAGTATTGATAAGGGGTTCCTTCCTAACCTTTTATTTTGAGTTGCATGTACTATCCATTTTAGTTGTTACTTTTGTTGGTAGTCGTCAAGTGATGTGGTTTCTGTTATTTGGTACAGTTCTTGGTTTGTGATTTTGTATCGCCAGTTTGCAATGTTCAAAGAAGGATGATCTTTACCAAGACCCTCAGGCTTTATTCACTTAAAACCTTTTATTTCAATTGCGTTTATATACAAATGGCAGTTTAGATATTTCTGAACGGGTTTGGCGCCATTCATATGAATGTCTTGATCTGACGAGGCTATTTAAGAACATGACGAGTTTTCAGGTTGATGTTTTCGTTTCGTAGCAATTTGCGTTGTTGGGTAGAACTACTTCGGGCACAGCCTATTCTATGTTTCTGTTTCTTTTTCTCCTATACTTTGATCCATACGTCGATATATCTGAAGTGTGTTTAGTATTTACTAATTCCACATGCTGAAATTTTATGATAGATTCATGGTATGTGTCATCACTGCTTTCATTCCAATCTAAGATCATAGTTTCTGTTTTGGAAATATTTATGTTCAGTCGCATTTCTTTGAATATTTGATAGATGATGCTGGTTTTCCATTCATGATCATTCTTATCCCGGCTTTGAATACCTATGTTATCAGCATAACCTCCATCTCATCATCAGTACATTGGCATCGGAAAGGAAAGCAGGATTGTTATCTTCTATTGGTAGAGTCTTTTGGGATGCGGGATGCTTAAATGATCATTGCCCATCTCATTATATCTGTATTTGTAAATGCGTAGGGTATAGTCAAGGAATTAATTAAAAAAGCTTATATTTCCACCTTGTATTCCTGACGAGGTCTGAAATGTTTTTGTATTGAGGTTTTAGCCAGATATGTACGATTTTTTAGATCGATACAGTTCCTCTACTAGATCGATGCATTCAGTGTATTCGGAGCCTCGAAGGCGATTTCTAATGGATGAGAAGAGGAAGTCTCTATTGATGTGGTCATATGCTGCTGTGAGGTCAACACGGCATGTATGCAGTTCCCTATTAGAGAATTTAGCAATTTCCTAGAGTTGTTTGATGATATATATATGTCATCATTGCATCCCTTATCAGAACGAAAACCAAACTGGTTTGTGAGGAGTTGACTTTCATAAAACGATGAGAGCTTAGTTGATATAATATTCATTAATACTTTCATCATGATGGATCCAATTGAGCTATGTCTGTATGTGTGATGGCTACTTTTATGTTTTCATAATGGATTATTACGTGATAAACCCCACTTTTTGGGGATGTATTTCTCATTCCAGATTTCTTTCATAAATTAGTGGAACTTGTTATTGAATTCAGGGAGAAAGTAAGCTATTTTGAAAAGTTCAGTCTCAATGTTGAGTGATGCTTTTTATTCTTTAGTTTTTTAATAGCTTTCTTATTTTCAGTAGGTTCATGATTCTTTATATTTGGAGGCGGACTTTGTAATAGTTGGATATTGGTATATATTTTATTTCTGCGGGCATCTTACGTTTAGTCTGGTTAGGGTTACAATGTGATTCAAAGTAGTTTTTGAAATCAGGATATTTATTTCTGTGGGGTTTTGATTGTATGATATTATCGTCTTTTTTCGCTTTTCTCCACATTTTAATAGACTGCGTTGTTTGGCTTCATTAATTTAATTTCTAATTTTTTAGAGATACTGGGTTCTTAGAATTAGCTCTTTTTTTATTTTCCTTGTTAATCGTCTGGTATTTTGCCTTCCATTTTTTTCTTCTGTTTGTTTCTTGAAACAATTTTTCAACTCAAGTTTGTCGTCCCATGAGTATATTTTTCCTTCTAGGTCTTCTTGGGATGCTCTCACGTGCTTCATCTAGCAACAATATGATAACATTATTAGATTCCTTTATGTTTTGATCAAGATTTACTGACATCAATTTGAACTCTAGTTTATTACTAAATTCTAAATGTACCTTTCATTTTTAAAGTCTTGGATGTTATTATTAGTTTATGTGGTGCTAAAGCGAGCTACTTTGTTGGCTGGTGTTGTCAGTTTATTTAGAAGTAATCTGTGATCTGATTCAAAGTAGGAGTTGTATGCTCGAATATCTGTCACAAACTACCTAATCCATGAGTCTGAGATGCTGAAGTCAATCTTTTTCGTTACATTATCTGGGCTGTGCTATCTGATGTGTTGTTTCATAAGATGATCAAACAATATGAACTGAACAAAGTTCGACAATTATTTTAAGACATTTTTATGTTTATACATTCTTTTTTATAGATACAAATATTTTAAGTAAATGCTCTGTTTATAATAAACAGTATTAAACAACATTTACCGGCCTGAATGTCCGAGAAATTTTCACTCCGACAGAATTTGAACCTGTATCCTATACGGAACCGTCATTTAGCTTGACGTGCCTTTACCTGTTTGGCCACAGAGGAGCATTCGGATAGTAAGGTCGAATTTACTGTATTTAAACTTCAATCTTCCATGAATCTCTCACGTACATTCATATCTGCTCATGGCGTATCAAATGTAAACAAATGACGTCACACATTATGAAATGGACAAAGTCCGACAAATATTTTAAGACATTTTTTTGTTTATACATTCTTTTTTTTATAGATACAAATATTTAAGTAAATGCTCTGTGAAAATTTCTCGGACATTCAGGCCGGTAAATGTTGTTTAATACTGTTTATTATAAACAGAGCCTTTACTTAAATATTTGTATCTATAAAAAAAGAATGTATAAACATAAAAAATGTCTTCAAATATGAACTGAGACAATTTCAGATATTCAGGAACAATCTTGAATGAGTATAAAATAAATCAGTTTTTCACTGCTTGTTATACCGTACCTATGGGTATATCCAAATCCTCATAGATACAGTGGAATATACTATCTGGTGTGTGTGTGTGTGGGGGGGGGATTCACCACTACTTCACCACTAGCAGTGAATTACTTACTACATGTGGCTGGTGAATCTTGTATGTTGTTAATGTTATAAAGATTACCCCGTTCCATTTTCAACCTTCGTTTTGGTCATTCAGTAACCTTTTATAGGTTACAACATTGGTAAACTTGTCCTTTAAAATAAAAGAGAAAGGGGCGCTGTTTTCTTGGTTTAAGATTCCGAAAAAAAAAAATTAACGAACGAAATGAGTTAACTTAAGTATCTTTCGTTATGGTATTTTACGAGTCTGGTAAGTTTTTATCACGAATATCTGTTCATTACAAGACATAATAACCTCATACGACCAACAATGTTGCCCATTTCACTTTAGATAGCCAAAGCACGTGCTTATTTTATTCAATGGTAAATCCCGGGAGTCGAACAGATACTACACTCTGATCATAGGTAGAAAACGTATGGTTCTATATTCGAACAAGCAGAATATTACAGATTCTTTTAATGAAAATATACATTTACTTTTATCATTAAAAAAAAAAACACTATTTTAATCTCGAGTAATTACTACTTTCTGAAATTATTTGTTATTTTAGCAAATTGGTTTTGATGAGCACATATTTTTTTTTCAGTTGGCTTTTGGGAGTCTTCTTTGAGTTTTGATTTGAATAATATCATCAGAACAGCAATTGTGAAGTTGCATTTGAATTGTTCGAATAGCAATTTGAAGTTTCTATGTCAGCTGCATTGTGTGTCAGTTGAAATTCATACAAAAATAGTAGGCATACTTGTTTCACAAACAACATATTTTCAAAGGTAATAAACAAAAACAAAACTATTGTATCGCTCTGAAAAGCAGTAGAATAGCTAGATATCCAATAGTAGGTACCTCCACTTTTTCGGCATAAATTTTCTATACCTAATGTTTAGGACGAATTTTTAAAAATGAAAAAGCATTCTTGAAGATTTCATTTTAGCTTTAATTGAAAGCTAAAGATTTAAATTTATTATTTCCAGTAAGTAAAATATTCTGGTGTATTTCAGATAGAAATTATATACATTGGAATTTTATATATATTTAATTTCGATTTCTTAAAATTAAAAAAAAAAACAATTTATCGATTTTAAAACTCTTCAATATATATATATATATATATATATATATATATATATATTTCTGACACGTTATTTGAGTAAATTTAGAAAATTTAAAGTTAAATTAATGTGATTTGAAATAAATATTATAGCATAAAAAAATAAAAACTCTTAGATCACGTGACCTTTTCATAATAATGCCATGTTTAGCCTTTCATAGATGAAAAAAGGAACAAATTAAGTAAAAAAATAATTTAAAAAATAGAATAGAGTAATTACGTTTATTAATACTTTCAATTTTGGATTCGTAAATTTCGTTTCCACTTAATTACTATATCACATCCTGAAAGTAGCTCAATACAGAATTTTACACGATTTTAAACTATTATAAATTATTATAATTAAAATTTTAAAAAAAATGAAAAAAAATCTTGTAAAAATTCATTATTCATCCGAAAAATTTTATTTCTTCAGACAATAGTGTCCTTGATATAACCTATTTACAAAAGCAATTAAAATCTTTTCTAATTAAATAATGTCATAGTTTTATTGCATTCATTATTTTTCAAGTCAGAGCAGATTTTCAGTTAGAATAGTGCAAGTTTAAAAAAAAAAAAAATAGGCGATTTACATTCTACTTTTAACGAATAAAAAAAATTCAGAAAATAAAGTTTTTGCGAAATTTCATGAAATTAAATGGGTGGTAACATGTGTAAAAAAAAATATTTTTTACTAAAATTTTCTAAAAATAAATTTCCAAAATAATTCCATTCATTTGTGAATAAGTCTTGAAAATTTCATTAAAATCGGGCAATTATTTAATTTTTTCAAGAATTTCCAAATCAATGTGTTTTTAACGGAAAAAAGCACAAAAAAGTCAATGTAATTATTATGCCACCTCGATGACGTAAACAAAACAAGATTTTAACCAACATTTCGAACGTGTTAGAAATCATGAAAAAATTTTAAAAAATAATCAAAAAAATTTTGGTCTTCCATCTTAATAATAACAAAAACATTTTGACGATAAACTTTATTTTTATTAAGTTTGTGACCTTTTTCATTACTTGCTGTCATGATAAAATCTGAGAGACTCTTTCAGCAATAACCGTTAACACATCAGCAGTTGACATAGAGAAGCGAACATCATATTGTTTGGCCCTTCAAGGTGAAATGCTTACCCAATTCGGAGTTGATTAGAACATCTAGAACTTTGCCAAAAAGAGGTAGAAGACAAATAGATCGATAGTTAGACAAGTTAGAAAGGACAGTTCGTCAGAGTTCTTAAAACAGGAATTACAAAAGAGGATTTTCAACAAGCCAGAAAGCAAGAAGCAGCGAGGTTTTTCACGCTCATTAACTCAGTGCTCAGTAAGAAGATGAGGGCATCAGTTTTGGAGGCAGTATATTTGAAAAAGGACGAGAGACGAGTTGCCGCCATGTAAGATCTGAAGCTGCCCCAGTCGGCTTTTGTGTACCGAAAAATCGTTCTATGGAACAGCACAATCGGAGATGCCTTTGGTTTGGCATAAACTTTGACACTGACTAGTGCATGATCTGAAGATCCCAGTTGGGTTAAAAATTCAGCGAAGCTCTTTTCAGGGATGGATATAAGAAAGAGTTTAAGGAAGTTCGCCTGATGTCCTGTTGCACCAAGAAAATGAGTGAGTTATGATCTGTGTTAGTTCATAGGTGATAAAGTCGTCTCGGCAGTGTCTGTATTCGTCATCGGGCTTGTTCGAGTGAACCAACCGCTCCTTATGTTGAATATTGAAGTACCCCCAAATATCAAAGCTAGCTGAAGGATACTTATCAATCGTCTCAGCTATTCGGTCAAACATTACAATTGCATCATCCCGAGGAAGCACAGATACGGGAGTCTTCGTTTTTGGTGTCTCTGCCTCACGGGAGTTCGTCCTTAATATAAGAAACCGTGACTATTTTGATGGCCATGCTTTACTATTATGAGCGAGTAACCCAAGATTTCGAGTTCTTGCACTGGGATGGGAGGTCAGATTTAGCATCAATCTGACTGATCAGTGGCTGCAACTTTTCATATTGAGGGTACCGTGTTGGCAGTTTTTCTGGTTGCTGCATCCCGACTGATAACAAGGAGCCTGAACTCTTTGGTAGCACTTAGGTAGGCTCATCTGGTCAACAGTTTCGGGGTATTTGCTGTGCCGTGTCGCGCATCGAAGGTGTCCCTGTATGTACTTCCGGTGGGGAAGCCTGAGGCCATATTATCTTATCCAGGTTTCGACCGGTTTGTATTACCTTAAACGATGGACTGCGATAATTAAATTGGCCTTTTTAAAAATTAAAATAATCTCATAAAGGTTACAATTAAATAAATAAATAAATAAGAGTAAAACAGTAAGCAAAAAAATCTCCTAACCTCTTAACCTTTTTTTTTTTCAATATTCGTGGGATTCGTAGCAATTTTTGTGATGTAGAATTTTTTTCTCTTGAAACATTCTCCTTATATCTTAGTGTTTTGTGAAACTAATTTAAACTCTTCGATCTTTACCAAAGAATTTCCTGTCCCAAGCTATCTTTCCCTTTGTCGAAAATATTCAGGATATATGCGTAGTCTTGAAAATTTTCCTATGGCAAAGAAATTGTTTCTTGAGTTCCCGGATGATTCTTTCATGTACTTTCGACTTTCTTTATTGCACTTTGTTAGCTGTCGCTCCCCTTCTTCTCAGGACTAACATATTTGACAAAATATCTGACAGTATTGAAATGACCCTTTCTCTATATATTCATCTGTGATCATCTTTGTGTTTGGTGATTTTAATGCTCATGATTTCAAATGCCTTAATCATTCTAATATTACTGATGTTGTGAGTATTCAAACTTTCAATTTTTCAACTACTTTGTCTCTCAGTCAAATAATAGATTTCGCTACTAATGCTTTTTTACTTGATCTGTTCCTTACTTCCACTCCTAGCATTTGTCGAGCATCGCAACTCTGTCTTGTAATGTCTGTTCTTTTGACCACTTTATTAGACACAAACTTCCTGTTCACAAGACTTCTTTGTGTTAACAGCGTACCGATTGGGATTTATTTCGCGACTTTCTTCGCAATGCTACTTGGAGTTTAATTTTTAACTTTGCTATTGAAAATGTGCCAACTTAAGTTTCTTCTTCGGTAAAATTTGGTATCGATGTTTTTGTGCCATCTTGGAAATACCGAGCGAAACTACCATCTTCTCCTTGGTTCACACCTGTCTGTTCAATCGCTATAGCACACTTTTTTCCGGCTGTACCAATGTGATAGTTCTGATCACAACAGACGCCTCATTGTATCCGCTCGTAATAATTGTAAACATGTTCTCAATGAGGCTATCTTTGTCCGCTGACAGGATGAGGCACCATAGCATTTCTAACAAGTTTGGTTCTCGTGACTACTGTCGGCTCTTTAAAATTGTGTTAAATAAGGGTAAATCCTCTATTCCTCCTCTCTTCACCTCAGTTTGAGGTGTTATCGTAGTTTGCTGATAAAGCAATATGCTTTGCTCCTAAATTCTCTTCCAATTCTAGATGCTGGTGTTCGAATACAAAGGTAAATATCAAGAAAATAGCTACTTAATGATTGAAATAGTTGCGTATTTCTTTCAAGTTTGGAGGTCGATGTTTGAGCACAGACAATGGCTAACCTTAGTAAATATCAATGTAAGAACGCCTTAGAGTACAAACAAAATTAAAAATAAAGAACGAGGAAAAAATATAATAAAATAAGCAATATATAGGTAAAGATGTAGATACATACACAACGATTTTGGGTCGCGTAAGACAAATCTAGAATAAACAAAGCTTTTACGAACATAAAAATGAAGAGGTTATGATTTCTTTCTATACATCTAAAGACGCCCGCTACTCCCCCATGACCTCGATGTTCTTTTAAGTATGACTTGTCCATCTTGACGAGGATAAAGGATGAGGTCAACTTGAAAAGAACCACTCCCCGTAACAAAGGCTCGACTCGAAGTCTCTCTTTTATATTACGTAAAAAAAAAAAAAAACTAAACCGCTACATGTCATGATGTGCTTGGACTTGGCCGTTCGCGCGCTGAAGGTGCGTAAGAATCAAAACGTTATCAAAGTCAACAATGATAGAGTTTCCAATTGATGCAGTCGTATTTCCAGTTAATCAACTTCATATTTAAGGTGAAATTGCCAATAATCATGAAGAGGGTACGGCCTCAGACTTCCCTGTTATATATCAATCGGGAACATTGTAAGCAATGTCATAGACATTGACTTTTCGATAAATGAATTATGTTTTCGTTTAATCTCTCTCTCTCACACATACACAGATTGTATTTCCTCTGAGAGATCAATTATTTAAAGTAAACTGTCGTCTGTAATTATAGCACTCAATATTAAGAGATCTTCGTAATTAAGTGTAAGTTCTACACATGATGTTAATTAGCTGACTCGCGTATATTTAAATTTGAAATGTAATGTTCCAAAAATACCAGGATGTAGTTAACAAAACTTCTGCCTACAATAGTGAGAGTATTTAGTTGTTAATAATAATGATGCAGTCGAAAATATTTGAGGAAAATTCTCACCCCCAAAAAACGTGAATATTTCCGAATTTACAACAACGTATTCGAAAGTTGGAAAGATATAATAGAAAAATAAAACAGATCTTGTCAGTTAAATTTAATAAGATATTTTTAAAGAATCCCTGTTGTGCCCACGCACACGCAAACACGCACATATTGTGATATATATATATATACCTCCAAAGATTCGCTACAAAATGAAAATGCATGATGAAAAAATGCCCCAAAGTTAATAAAAACTAAGTTTTATCATTAGATTCATTGTGTTATTATTAAGAGGAAAGATCAATGGATTTTTTATGAAAAAATTTTTTAACACTTTCTAGAACCTTGTAAATTTTAGTTTATAATTTTGTTTTTCTGGTGTCAAACGTAGGACCATAAATCAAGACGGAAAATTTTAGTCTTTTTGCTGTAAAAACACACATTGATTTGGAAATTCTTGTAAAATTCAGATAATTGTCGGATATTAACGAAACTTTGAATTAAATTATTTTTTAAATGTTTCTTTTTTAGAAAATCTTGGGGAAAATATTTTTTACATCTTTTAATCACTCCCACCTATTTAATTTTATGAAATTTTGAAAAATTCTTTTTGTAGAACTTAATGTTTATATTAATTATAAGGACAAGTCATCGGAGAACTTAAATAATAATTTTTTGGTCAAACAAGACTACAAGTTACATTAAAATCTGCACTGAATCATAAAATAAATGCAACAAAACTAAGGCTTATTTTATTGGAAAAAATTTTAATCGCTTTTTGTGAATAAAATATATACTGCCTCCAAAATCTTCAAACATACTACATCCGATACTACTGCCCTCGTCTCAGAACGGATCATTTCTGGAATGGATAGTTTTATATCTCAGAAAAAATTCCAGCAAAAACCAAACTGTAGGCCTTGGTTCAACCCTGAATCTGCTGCAGCGATAGCTCACCGTAACCACTACTACAATATCGATCACAAGGAGCGATACAGTTGGACACTTGCTACAGTCAGAACTACCCGCAATCATTGCAAGAGAGTTCTAGAAAATGCAAAGTGTAGCAATGCTGGAACAGTCTAGGCCAAGGTTGACAAAAATCAAATTGTATCCCGGGAGTTCTGGAAGATTTCCAACTAAATACAGAATAGAGGCAAAACTTCAGTGCTCACTATTATAAATGACTCAGAGGTCATATCATCCTCAACAGATAATGCGAAGCTTTTGATCTTGCCTCTAACTTAACTTTTGATGACAAAGGCCATCCCTTTCTTGACTTCATCCGTCTCACTGAGCACAACCCAGTCCGGGAAATCTCAAGACTTATCAAATGTTTTGACCCTGAGAAGGTCACTGGTCCAGACAAAATCCCAGTGGCTGTTCTTAAGAATATCAACCCTGAGTTATACCTGACCTTAGCGAAATTATTTAACCACTGCTAAAGACAACAAATACATTTCAAGGAAGATCGCATTAAATATTTCAAAAACCTTTGACAAGGTGTGACATAAAAGATTACTACACGATCTAGCTATGGAATCGCTGGCAGAGTCATTTGAATTATAAAGTCCTTCCTGAAGGTAGTTATTAACGGCCAGTCCTTTGAGGCCCTAACGTTCAATGCAGACGTCCCCAAGGTTCGCTTTTTGGTCCACCTCTCTAGTTTACATAAATGATCTAAGAGTATACACCGATCATTTGTAAGTATCTATGTTGATGATACAACGGCATATAGATGACCAGAGCTTGGCAGCTATATCTCTTCTTTGACCGAGTTGTGACTTTTCAGTATGTGTTGGGGAAACTGGCTGGTTACATGCAATGGCCCAAAAACCAAACATGTGACAAGCCATCATCGTCTATCGGATCCAGAACTCTCGCCAATTACGATGGTCGAGTGTTACCTCGGGGATGCCCCATACCTTGAGTACCTATTCGGACGTAAACTCACCTCATACCTTAAGTGAAACTCGTACATACGATCCATCACTAAAGATGCTGAAAAAATGGCCTGTACCCTGTACCTCTCCAGTAAGTACCGGACCTTCAACTATCCTCTATCTTTACAAGAGATAGATCGGTACCAAAAATAGAGTACTGCTATCTATCGAGGTATATTGCAAAATATCGTTCTGCAGGAGCTGTCCAGTGTTTCCTTTAATTTTTAGAGGTCAGGTGATAGTGTTATTAAATAAAAACTGTATTTACTAATAATAAATAACAAAACTTACTCTAATGCAGCGAACTCCAGTATTTTAAAAAAGAATTTTGATCTTTTTTTTGTGTGTTTATAAACATTCCGGGTTTTGTAAATACAGACGTCCAGACACAACATTATTAAGAAGTAAGAGCAGTAACTATAGTAAATTTAACATTCATTGGTAATTTTCCAACATTTCCTCAACAAGTCTTTGTAAGTAAGACTATAAAACCAAAGTACCTAAAATTAAATTAAATATTAGAATGCTTAAAATATTTTAAATTTTTGAGTTTACTGGGTTGAATTAAATGTTTACGTTGTATTCATCAAGTGATTTTTTTTCTAATTATCTCCCTTTTTGAATAAATCTACGAAACTCACCTGGCTGTCGATAAATATATCAACACCTCATAAAAATCACACTGTACATTCGGTTTGAAATACAGCAAAGTATTTTGCCTATTGAAAATATTGAATTTATTCTATTAGTTTGGATTTGAGACTAAAATAAAAGCTTAAGGAAATATGTTTCATTTTAAAAATTCTTTTTAAACCTTAGGTATCGCCTTTTTTATATATATATATATATATATATATATATATATATATATATTTGTGTGTGTATGGGACTGAGTGAAAATAACTGTTTTGAATAAAGAGAGCCTCGAACATTAGTAGGAATAAAGATAATTCTTCTGATTTTCAAGTTTAATAGGTATATAAATAACGATAATTGCTTGGAATAAAAAACGTTTAGACTCAATTCTCACGAAAAATGAAAATAATTATTTCTAATAAAGAACTTAATAAGAACAAAAATGAAGGAATTTTCATTGAACAAAGATTTCTTGCATACATCGTTCTGCTTCATTTCTACTAGAATCAGTATTTCATCATTCAGAGCTGGCTTCAAATACACACCATCAACTGAAATTACGATCTGTGACCAGAAATATTTCTGTCAATGTAATCATTTCTAAACATTCAAACCACGAAACCAATAGAAATTTTAGATTAGAGACTTTGAGGAAAAGTATCAAGATATTCCCTGATGTCTACAGCCTGGCCGAACTGTTCATGTATTTTTGCAAAGAGTCATTGTACAACATTCTCTGTATCACATTTTGCATCAAATGTAAGAAAAGCAGAAAAATACTGTCAAGATCAACTTTTCTAATGATAACTAAATATTATGATAAGAAATTCTAACATGTAGTCAGACTAGAATTCTCATCTTTCTTGTGTTTATTCCATTTTAGTCTGTCCATTCTTAGATGTACCTCACATTCAGCGACTTCCAATCCTGACGAGCGAAAAAAAAGTATTTGATAAAATTCCTGTTAAAATAAATAAAAAGTTATTGAATGTTATATACGATGATCGCTAACATACCGGCAATTGTCTGTCGTGTTTTCTCAAGGCCATTAAACACAATAGGTCGCCCAACAAGTGAAAATCATGGCAAACATGTCTGCTGGCTGTGCAAACAATGCAGTTTCTTTATGCATTAAGTGACGGGCGCGCTGACACCTGTTTCTAAAACTGTTTTGTATTCCAAGTTGGGAGTATCAGAATGTGTGTCTATTTTGTTTTAAAGGGTAAAAAAAAAAAGTTAAAGTTCATATCTTAGACAAACAGTGTGTCTTGTTTATTGGAGAATGTTTGTGCTTGGCTGAATAGTTTGTACTTAAAAATGTAAAGACATATTACTAACCACCTACATGTATACAACTAGCTTTCTACTATTTTATCGCCTGGTTAAACTATTACATTACTGGTTAACCATTGACCTAAATGATGAGTGGTTAAGATGGAATCTGGAGTAGAATAAGAATAAAAAGCTATAATGGCATATTTAATTGGCATTTTCCATTGAAAACATTTGAGATAGATATTTACTCAGTTTAGTTTAGTCTGGCTTAAGGTCACAATAATAGAGTTCTCAGTGAAGATCGAATTCATTATACGTTAGTTTAACACCTATAACTCTGAGATATGCAATTTCTTCTCTTATATACTAGAAACAAAGACTTAAAGAATACCAATAGGAGAAAAGAAAAAGTTGTAAGTGATTTTTGTTTTTTAATGGAAATTTGGTTAAGTTCGGATCATATTTTTAGAGAACTACCTAATACCGAACAAATTTTCTACAACGAGATCAAAACGCTAATTACTACATTATGGCAGTTTCTCTCGTGGACTTGAAGATGACAGTGTAGTGGGCCGTGTCGGCGATGTTGAGTAGAAGTAGAGAATACACGTGGGTTAAAATTTTCCTGCTAGCCGGTCCAACTACATGAGAAAGTTGGACTTTAATTAAGTCCAAAGAAAAACAAACACAAGACCGATAAATATATGTAAACAAATATATGTATTTACAAGAAAGGTTACAAGTTACATGGACATAGTGCGTGTGGTGAATATTATGTGTGTGTGTTGTGTTGTGGTGAGTGTTCGTACGTACGTGTATTGTTCTTAGCGTGTTCCCAGCATTTGGGAAACGCTGTATCTGTGAGCGTTCATATCTGCGAGGTGGTAAGGCTGAAAGCCTGAGGAAAAAGAAGAAGAGGCGAAGGGCCAGCGAGTATTTATAGCCAGGGAAGAGAGACCCCTGGTGAAAGGGTTAAGGAGCTAAGGAGGAGCTAACTCCGATAACAGTACGATGGATACTTGACAATAATTAATAAACAAAATTCGAATTGTATATAGCACGATGAAAGCATTTAATTTCAAAACTTTGGATAATACAGAAAGAGTAAAAAAAATATATCAGCCGAAGCATTTTTGGTAATAACAAAACTATAATTCGAATCATACAAGGAGATATTGAAAATTTTCGGACGAAGTCTAAAAATATACCATTACTTTAATCAGTAAGATATTTCAGATATCCTTTAAATTTGGTCACCATTCATTTCGAAATATTCCTTTTCGGAACGTGCCCAGTGATTTCAGTCGAAGGACAAACTTTACAGCAACGCGATAAATGTTCAGGTTTTCCGTAAAGATCTCCTGGCAAACTCCATAATTTATTGTAATCATGTAAGGTAGCTGCTCCGTCGTTCGGAAAATTCCCCATGGATCAATTTAATTTTTTTTCTATATTTTCTGGTATTTTGCTAGTGACAGAGTCGTCTGAATGTCTTGAATAACACGTGTTACTTAAAAAAGATAAAAAAGCTAGGAAGGGTTTGCTAAAATCCGGACGAAGTATTTCTAAGCTCTTGATAGCTGATTTGGTGTGCTACAAACAAAAAAAAATCATGCAGGCGTGTTGCTTGAATTTGTCAGCTATCGTAAGGTTCGGAGAGCCGCCCTAACAATGTAACAAGATTTCAGATAGTAATTGAATAGGTCTATCTAGTAGGAAACGTATTAACAGACTGATTCACTAGAGATAGTACGAATGAGCTATGGCTGTGTGCGCATTTTTGTACAGTTCGAGAACTTTCTTGTATATGGAATAATGAAAATATTTAATCTCGGAACTTCAGAAAATACAGAAATATTGAAGAATGTATTAATCTAAACATGTTAATACCAAGATAATAATTCAAATTATATATGAAATAATGAAAGTGCTTAATCTTGCATTATTACAGGATAATACATAAAGGTTGAAAAATATCGTCCGAAACGTTGTGTTAATGACATGACAATATTCAAAATCATATGAAATAATAAATATGCTTGATTTCGAAACGTCAAAAAACAAACTTATCGAATAACCTTTAGTATTTGACAATTTAGTTTTGAAATTCTCGACTTGACTTCATCTAATATTAAAGAATTAAGTTGACAAAAACAGTGATTTTTTTTTAATGATCAGTAACTATTAAAAAAACGTAGAATTCAATTATAAAATGCATTGTAAAAATAATTTATTCTCTGAAAACATGTAAATATCTACGTGTAATTAAAAATCTCGTTGTTACATTGCATATTATTATGCCTCCCACGAATTCATCTTCAGTAATTACTTCTTAAAGGAATGACACTAATTTTTTTATTACATGACCTAACGTACCGATATTTATACTAGTAGATTTTTCTTTTTTTCTCTCTGGCGTATACATATATTTACCTAGTGTAGAATACTACCCTCGCGTAGGAGTTAGCTCCTACCGGTGTGGTTGAAAATAATATTATCTTAAGCCCCAGGGAGCTATCCCTCGAGGCAGTACCTTTCTTTCGGGAGGAGGCTGGGGTCATTACCAGACGCCTGAGGTGTCTCCAAAATAGGAAGTGCCGAAGGGGTCCTTGAGCAATTTTTCTGCGGCTTTGCCGATAGCCCACATTAAAATTTCGACCTTGTGACAAATTCTGTTGCGGGTGACAGAACTAATTTCAACTTGGAACCTCAAAATGGTAATTTGCAGTTCAAGCCCCGCGCTCAGTTTCTAATAAAAATTTCCCGAATAGTTCCATTTAGGTGTAAATGTACATGCTTGATTTGAAAATAAGAAAGAAATTTTGATAAAATCTACCGTTTTTGAGTTATCGACAATAAAAGTTCGGACTCATTCGCGTCGCGGTGGGTTAAGTTAAAATTAATTCTGCACCCCTCTATTGCGACATCGGCGCGCGGATAAATACCTACACATTCATTTTCTCTCTTACACACACACACAGAGGATGTAGTCCAGCGTTAGGTAGGATCTCTGTTAAGAGCAATCAAGTTTCTATCTTGAGGTATTTTTTACATAGCCATATTATTATTAGCCAACAACCTATCGTGCAAATATTTTATTAATAAGTTTATTTATAAGTAAAGGTGTAAAAATGAAAAAAATTTGAAATTGTCAACTTTTTCCATTTCACTGAAACAGACGTTAAACACTTTTATCTTCTTTTTCTCTCTCTTTTTTTCATTTATTCACTGAAACCAATTAGTGTCTCTGATATATCAGTTCCATCTTTTAACGCGGTTAAAACTGAATAGTCCCTTATTTATGTGGTATTTGCAGCGCGTAACGGTCGTGCGAACTAAGTAACTAACTAACGAAGGGAAGGAGGGACAAGCAGAATTATAATAGATTATTATTATTAATAGTAGTATTAATGCTTTCGAAGAGTTTACATCAAAGGGATCTGATAGCCGTCTCTGGAAATCAAATGACAGCAAGTCAACTCAAATTCTGAGCACCTTTTTCTTTATCATTGCACACTCCAGCAACACCACGAACTGAACATTAAAAAAAATTCTTCTTCAAAGTTTGGTACAGTTACAAGTGTAACTTTATAGACGCATCCTTCTCTTTGATGTTTTACACTTTTCTCAGCTTCCCGGCAAGATTCTGGTGTTTTTTCATTTTTTATTTTTGTTTTCTTTCATTTTCTTCCGGTGATCTACTATATTTACAATCTGGTAGGTCCCCATTTTCATTACAATAATCAAATCCGGTCTTCTCGCTTGTATGGGATGGTTAGTTTGGATCTCTGTCCCAGAGGATCTCTTGTTTTTCTACAACAGCTTTTGATTTGTGTAGGTAACATTTATTTACTTGGTTAAACCCAACTCGCCTCGTTCCTAATGTATAACTTTTCCTACACTGTCGTGTCTGTTGTTATATCTCCTTTGATCCAGCTTGCTACATTCATTTATGATGTTATTTACCATCTCATTTATTTCTCGATATCATTGATATATTTTGACTTATTTTCTCTTTATTAGTTATTGTTATACCATACCTATGGACGATAATGGGTATGTCCCAATTTTATACAGTGGTATATACTGTATGTTGTCTTCCACTTGGAATTCACTTCCAAGTGTGCTAGTGAATGTCTCTGCCTCCGGGCAGAGAGGATCCCCAGACGAGGCTATGTCGAAGGGCAGAGTCTCGTCTCAGGAGACAGCTACCCGACCCCGTTTTTTACGGGCTCTATGGGAAATGTTTGTCCGTGCCTACGGGCTCGGATACTCCACATTAAAACTTGACCTTGGGCCACATCTGACCGTGTGGTGTGGTTAGTGGATATCTTCCACTTGGAATTCACTTCCAAGTGTGCTAGTAAATGTCTCTGCCTCCGGGCAGAGAGGATTCCCAGACGACGCTATGTCGAAGGACAGAGTCTTGTCTGGGGAAACAGCTACTCGACACCGTTTTTTACGAGGTCTACGGGGAATTTTTGACCCAGCCTACGGACTCGGATACCCCGCATTAGACTTCGGCCTTGTGCCACATCAAACTACGTGGTGCGGTTAGTGTATATCTCCACTTGGATTCACTTGTGATTCACCTTGATTCACTTCTAGCTCACCACTAGCAGTTGATCACTTACTACACGCCGCTGGCGAATCTTGTATCTTGTTTCTGTTATAAATATTATCGTTCCATTTCCAGCCTTCGTTATGGTTATTCTTATTCATTAATCTTTTCCTAGGTTACAATAGTTATGCAATTTAGGCCTTCAACCTCAAATGTCTGCTGGTCATCGCTGAAGCTGTATTTTTTTTTAAATTAAATTTTGTCTTGCTAATTCTGTTATAACTTCTGTCATAATCAGTATCTCATTAATCTGTATTGCGCCGCTCTCAAGTTGACATAAATTTCAATGCTTACATTGCGTTCCAACATTATATGAAAATCAATAAAATGATAATTATTATAAAGCTAATTGTCCCAGAGTCATCAAATTTTGGTCAAACTTACACCACAATCTTTTGTCAAATATCATAAGGTGTAAGGTATTATTATTTAGAATTTCGTTTATACAAAAATATACGAAATATGATTATTTAAACATTAATTTATATACAATCATTTCAAAAGAATCAATTTAAAATGATAAGAAGATAACAAATAAACGAAAATGACCAAGCACAAAAAAGATTTATATAGTACAGTAAAAATCAAGCTAAGTTTGATATATTTAGGAAGGATATTAGAATAATCTACAAATTATACTAGAAGAAAATCGTTTACATAGAGAAAATGAATTCAGTAAATATACAAAAATAGAAAGCGGTGTAAGACAAGGATTTATTCAACGTTTCTAGTGAGGTGATTCTGAGAGAATTATAATCCCTACTAGGATTCATTATTGGCGGACACAATCTTAACAGCATTATATATTTATATGATACAGTGTTGGTAGCAGATACAGAATGCAAAAAAAAAAAAAAAATGAACTCTTACAGATAGTAGTAAAGGAAAGTGAGAAGAAAGGACTAACCCTCAATTGTAAAACAGAATGTATGTTTGTCAGCAAAAAGAAGAGCCCAACAAAAAATTACAAATTGGAGATCGAGCAAGTACAAAAATTCAAATATCTAGGAAGTGTTTTAAGATGAAGTGTGACACCAAAATCCGAAGAAACATTGGGATATCGAAAGGTGCCTTTCAAAAGCTAAGCAATGTATGAAGAAACAGGAAAATCTCATTAGAAACAAAGAAAAGAATACTTAACTGTCATTTAATATCACTCCTTCTATATTGGCAGAGAATGCTGGACAATCGCAGCACAGAAGAAGAAGTGACTTGAGGCAACAGAAATGTGATTCTACAGAAGCAGAGAATACCATGGGCTGAACATGTAAGCAATGACAAAGTTTTATAGAAAATGAAAACAAAAAGGACACTTATATTTAACATCAGGAAGAGACAGGTGAAATTTCTCGGGTGCATAATGAAGAAAGAGGGCTTAGAAAATTTGACACACTCAGGACATATTAAAGGCAAGAAGAACAGAGGAAATAAAGTGCCTAACAATTTGACTGAATGGCAGAGCAGGAATTGGGAGCGATAGCGAAGAGACAAATTTACTAAGAGCTACAAAGGACAGGAAATTGTGGAGAGTCATGATCGTCCGCGTCCTGAAGGGACACGGCACATAGAAGAAGCAGTAGTTACATATTAATGTAATATACTTTCTACTCTATTATAATCGCTGAGATAGTTGCAAATTCACCACTCCTCGCACAAGTGTTCGAACACCGCTAAAAATCCAGGATTTTGACTGATTTTCCTCTTCACTTATTCCAATCACATTATCGAACCTTCCCCCTCCCATTAAGCCTTGTACCATCTAAACTAAGTAAATTATCAAATGGTAACAAACTATTGCGATATATTATCTATTACGTCTTTACCTGTAGCTAAGATAGTTACGTATTTCACGCTGGTGTTAGAAGGCGGTGTTCGATTTCAGATAGCAACTAGGAATTTGAAAGCTGATTTTCAAGACAGCTAGTCAGCTTTCAAATCAGGACCAATACCATTATAGACCCTTCTTTGGATTTTTCAAGAATCTAGCGATATTTAGCAGGAACAACTGACCAGATATGGGAGCAATATTCAATTCACGGATGAATGGTAGATTGATAAACGTACAAGATGGAATCTGGCGAGAAAAATTGTGACATCACATAGTTAACCAACATTCCTAGCAGTAGACCTAGCATTTGATTTAATATAATCATTCCACATCATGTCAATGGAAAACGTAAGACTGAGAAGGCGCAAGGAGTTGCTTTCATGGAGGTTAGCATCAGCCATCATGATGGAAGATAAATATGGTGCTCTAAGTTAACTAAAAGACATCAATTTCGTTTTGGAGGCGTTAAAATTTACAGGCCATTTCTTTTCCCAGTTCACAACAGATTGAAGGTCATCTTCGAGATCAACTGTCAGTTTTACTTTATCGAACATACCGTACTTACTATTAAAATAGGAGTAAATATATTAAGCGCGTATCATCATATAATAATTATATATATAGTATTATATAAGAACTTGAGTTTAGTGTTTATAATAGTCAGATAATGAAAAAAAAGTTTCGTGCCGGTCAGTTTAAAATTGACTAAAACATCTTTATGCAATTTTGTTCAGCTAAAAGTCGACGCTGTTCATGAATACAAGCAGCTCTCGAGATATGAATTTGGATTCATCTTTTAAAAAAATGTATTAGAAATTGAGTAAGAAATTAGGCAAGAAATTCAAGATGGTGGCTCCAATCAGGCTATCGTCGATTAAACATGTAATAAAAGAAACTTTTATTAAGATTTTTATAAATTAATGATACATATGATATTGATCATATTCCGCTATAACTTGTTTTTTTTTCTTGCATCCCAAACATCGCTTTATATCGAAGTCTCTTACTACATAGCTCCAATTAGTATGCTAACCACGCAAACCATGACTATTTCAGAGAGTTCACTGGTTGTCTCACTTTTTTGTATTTACTACGTTCAGCTTCGTAAATATCTATATTCGTGTCTGTCTGTCGGCAATAATGACCATCACTTTTTGTGTCATTAAAATTTTCAAAAGAAAAGCGATATCTTAAATGAGAAATTTGATTTCAAGTTGGTATTGTTCAGTTTCAGTTAAAAATCAAAACAAAGCGATGCACTCAATATTTGTACGAGACGACCTGGGTCTCTCCTTGTATCTTGCCGAACTAGAATAGTTGGCTAAATTTTCAAATTTTACGGCAGTTTCTTTTTCTTTTACGCTTTCCGAAATGTCTAAATAGCAACCCATTCAATAATAACTGCGTTGAATATAGCTTTAGTTTGATAAACAGAATGCATTGTTTCAACATTCTTTAACCAGGGAGTAAGTCGTACAGAAAACCAGTTTTGCACCAAATATTCAGTGTTACAATTTTATGGAAGCTTCAAGAACAATACCATTAGAGAAAATAAAACTTAAAAAGAATTAAGTGAAGAAAATAATTCAGTAGCTATACTTTTAATGTTTTGAATTTCAGGGGAAACATTTTAGGTATGGAATTTATCAGCTTAATTGTGGTAAATTAATTGCTCGATATAAACGTTTGCATCTGAGTGCGAACTGTCTGTTTCTTCAGGTCAACGCGGTCTTTATTTTCCGCTCAAATGATTTGAAAACACGCCGATATGCAAACGATGCGTGCTTCAACTTCAGAATAAGTGGCTTATTAAAAATAGTAGCGAAATGATATGTCTATCTACAAAGAAGGTATTATCTATATCAAGTAATGTTTTTGTCAAAACCATAAAAATGAAAGCAAATTAAACGACAGGCTGAACTTTTATGAAGTGTTTATTCCATAAACTAATGAAGGTTTAGCTGTAGAAAAGGGATACCTATCATTCACAGCAGAGATCGACTATCTACATTTCTGGACCAAGAAAAATACTGTTGGTGAGGTACACTTTTTCTTACCGTTGGTGACCTTACGCATTCTTCTTCTTTATGTGCCATGTCCTTTTAGTTCGTAGGCGATCATGGCTCTCCACAATTTCCTGTTCTTTGTTGTTCTTAATAAATTTTGATTTTTCGTTTATTTCTCCTGAACCCTGTTTCACTATCCATGTACTTAAGCTCGCTAAGTATGTTATGCGCTGTTTTCCTCTGTCCCTTTTGCCCTCAGTCTGTCCTGTGTGTATCAGATTTTCCAAGTCCTCCTTTCTCATTATGTACCCCTGTCTCTTCCTGATGTTAAGTATAATTTTCTTTCTTTTTTTTTTTTTTTCATTTTCTCTAAAACCTCGTCGTTGTTCGGTCCATGATATCCTCAACATCTTTCTGTAGAACCATATTTCTGTTTCCTCAAGTCTCTTCTTCATCTTTGAGGTGGTTGTCCAGCATTCAGTGCTGTATAGGAGGACAGATATCACGTAACAGTCCAGTACTCTTTTGGACGAACTAAAAAAAATGAAATTATTTGACAAATGTACCTGGAAAAAAAAAAAAAAAAAAAAAATTAAAAAAAACCCCCCAAAAACGGTGTATTTTTTTTATCTCTTGACACCCGCTTTTGCTGCACATTTCTTGGTTAATATTTTAAAACGCTATTTTTAGAATCTTAGTAAAACCCAAACACGGAACTGGATTTATACATTTTATTTTTTCTTGAAAATCGACAACAAAATATTAAAAAGTATTTATTTATTAGATTGTTTATTTACAAGAATGATTTTAGATTTACAAGATTATAAAAATATGTGAACCAATTACAGAGCAATTAAGAAATAACTATAATTTAACTAATAAATTTATGAAAATATCTGAACTATTAAACAAGAAAATTTAAATAAACACATCACTGTGAGGAGATGTCATTATAAATTTTGAATAAATGTATTTTCTGGGCATTATACATTTTTTTCAAATTATATATCTCACACTACTTGTTTTAATTTTCCAACCTGGTGGTTCATCTATTAAAATATGCTTATTGTAAAATCATCTTTATTTAAATGTTTTTGTTCTGTAGTTCATACATTTTTTTAAAAATAAATTTGTGAATAAAAATATTGTTTTCATAGTTATTTATTTATAACATGATAAATAATGAATATTGCATTGTAGTCGGTTCATATATTTTTATAATTTTGTAAATAATAATATTACACAGTCGGTTCCTGTCTGCAACCTTCTTCAACAGACATAGAATAATAATAATAATTAATAACAATAATAAAGCTTAGTATAATTAAAAATTACAAATAAATATAACTGGAAGTGACATGGCGTAGAGATGAAAATAATGAAAGATTAACTTAGTAGGTTACCGTCTTTTTAATTTTTTTTTTTAATGAAGACATATTTTGTATAGTCTATCTTGATTATCAATATAGTTAATTAAGTTGAATGACAGTGTTTATTGTATTCACAGATAATAATTTCTTCTTGGGCATTTTAGATTATTTCATTACAGGCGAGGACTTTTCAAACCAAGATCAAATTGAAGTAGTTATCAATAGATTTATCGGTTTTTTAATGAAGAATTCTTTAGGAAGGCAACTCACTATTTGTTGCAATGGCGAATAAAGGCAGAGAGAACTAGTGGAATATTTTTTTACAGTTTAAATGATTAAGAAATATTTTAGTAAATAAATTTATATCAATTTTTAAGCTTAGTTTCATTGTGAAATTGTTGCATTCATTTTAAGATGAACATAAACGAAGCTTTCAGGAAAGGCATAAACTCTAAAATTTCAAAAACATATGCAGTTGCACTTGTAATAGAAAATATACTCATCAAACCTTAACTAACCATGTGGTATAATGAATTTAACATCAACAGGAAAATATGTTCTTTCCTGAAGGAATTGATGATTACATGGAAGAAGTGTATAGTAAAATGCCTTTAGAAAATCGGTAGCCACTATTTCCACGTGCTTGTAAAATTCGTGACTTATAACGGCAATTCAGTTAGTTTTGTTTGGTATAGTTTTTGAACTAAATCAACTTTGACCATAAAACTATTAATAACCACAGAGATCCTTCCCTGTCCTCCATTAGAATGTCTGACGCTCAACTTCTCGAGAGCACCTCTCTGCGGCTGCTCGGTCTCACGTTGACTGCTGACCTGAGATGGAACAAATACATTGATTCAATTGCTTCGTCCACCGCAAGGAAAGTTGGCTCCCTGTGCCGCGCCAGGAAATTTTTCTCCCCGGAATCGATCCTCCAGATCTACAAATCAACAATTCGCCCTTGCATGGAGTATTGCTGCCATATATGGTCTGGAGCCCCTTCTGTTTGCCTTGGGGTTCTTGATAGGCTCCAGAGGCGGATATGTAATATAATTGGCCCTGCTCTGGCATCTCGTCTACAGTCACTTTCTCACAGACGCGCCGTCGCCTATCTCTGTCTGTTTTACAAATACTTTCATGGCAATTGCCCCGAGGAGCTGCATTCACTGGTTCCCAGACTTCATGAGTTCAAGCGCCCTACGAGGCTGACATCCCGCTCTCACCCTTTCACTGTTGAAACTACTAAATGTAGCCGTCTCTTCTACTCCAATAGCTTTATATTTCGCACCTCTCGCCTGTGGAACTCCCTTCCCTATTCCAGTTTCCCTGAGAGCTATAATCTCCAGCTATTCAAATGTCATGTTAATCGACATCTCCAGTTGCCTTGATCTATCCACTATCCTTCTCCTCATCCTTTCCTCTATCACTTCTATCTGATCTTGCTCCAAATTTTTGTAACCCCTTGCGTCCTAGTGGCTTCTCGCCTTACTTGGGGTGAAACGCTTAAAAAAATAAAAGAAAAAAAAAAGAACATCAGGAGGAATTGTTATTCGTAGTGTGTGAGGCAAGCGTGTCAAACATTGACATCCGCTGAGCACCGAACTCTCTTGCAGTTCAGGAATCCAACAGATTACGACAGTTAATTGTAATTATTTTTTTTAATTGCTTCCTGGGTGTAAATTCAGGAAATTTATCATTGACATTTTCTTTATAACCGTTTATGTCCGACAGAGTGGCTCTTCCATAGGTAGGGTGGGCAGGAGAATGAAATTTACAGCGTTAATACTAAGAGAAGAAAAGTTTCGTTGGAAACAAAGAAAAGAGTGCTGAACGCTGGACAATCTCCTCAAAGATGAAGAAGAGACTCGAAGCAACATAAATGTAATTCTACAGTAGGATGCTGAGGATACCATGAGCCGAACATGTGAGCAACATGAGAAAATGGGAAGAAAGAGGAAAATTATACTTAGCACCATGAAGAGGCAGTTGGAATTTCTGGGACACGTAGGGAAGAAGGAGGGCTTCGAAAATATGATACTCACAGGACGGATAGAGGGAAAGTCGGAACGAGGAAAGCTACGCGTGACTTACTTAATGGGCTTGAGCAAGTGGGTGACAGAACAGGGTGTGAGAGAAATAACAAAAAGACAAAACTACAAGAGATAAGTGGGGGTGGCGGGCCATGATTGAAAGATTTTATTTTATTTATTTATGTATTTTTGTTTTACTTGATTTTTCATTTTCATTTTCATTATACTATTGTTAAAACTAATTTTAATCACCCTGCACATGTGGCCCGCGAGACTACCCTGTGTAGACGGCGAAATGATTTCAAAATTGACGTACGAAAAATTCATTTTTTGTGGAAACATGACTTCATTCAGTCAATATTTCACCGTCTCTCTATTTAATTAAAGTGTTAATAAGTCGTCGTAAAATAATCTTTGTAACTCTATAAAAAATACAAAAATTCTCGCTATATATCTATGTATATGCCTATCTCACTCATACGAAGTAATGTACTCTTAAAATTTACTTTTTTGGCCTGCGGCTAATTTTCTGCGATCAGTGTGGCCTTTCACAATTTTAATTTTGAAGCCCTGATCTACATATTGAATGAATACATTTTCAGGAAAGAGCAATAAGGGGTTGCCGATTGGAGTAATTACTTATGGAGTATAAAATCTGCAACCAAACTCCTAGATCAAATGAAACAAGTATCATTTTCATAATACAAGTACGAACATTTCATCGCCAAATAATTATAATATTAGAATGAATCCAAGAAATATGAAACTGATTAATATGAAATAGTTTGTGGGTGCTTACGACATTTCTTATTCAATAATTATTTCATCCTCATCTTTGTTGTTTTTACCATGAAATTTCAGTCATTTTATCTTCTTTCTTTTGGTGTTCAGTAAATTTTAGAAAATTTTGAACAGGGCTATTTCATTCAATGAGAACTTTTTAATCCCTTGTTTACTGTCCCATCTGGTGCCAACACATAACTGTCACATTTTTCTCAACTTCTTCACAAAAGCTTAGCTGTCGTACATTACCTAAACTTGGGCTTGAACTCGCGGCTGTCGTGAAATGTAAACAAATTACAATAATTTTTACATCGTCGGACAGTATTTATACTTTTTTGAATAGGCATGGTCATAAACCCGATATCTGGTTGTCGCGACAATACCTTAAGCTTATACACGGTTTACTTTTTGCCTTAAGCTTATACATGGTTTACTTTTTGCCTTAATCTTGTTCACTATTTGATTTTTGCCTTAAGCTTTTCACTGTTCACGTTTTTGACTTAATCTTTTCTACCAAGAAAATTTTGCCCGTCTTTTTCATCTTAATATTGGCGACTTCAAAATAGTGACAACATTGGCGACAACTCTTTAATCGAGTATAAATAAACAACCACGAATCAGACGTGACTGCAAATTCTTGATCTCAGCGTTATTAGAACGCACAAAGATTCTCTCAACATCTTTGATTTCGTAAAAATGCTGATGTCACGTGCAACAAACGCCATCTTTGAATATGGAAGCACAACTTATAAATTCAATATTTTTATTTTCTAGGTTGACTTTGCATAATGTTTGTCAAAGTTTTTAATGACTATCAACAATTTTGTTTACCAGAATAAAACGTTGGATTCACACGATTATACCTGATCTATTTCTTAAATCGTCACACTTGAAAAACTCATTGTTATACTGCATACAAAAAGCGATGACGCCCAGAAATATCAAATAAATAAATTACTATTTTGATTAGATGTTCCACCACGTTCATGTCACAATGACTTCGCTTCACAAAGAAATCCAAGGATCGTCATTTAATACTGAATTAATTTCATTCTCGTCCCATCTCAACGCATGAGTGTTTTCTTGTTTTGTACCTGGCATAAATGTTTTGGCACCGGTGCCATTTTTCTTATCTGTTTCCTTTTGTCATTTCCTCTGACTAAAACAGATACATTTGCTATCAGTTACAACTGTAACGTTATTATTTTTCAAGCTTAATCATTTGTTTACATGATCGAACCAAATAGGAAAAACGTGTGAAACATATGTATATACCATAACTGGCGATTTAAGAACAGCCTGAATTCCTCGCAAAGAAATTGGAAGAATTTGAAAAGTTATAAACAACGAAAAAGAAACCTGATAGATCGTAGATTGTGCCGTCAGACCACTCGCTTAAGGGAAGTCAGAAATTATTAAAAAAATAACAACAGATTCTTGTATAAGAATTTAAAAAAAAAAAAAAAAGAATATAAAGTCACACCGATATAACTTTCGCTTCTCTAGGTCAACTGCTGATGTATTAACGGTTATTGCTGAAAGTCTGTAGTGGACCGTGGCTGTAATGTTGTTGAGTAGAAGTAGAAGAAACATGTGTGCGTTCAGATTTTCCTGCTAGCCGGTCCAACTACACAAGAAAGTTGGACTTTTAATTAAGTCCCAAGAATGCAAAGAAAACAAACAAAACACAAGACCGATAATATATGTATACAAATATATATATTAATAACAGGTTACATAGAAACAGTTACAAAAGGACAAAGTGTGTGTGAATATTATATATGTGCGTTTGTGTGTATTGTGCTTAGCGTGTTCCCAGCATTTTTGGGAAACGCTATCTCTGGTGAGCGTTCACATTTTTGAGGTGGTAAGGCTGGAAGCCTGAGGAAAAAGAGAGATTTACCTCAAGGTGTCGGCGCACAAGCCTGAGGGAAAAAGAGATGGAGGCGAAGGGTCAGCGGCTATTTATAGCCAGGGAAGAGAGACCTCTGGTGAAAGGGTTAACGAACTAAAGGAGGAGTTAACTCCGACAAGTCTATCAAGCTTTTGAAAAGAATGATGACGCTCGCACTTTTGCTTCCGATATCTCAAAGGCTTTTGACAGTGTTTGGCATTTGATCTTCTTCGCAAGTTGAAACGTTGTATGTGTTTCTGGACGCATTTTTATTTGAATCAATCTTATCAAATCGAGAAATAAAAGTTGTCTTAAACGGGCATTCTTCTAGATCTTTGTGTATTAATTCAGGTGTTACCTAGGACTCTATTCTTAGACCTAGGGTGTTATTAATTTTTGTCAACAACTTTTCTGATGTCATCAGTTCTCAACTCGGTATCTATGCTGATGACACAGCTCTTTACTCCTGCTTTAATAGTAAGCCTGATCGGTTCGATAAGGTGCAATTGGCAGCTGAGCACAAAATGACCTACAATTTGCTGTCACCTGGAGCAAGAAATGGTTTCTTAATTTTAACACCTCCAAAACTGAACTACTCTTGTAATCGTCTGATGCTAATCGCAAGACAGTGAAAAGTTGCGCCTTTACGGGCTAACATTCTCTGTTGACAGTAGAAATATTATATTGAATCAATTGCTAGGAAAGTTAATTCACTGTGTCGTGGCAGACAATTTTTCTCGTCCAAATCTATCTTACACATTTATAAGTCTGCCATTCGTCTATGCATTGAATATTGCTGTCATAACTGTCCTGGTGCCTTTGTTATGTATTTAGAGATTTTTGATAGAATACAAAGAAGAATCGGCAAGTGCTGACTTGTCACTTTCTAACCACCGTAATGTAGATTCCCTGTGCCTTTTTCTAGAAATATTTTCATGGTAATTGTTCTAATGAGCTTTCCTCTTTGGTACCTAGACTATGAATTTAAGGATACTACTAGATTGGCGGCAGGGCCTCATCTTCTTACTATTGAAATGGCTAGATATAACCATAAGTTTTATGCTAACAATTTCTTCTCTCGCACTTCTCGCTTGTGGAACTCTCTTCCGGCTTCATTCAGTGACCTATTGACATTATTGCCTTGCTTGGGAGGAAATGTTTAAAAATAGTTAACGGGGTGAAATGAATCGGAATTTGCTAGGATACCGAGTGAACTGCTGGAGATTGGAGAAGACTTGCTGGTACATTTTCTAGCACTGGCCATATGAGGTGATTATGTCAATGCACATAATATTAAATGATTTTCTTTACAGTTTATCAACCCTTTGTAAGTTATTTAAAGCCAGAAAATATTTTTAGATTGTAAGAATTTTTTGAGATAATAAGGATTCACTGATACAAGTCCTAGTAATTAACCAATAGCCGGAGGGAAAAGAGGTGGATTCATAACTTTTCCAAGAGTATTGGCGCGTAAGCGAATATAACGAACTCAACTGGAATTGGAACTCTTCCGTTATCCATTACACTACCCACAAACCCAAGCTTACATCACCTGATATGTTCTATCTGTCACCCATGTAGGTACTGGCCAAGTTCGACGTTACTTAACTTCGGTGATGTTTGAACGTGATATGGCCGTAAGCCTTATAATTTTCATCATATTAGGTTCTCTAATACGATGTAGTATACTGGGCAATGTTTGTCATCATTTTTGCACAATATTAAATTTTTTTATTGGGGGTTTAATAATTCTTTCTGTAACAATTGTATCTGGCAACCGAGTTAATCGTGTGTACAAGCACGTACAAGAATAATGAAATAGGGTTGAAAGTCAGTAAGAATACTAGGAATACGTTTTTTTCAATCTAATTCAACAGCAAAACGATGATAACGAGTTGTCAATCGGTTAAATTCAAACAAATATGTAGGAAAAGCGTTTCCATTCCTAACGTTTATATTACAGTGTGGTCCGAAAGTCTTGTCACCCCATACATAATATAATTTTCTATTTTAAGGCTCTGTGGGGGTTATTATCAAGGAGAGAGTTTCACATGAACGATACCAGAATATCCATCAGTTGAAGGACGCCGTTCGTAGAGCCTTTGCAACAATCAATAAAGCAGAGCTTCGTAAGATATCACAAAGGAGATGACGCCGCATTATTTTGTGCCACGAAAATGATGGTCTTCATACAGACATTCTCGATGTGTGACAGCGTCAATGAAAGTGAATAAACTGAATCCAGTACATGTGCTATGTATTACTATATTACTTGTTCTTCTATTGTTCTCATTACTTTTTGGTAGGGACTTTCACACCACCCTGGACATTGTTGATTTTTTTGCTTTTCATTCTGTATTACCGTTTATTTTTATGTTACTATAACAGTTTTAACGACGGCAACAACAATAAAATTTATATATATATATATATATATATATATATATATATATATATATATATATATATTATTGTTATTTATTGAATACTTTGTATTATTTATTTCAATGACTATTAATAAATTATAATTGGTGTATCAAATGACGATTCGTTTACTCCAGCGCCAAAATGACAACGTGGAAAAACTTTACTTGTGACACGTTTCGTCCTTCAGGTCTTCATCGGACTAAATTTGTTATATTGGTACGACTACACATGCACACGAACGAGGGGTGCAGGAAATTTTAGAATTTTTTTTTAATTATCTAGCCGATTTCATTTAGTCTTTTTCTTTTTATTTCCATCACTTTTGTTAGTCGGTATCCTACACAGTGATAATAGAAAATCTGCCAGGAACGATGAAATGTTGTAAGAGTCAGGGTGCATATTTACTGTAGATGACCTTGCAGATCAGCGTTTTCAACATTATTACTGTTAAAAAAAAAACAAAAACAAAAAAAAAAACTAGCCCGTTCTTAAATTTCGCCGAAACAAAAGCCAACTGACCGAAAATTCTGAGACCTCAAATGAACACAACACATCATCTTACTACCACAGAAAGAATGTACCGGTACTTGACTTCAACATCGAGTCGGGAAATTCACTTTTATCCCTGACTTCAGATGCAACTGAATTATTCAACAATCTTAACGACTTTTACTTGCCACGAAGACGAACGCCCGAAGTTTTGACGCGAGGTCTCTTTGTGAGATAGAACTGATGTCACTCAGCCCGCAACGAGTTTGACGAACAAGATATATAAACTCACTTGGATCAGACTATATATATATATATATATATATATATATATATATATATATATATATATATATATATAAATTAAAATATAATAAGAGCTTAACTCGGTGAAAAACTAGCGATGATTTATGAGTGATATCTGTGTTAAAATATGATGTTTACAATGGAAATCGGAAAAGACGTTAGCTTGAATGTCTTTTAAATAAAATAAAACTGGTAGCTTGAGAAGTATATTTGTGTAAGTCAGTTAATTGTGTTTATTAAAGGATTGGCCAACTTTTTGCTTTTTATTGAATTTTAAATTCAAAGCAATCAAAACTTGGGGAACTGTTTGAACATTGCATGAAATTTTATAACGAAATTTAATATTATAGAAATAAATGGCGTTTAAAGTCTTTTTTCTACATTTTCACTACAGAAACGAATTATTTGTGTTTTTTTTTTGTTGTGTTTTTTTACCAGCAGGATTGTTTTCTTTTTGGTAAGATATAGGTTTTACTATCTATGTAGGTATTAATGTACGATTTGTAATCTTGTTTAATAAGTAATCGATCCGAATAAATGGGCCTGTCCGGCTATTTAGATTTTTATTGTTTTTTACAACCGAGCCACTATTATTCCAGACACCCTCAACATTTATTTTCCACTTTTTATCAACCTGTTCATTTATTCCACTCTCCTCTCTGTTTTTGTTCTAAAAACGAATGAATTTTGAATGAATTTTTCAACCTACCCTTCTCTTTCGTACTTGTCGAGTAGTCAGTGAGGATAGAGCACACAGCATGACTATTTTACTAATACCTGTTTCAGAGAGAGATCGCGTTAAAAAAGCTCAAGAACACTGTTTCCCACTTCTTTCTTTCTTTCTTTCTTTCTTTCTATGTGCCGTGTCCTTTCAGGACGTAGACGATCATGGCCCTCCACCTCCCCCAATCCCTTGTGGCTCTCAATAGGTTTTGCGTTTCTGCCAACAACCCCAGATCATGCTTTCCCCTGTCTATTTTTCCTTCTATTCGTCCCATGAGTATCAGATTCTCCAGGCCCTCCTTTGACATCACGTGTCCCAGAAATTTCATCTGCTTCTTCCTTATGTTAAGCATAATTTTTTGTTTTTAGTTTCTGCTTCGTAAAGCATATTTCATTTAAAAAATTCCCCCATGATGCTCATTCAGTTTCGAATCTTCCGGATTGCAAAGAAATAGTATTATTAAAAATAGATAACGTTGTATTTTTTCATATATTTATTAACTATTGTGTTGAGAAATATCAAGAAGAACCTAAGATGGTAGCCCAAGATGAAGGTTGTTACATAATTTATTTTTGATTCGCATGTTGTTATCCAGTGTAATCTTGATAAAAATGACAGAATCATTATTTTTTTTTACAAAATCATTATTATTATCACTAATGTATTACATAAACAATATTAAAACTTTAATATTAACAACTTTAAAATTACTTTTTAATCATTTCACCCCAAAACAAGGTAACAATGTCACAAAATTTAAGACGCTAGCGTGTAAAATGACATGCTAAAAAAAGCTACACAAAATGAAGATAACGTGGCAGTTTTTTGAAAAGAGAATGAAAAGACTTCAGTGAATTGAGAAAATATATGTTTAAAAAGAACAGGATTCAGGAAGACAGAATATAGCGATTGACGATGCATTTATATTTTTGAAGCAGGAAAGAAAAAAAAAAAGAGTTCAACAGACAAGAAGCCCGAGAAAAGAAACTATTAGAATAACACTTCACATCTAGCTAATTCAACAGTAAATCGATAAGACTATCACTTAAATTCATGCGGCCGAGCTACCAAGGAGGAACGTTCATTAGAACAATTGTCGTGAAAATATTTATAGAAAAGACAGAGAGAGAAGCCATGTTACGGCAGTTGGAAAGCGACTGAAGTCAAGATGCCTGGTCAGGACTGATTATATTACAGATCCGTCTTTGGATGTTGTCGAGAATCTCAAGATATATAGCAAAAGCACCAGACTAAAAATAGCAGCAAAATTCCGTGTATGAACAAATGGTAGATTCATAAATTGTCTGACATGATATAGTGACTCAAACTTTCCTAGGAGCAGAGCTAGCAATTGATTCATTAAAATCGTTCCACTTCCTATCAGTAGAAAATGTGACCAAAACCCCGCAACTAGTTCTTCTCCTAGATGTTTGCATCATCCATGCCGAAGGAAGGCAATAAAGGTTTTTTTATGGTGATTAAATATGGTATTTTCGTTTTGGATCCGTTAAAATTTACAAGCCATTTCTTGCTCCTGTTAACAACTGATTGTAAGTCATTTGGCTTGTCAGACCTCTCGGACTTACTATTAAGGCAGGAGTAAATAGTTGTGCCATCAGTATAAATATCTAGTTGAGAAAAACCTTTTAAAATGGTTAATTGATTAGTTAAAAGCTCTTGGAACGAAGAATTTGAACAATTGAACACTCACAAAGCAAAATACAATAAAAAACGTAATAGAAGTACCTTATCAACAATTTTTAACGAAACATGCATTAGAGGGGGATTACTACCCAAATACACGACTAATATATATAAGAGTTGCAGGAGATTTCGAAGTCGTCTCGATGCCGAGGTTGAAGCCAATGACAATTTCATTAAATGGCTTTACTCTTTAGTATTTCATGATATTTTTGTAATTTTGGTAAATATATCTGTTAAAATGAGATGTCAGTGTTATTTTCACTTTTGTGTAATGTAGTCGACAATTTACCTATCACACTCTGTACTTATCTATTTATCCGATAATTTCAAATAAGACATTTTACTATGAAAAGATACATTCATAGAAAATCAACTGTCCACATACCTTTACATACGAAATGTAAAAATGTTAATAAACTGCGGTTTTAAATTTTAATACAAATATTGGATGTTTACTATATTAATTGTGATTATGACAAATTCCTAATGTCGATATTATTGTACGTTCATCTGAATAGATAGGCAGAAATGTTTTGGTAAAAATAATGACAGCAAGAAAGAGTTCAATTGTGCAAACAATGAAAATAATAATGACTCGTCACAAAATTATAGACAGTATCAATACAATTTTAATAACTTGCATACAAAACATATACCGTATTTTCCGGCTTGCAAGACACACGTTTTTCCTAAAATACCCTGAAAAATACGTGTGTGTCTTGCAAGACGAATGTAAGGCAACGCTCAGGCTCAAGTAAACTTGGGCGGTCATCTAATTGGCTTGACTGATGGGGACGTGGAGTTGTATTTTGAGTCATTACACTATAATGTTAGCTATCTAATTCAGCCTTTTATATAATGTAACCTAGGTAATTAGTATTTCCAAGACTATAAACCTTCCTGGAGCCGAGTCACAAGCTTAAACATATTCTGTTTATTAGCAGCGGCGGACGCCTTTCTGCTCTTTACTAATCGGACGAGTGATTAATGTAAACAATACGTGGTGCCAGTATGTGAGGGACGTATGGTGGATGTGTTGTTGTATGAGAATTACTTTTTTTTCTTAGAAAGTTTTTTCCAATATTAGGGTGCGTCTTCCAAGCCGGAAAATACGATACCAGTAATCGTACTGATTAAAAACCCTACGTGTCCTTTAGTCCCGTATTCCACTTTTTAAGCAGCACCATTTTATTTTTTTATTTATTATTTTGTTGATATTTTCTGATTTCTTTTCTAGAAAGTTATTTCCTTTCATAGTTTTGGTGATAATAGCGGGAAATTGGATGATAAAATAGAAAAATCCTATTTAATGCATTTAATCCTTTAAGAAGACTTGTTCAGTTTAAATAATGTTTTTAATGGGATGAGATATATTAAATTTATATATATTTTCTCATATTTGATGATTATATTGATAAACATGGAAAAGTTCAGTAACTTTCTTGTTTTTTTTTTTTTTACTATATAAGCCCGAAGACCCACTCAAGGTAGATGGTTACTGGATGAGGTGTGTTATATTGAATTTAAGAAATCGAAATAGGAAATGAAGATCAGGAAGATATAGTGGATAAAAAACGACTGACTCTCGACTTGAAGTGGTTAAGATTTTAGTGTTCAAGGAAGCATTCATGTGGCTGTCTGTTCCACAAAGCAACGATTTTTGGAAAGAAGCTGTCTAAGTGAATCGCCTATAAGGAACGAGGGTGATTCAACCCTACAAACTACTTTTGTACGTTAATCAAATTTTGATACCCAGCAAACGTTTCACTTCATATTTAATCTGTTGTTTTCATCCCAGATTAAGTTTCCTCGGAAACGACTTCTTTTTTTTCCGATTTATCTGTTAGCGACCGAAGAGTAGATTGTCAGAGTTGAAATAAGATTCAATTATAATCATATTGAATAAAACGCGTTGTAAAATAATAATACTAAATGATTAGATTGGAAAAATAAAAAAAAATAAAATGAACTTTCGAGGTTGGATCAATATGTCTGTAAACTGACGCTGGATTTTGATCTGAAATTTTAATTGTATAAAGTCTCGCTATGTCATTAATATTCACCACTAAATAATATTATCTCCTTATTCCTAGTTTTATTTATTTATCGTGTTAAAAAAGGAAAGCTTTATTTTTTTTTTTCATTATTAGACTAGCGGACTCATTGATTCACCTACGTGTAAGCACGTTATCCGAAGATTCATTTGTACTTTGTGGACTTTTATAATTTCCTAGTGAACAAGGATACTGATATGAAATCGGGAGGTTGTGTTTACTTCATGTTGATACCCTTTGGAAAAACGTGAATCTAGGGCAGATTGGACTCTTTAGTCTTGGGACGACAACTGATCTCGGAGAATGATAACTATGTCAACAAATTATGGCCCGTCGTGGCAGAGTAAAGCCGGCTATTATCCCATATCTCCCAGCCTTGTTTAAACGAAAAATGACTGATATAAAATTGTTATATATATATATGGGTGGGTGCATCATATTTGTTTATGCATAAAATTGAATATAACAACTCTCAGTCGTAAACACTAGGTTTTTTTTTTGTTTTTTTTTTTAATCGGTTTCACCCCATGCAATGCATTAAAGCCAGATTAAAGTTGGCTGGAAAGCATGGAGCCGGAAGGGAGTTCCACAAGCGAAGATTTCATCCGAACAATTACCATGAAAGTATTTATTTTTATAAAAAAGGCACAGAGACGCAATCTTACGACTAAAGGACCAATAACATTGCTGATTTTTTTTTATCTTATCAATGAACGCAAGGTAAATAGCAGGAGCACAGGACCATATGTAGCAGCAATATTCTAAGCATGGACGAGTGGTGGACTTGTAGATATATAAGATATATTCTGGGGAGAAAAATTCTCTCGCACGACACAGCGAACAGACTTTCTTAGCAGTTGACTTAGCAGTAGATTCAATATAATCTTTCCACTTCATGTCAGCTGATAACGTTAGCCCGAAAAGGCAAGTCATTTTCCTGGAGGTTAGCATCAGCCATGCCGATAGAAAGCAGAGAGAGGTCTCTCAGATGAATAATGGAGAGAAATTTAGTTTTGGAGTCGTTAAAATTAACAAGCCATTTTCGCCTCAGTTAACGACCGACAAGTGGTTTGGTGCAAAATAAGGAAACGTTTAAATAATTCCATTCATAACTAGTTTGATGTCTGTATTCGTTACTGAGAAGTTATAAAACATAAATAAAAACTTTAAAAGTAGGTCGATATCGTACCACAATCATAATACTAATATAAAAACACTGATGTGTCGTTGCTTTAATCTGAAGTAATAGCGCTACACAGAACTTGACATCTGCCATTTTATCGTTTTTACCATGACTTCGCATATTACTATATATATTATGCAAAATGTTTTTTTACCCATAAGGTTTGTAACTTTTTATTGTACTAGAAATAGCTTCTTTGCATTAGCAACCTCAGGTGTTAGCGCCTTTGTTATTAAAATGGTAGACTTACTAAGCCGGGCAGGGAAAACAACAACAAAAAAAAGGGGGGAAAAAAACTCCGTGAAGTACAATAGAAGACATATACTTGAAATGCTATTATTTTTTACGACATTGGTAAAGTAGTCTTTTTAATAATTCTTGCTACGTTGTTCATTTACATTTTTTCTATTAATATGGAAGATTCAATGACAGCATGTATTTTTTTCATAAATGAACATCTGGAAAGGATTTGACGTTACCCACCATTCATTTTTGAAAAACGCCTTTTATTTAATTATCCAGTTCGTGAACGCATGCATTCTTTAGAGGAACACATTGCATACCGACCTAGCGGCGATATTTTTTTTCTCATGCGCGTAAAACACTTTTTGATTGCAACTATGTGTCATCGGCCCATCATCATTTTCTAGGTATTTTTAATGTTTTCTTTATACGACACCCAAAGCAGTGTCATTGATTTACTTAAATTCGTTGCACCGGGGTGTGGCATTTATTCAACGCAAGACACCACACCAACTGAAATATTAATTTGCTTGAACAGTGTTTAAATCACTGCTAGGAAAAAACAGCTTAGGAAGGAAACCTAGTTGTCGTCATTTATTAAGCTTAGCTTTGTTTGGCACAAGGTTACAGATATCAAACACTTGTTGAGGATCGAACTCATTACAATGTTCAACAAGATAAACTCGTTAACTATTAAAATTTAAAACTAAAACATCCATGTATCATCAATTTGTCAACCGCGTCAACAGCTTAAATAAACAGCTAAAGTAAATAATATTTGTTTCAAATTAGATTAATTATACTTTAATTTAGCTAATATTCCTCAAATAAAATTTCAGAAAAGTATATTCTATTTTTGGAAGATTTTTTTAAATAAATTACATTGAAATAACGGAAGGCTAAAATTGGCGCTAAATTCAAAGATTTCAGCAATTTCAAGACAAACACTCATTCCAATCAATTTAAATTAGTTTTGAAATACAGCAAAGTATTTTGCTTATTAGAAATATTAAATTTAATCTATTAACTTGAAAGTAAAACGAAAATAAAAGCTTTAAGAAAGATTTTTCATTTTTTTAAAATTAATTTTAATTTTAAACCTTAGGTACTACGAATCTTTGGAGGTACAGATTTTAAATAAATAAAGGAATAAACCCAAACATGTCTATTTACTTATACTCAAGAGATAGCTTCAGTATAAGTTAATAATGTGGATAGCGTAATGGTTATCGACGTGGATAGTGGAATAGGCGAACCAATTTCTGTTGCGCTTATTTTCGCACTAAAAACTTTGCGAAAGGTAGGAATCAACTTCTATGTGTCAAATATCAAGATAATGCACCCTAGCCTTATACGGCAGACAATCTAAAAGCCAAGATTAATAAGGCAACAATGTAGAAACTGATGATGATCTGCCCGCCTAGAAAATCTGCCTATGAAATCCTGGGGTTCACAAGACTGATGCAAATGTTTCCAGCATTTTTAATGCAATCTCTGGAATAAATTCTCAATTCATAACCGTGGGGAAGTCAAAGAGAAACCATTCCACACTCTTTGCCAATAAACCCTGGCAATTCCCAAATGATAAAGAAAAGTAATGTCTGGAGAAAAAACCCCACGGGAAACGATTCCACTATCTTTCCCTAGAATTCATGAAGAACTATAATTGTCTACGTTCTGAAGTGTCATTGTATTTAAAAATAAATAAAATGAGATAATAAAACCGTAACTTGAACTATTACAGTTGTTTTACTGGTACTTTAGTAGATTTTCTCTGGGCGTATGTTGATTTCAGGTATAGTGGCCAATTAATAGGTTGATGTAAAACTTAGCAACGTTGCTTCTGCATTACGTTTTGAGCCTGAAGAATATTATTATGAAAGGGATTACGAAAGAGAACACATGACATTAAAAACTGGAATATTCATTTAAGGATAGAAAACATAACATTTATCGTTAGCAGTCGGGCTTAGAATTTATTTGTTAGATTTCGAAAAAATATTTTTAGAATGTCTGCTCCACGTTCATACACAGTGTTCATTCATACATTAATTCACATACATTTTCTTATCTCTCTCTCTCTCTCTCTCTCTCTCTCTCTCATATATATATATATATATATATATACATACACTGCGTTTCAAATTAATGAGGTGGCATTTTTTTCATTTTGTCCATAAACTACCAGTTAGGATTTAACGAAATTTTCACAGTATAATGGGAATAGGTATATGCGCAGGCTATATAAAAACTGTATTGTTCTGTGCAGCAGGGGGCAAACGTTAGCCATTTGCAATATTAACACGATATAGAAGTGTTCCAGACTATAAACGAGTGTCATTATAATCGTGCAATTATGGGTTGCAAATGTTACTTGACCCCTTCTGAGAAAGATAACATCTGAACTTTCCAAAGGCAAATCTACATTAGAAATATCCATAATAATTGGAATATATTACCAAACTGTGAAAAGATTTGTTGCAGCTCCTATGAAGGTATCTAAGAGGGCCGATAAGAGTCATTCGAGGATTTGTATCCCAACTTTCTTTGTCACGTATGAAACGTGAAGCTGTAAATAACCGAGGCCTGACCAGTGGAGCACTTTTCAGGAGCATTGGAGAGGCAACAGCGTCTAGAAGTACGCGCTATTGTCTTCTGAAAAAGGTCGGGGTATCAGCGAGACCAGACAAAGCTTCGATTGACCAAAGTACACATACAAATGAGTTTGAAATGGGCAAAGGAGAACATGAAGGTCGATTTCTCGAAAGTTCTGTTCACAGATGAAAGTCATGCAACACTTGATGGTCCTGATGGTTAGAGCAAAGGTTGGGTCGTAAATGGATGAGATCGTCATCAACGCTTGAAACGCTAACAAAGAGGAGGAGGTATTATGATTTGGGCTGGTATTATTGGAGATATCATGGTTGGTCCGTGGAGAGTGTCTGACGGTACTAAAAGAACCGCAGATGCTTATATAGCCTTCCTCAAAGATGACCTGGAATCTTGGCTAAAAAAGCAAAAAATTGCCTTCAGGAGAACCATCGTATTTATAGAAGATAATGCTCGTTTACATTCAGCGCATAAAACTACGGAGTAGCTGCAGAAATTAGGCGTCTGTGGACCTCGGAAGATGAACTGGTCGGTCAATTCTCCAGACTTAAACCTAGCTGAAAACTTGTGGAGCATTCTGAAGCGACGTGTTTATGAGAATGGCCGGATGACTTATGACAGAAAATAGTCAATGTATTACGTGAAATTACATCAGAGGAGATCCAGAAATTGACATATTGGATGGACCAGCGCATTTTCCAAGTTATTTAAAAAAAAAGGATCACACATCTCATATTAACCAAATCCACTATCCTTTTTAAGCTCCGTTTACTTTTTTTTAATTTTATTTCGATTTAATTTCATCTTAGTTACTGTATGTATAAAAATCTGTAAATAAAGCAATTAAAGTGTTATTTTCTTTTCTTACAGATTTTTTATTACAGTTCGCTAATAATTTGACACACTAATTATTTAAGCAAATTAGGTAAATGACGGAAACTTCTGTTCCTTTTTCTAGAACCTTACAATTTTTACAGAATAGGTGCATATAAATGTTGACATCATTCTTTGATAATTTCGTTATATATATATATATATATATATATATATATATATATATGGTGCGATTGATAAATTGTCTAAAAACACTGACATTTCATGTTAACAGACATATTTACCAAAATTACACAAGAATATCTTGAAATACTAAAGAGTAAATTTATTCAGTAAATTGCCATTGGCTTCAAACACGGCCTGAAGACGATTTTGGAATCTCCTGCCTCTCTTCCGGGCGGTCTCTTTGTTTAAGTTAGTGAACAATGCCATAATCCTTGCCTTCAGTTCATCTTTGGTGTTACAAGGAGTTTTGTTGCTCTCTTCTTCAACTGCGCCCCACATATAATAAATGGCGTTGCAGTCTGAGTAGTTAGGTATCCAGATGTAAGTGGTGATGCGGTTGCAGAAATTGTCTGACAGCCATGACTGGGTACTCCTGCTTTAAAGAAAGTCACTGAGTGAAGCTAGACACTGGGGTTTTGATGAATGTCTTTTTTAGATAAATCTGTCAAGACAAAGAAAGTTGTCTCTATAAGACAGTAGCCCCTAGAATAGAGACACAAACAGAAAGGCACAGAGAGGGACAACAGACCGCTCGTTGTAACGCCCGTTTGACCATTCGTCCCCTCAACTTCCCTCACCTATGCCTCGCTCGTCTATTGTAGAAGGTTACAAGCGAATGAAATTAGCCTACTGCTATAATCGTCCCATGATTTTTATTTTGTGGGTGACGATTGGCGAAAAAATTGTTTTTTAATCCACAAACGTTTAATTGGAAGAACCTGACAACGAACCTAGTGTCTGATCTGAGCTGTAACGCTACAAATGTGTTTCATTCTTACAGAGCGACTCCACACTTTTGGTCTTGCTTCAGAACTATGTATGAAGGCATTGCAATGATGACACGTCATCGCTGAGCGGAATGCATCCTAGACTGATGTCGATGGCTACAGCGAAATGTTCGTCTGATGTAATCAACGGCCACAAACCCGTGACAAATGCAAGCCTTTAATTTGGAGGACATCGGCTGTGGAGATGAATGTGTCCGGCCAGGCCTACTTGCCCAAAATATGCTACTTATGAATGAATAGCGCCTCGGCTTTCAATCCAGATATGTGAAGAGAATTGGTCAGATGCTCAACTACGCAGTGACCCTACGACCGTCTTGTTCATGGGACTGATGATGGGGTACTAAATCAGTTTTTAGTTGTTCACCATGAAGAGTTCTCTCATTTGATTTTGTCGTTTCGGTTACGTCTCTCATTGGTGAGATCTAAAGAAAACCCGACCAACATTTCTCACCTATTCTAAACGTCGCATTGACAAAGTTAACCAGCGTGAAGAGAAAGCATATCATTTTTGCACAAAGCAGAATAAATCCAAGGTCACATTATTTGATAATGTTTCTCTCTTTTTCATAGTTCTTCGTTAACAATTGATCCCAGAAGGAGATTAAATAGAGACAGAATAAATTGATTGGGTATACTCTTTTTGTACATCATGTGAGCCTATTCACATAAGTCGCCCAAAGGGGACATAAGGTTACCGTTTCAAAACTGGAGAAGCAATTCAGTCCGTGTGACCCCTCTATGACGTGTATCATGTTAAGGATGATGGGTTCATATAGCTAATTTATCATAAAACGTTAATATCATTTTTCCTCCGGTCTTTCTAAGGTCAAGATAAATGTATTAAAATAAACATAAAATTACCCGGATGTACTTTGAAATAAAATTCATTCTCGTCTCTGAATCTAATTAAAGAAAAAAGGCCGTTTTCAAGGATTTGGGTTTCGAAAAAATCGGGTAAGATGTTGCGTCACTAATAAAAAGGATTGAAACACTAAACCGAATAATATATAGAATAATGAAAACGCTTCGTTTCAGGACTACAGACAACACAGCAAGGAAAGAAACTATATCTATGATTCATAAAAATAATTACAAGCGTTAAAACAAATAAAAAACACAAGTTAGTATTCCAAATTCTAGTTATTATGGATGAAAAATTCATTTATGTATTAGCTATGATTTTTTTATGAAAATATACATATATATTACAGATATTTAACGTAATTCTTTAATTTTTCGTATGTGCATTAGTATTATTTAATATATGAGCTTAAGCTTCTTTTACTTTGATTTTCAATATCAAGTTGCTGTTTTTTTTAGCAGCATTAAAGAGCTAGCGTAACCAATACGCTGTTTGCTTATATTCATGTTAGACAATTTTCATCAGAATTTCTGAGATGAGAAATTAGAATTATTTTTTACGTCGCTATTTGAACAAGGCTGGGCGTCTCGGTTGCGATACTAACAACATTTCCTGCCATCTTCAAAATATATCAGCCTATTCAATGAAGGTTAAGAAAGCAATGTGAAAATACCTTTGTATTCAACCGTAATGGAATTTTGAATCGAACCCTTTATTCAATTCAGAAGGGTAGATAGTTCTCATTCTCTTTTCCATGCTTTGGGAATAATACTCACCAGCCTTATTTACTGCTTGTTTTTTTTTTTTTTATTTCATTGATCCGGAATATGTGATTTTTCAGCAGAAGCGAGTTAAAGCGTCATTTAAAAACATATCGACTTTCCTAGCAGTTGTGAGTTCAATCCCTGGGTACTGGAAAATTGTGAGTATAATACCAAAGATGCCGAATAGCAAAGTGTATATTAATTTATGTCGGACGGTTGGATCATTGTTAAGTCTCATTCACTTTTGTATATCTGTTTGTTTCAACGCGATGAAAATAAAAGAACCATTTTCTATTATGTAAGATGAAAACATTACATTTCAGAACTTCAAAAAATCTGAAGAATATATCAACGGAGACTATGTTAGTAAGAAAAAAGATTGAAGCATTAGTCCAAATAATATATGGAATAATAAGACTACAAAATCCTAGAAGAAAATCAATATAGGAAGTATAAAAATATATCAGCCTATTCAATGAAGGTTAAGAAAGCAATGTGAAAATATATGGAATAATCAAAATATGGTACTACTTAAATTAACTGGTCAACTCGTAAAAAATAGATAACTTTTAAACAATTTTTGTAGACTAGCATTCATTAAAACTTCCTCAAGCCCTGACATTTGTCAGAAACGAAAAAATATTGTTTTTTAAAATAATTTTATAAGGTGTTTCTATTCATAATACAAATGAAGTGTCAAATTGGTCCCTAACATCTTAAAGTTATTTGCACTTCGTTTTTATTTTAAAATATCAAATTTGAAACTGCTTAAGTCATAGATAACTGCATGCTACTGACGTTGTCCTTTAGCATTCTGTTTCCATTTGATTGTATTATATTATTATTATTTTCGATTCAGCGAATACTATTGGTCGAAAAAGATTTCAATGCATTTTCTATGTAATAGTTTCTTTCGACGGTAAATTTTGTACAAACTAAACACCAAAGTGGATCACAGAAGCCTTGAATAATTCTCCGACTTCTGATTGGCTAATATATGTGAAAAACATTACAACGCTTACGCAGTTGTGTTCAAAGTTAATTTAACGCCCAAATCTGGTTATGTGTTCTCGAGCCTACCACATGGTTCACATTAATTATAAGTACTTGGACACATCTTCATTCTTCCTCTTTTCTCTTGCCTTCTCTCACATACAATATGTAGCTCAGTGGAGAGGTCGCGTTTGTCCCTTTGGAGAAAGCGCTATGAAACGTCATAGCACGCACACACGCACGTACGAACATTGCATATCTACGAACATTCACTCCTTCAATCAAAAGGACAGAAACACTTAACATTGTGAGTAACAAACCGTTTAATTCTCTTACAAGTAACTATACATCTTAATAAAGTTCTTCAAACTCACACACTTTTTAATACACATCACAGTTTATCAACAAGAACATTTTCCTCACTAAAAATTCCAAGGACAAGTAAATTTCAACATTTCAAAAACAACTGAATTAATGTCTGTACAGTTGTTATGCATATATAAATTCCATTTACACGATTCTGGTTGAATGTTATTCTTCTTGTTTTCTTATTCCATGTTAGCACATTTGTAAATTAAAAATAGTACGGATTGAATCGAGGCCGTTCAACCCGCTCCAGTCCTTTTCTTCAATTCAATGAAATAAACAGCTTAAAAGTTGACATTTGGAAATAAAAAACTACGTACGTATAACTCTTTAAGAAGTAAGCAATCGAGCTGACACTGTATTTATATTATGAACAATAGTATTATTAAAAAAAGATATTTTTCGTTTCTGACAAATGTGGCTTGGGGAAAGTCTAATGAATGCTAACTTACATTTTCCCCTTTCACCAAATTTTCCCTATGTTTTTTACAAGTGGATTCGTCAATTTAAGAAGTTCCGAAAATACTTCTCAGAATTTCACAAAAGTTATCCTTTCTAATTTTTCGCCGACTCTCTACATCATTATTGTTTGTAAGGCAAATGAATATTACAAACAATCAGTTGTGAGTTTGATCTTTTGCGATATTCATTCGAAATGTGACCTTGGGCTAGACTTGGTAAAGCTTTGTAAATATATTTATCTTATAGTGTGGGATTTCTCATTTGCAATATTTCCCACCATATTCGAACGGTGATGAGTAACACCCATCTTTTTAAATTACATTAGATCTCATAAAAACAAAAAACAAAACAAAACAAAAAAAAAAACAGCTCACGTATCTTTGTTTCATTTTAATTGGTGTGAAATGTTTTATTTGAAGAACACACCCCACTACTTATTAGAATGGTAACTAATTTTAACTTTGAATAGCTTCAAATAGATGTGTACTTGAATCTGCTTATATCTGTCGAAAAAATTATTATATATAGTGTGTATGTCTAGTATATACATTACGAATATACATTATCATCGGAATCACACATATACAAACGAGAATTATTATATATATATATATATATATATATATATATATATATATATATATATATACATAAAGCAATATTTACGTTTTTTTTTCCAGTTAGGCTTGGAATCTGTTATTCGGAACGCCATAAATTATACTAACGTTGTTTATATCAAATGCACATGAAACCTGATTAACCAATGAAAATCAAACAACAAAAATAAAAATACGAGCATTTCTTTCTTCTTTTTCTCCATATCTCATTCTCTGGTGACGCATTAATAAAAGTGAAACATGTTAGATTGATAAACGTTTTCCTATTTGTTCTTTATCCTATCATATATATATACAGACAAGCCTCTCATCTACGAACCTCCAATCAACAGACTTCGGATGCAACGGATAAAATCTGCAGGTAAAATTAAAAAAAATCTGGAGATAAAAAACTTCCAAATCGTCAGCGATGTATTTCAAAATTTGTGGGCTTAGCTGAACGATTAGATCTCAAATGACCGCTTGGCTGCGGTGATAGGCCTTTGAATTGTAAACAAAGACGGAAAGTACGATACATTAGCGTGTGCGTGAGAAAGTAGCTGTGAGAATTCTATTATTTTTGTTATTTTGATTAATATCTTAATTGTTCTGCCCTCATCAATGGCATCGAAGCAGAAGGAAAGCGTAAAAAGGAAGCGTACAAACCTAAGTATCAGTGACAAATTAGAGCTTGTTCCATGTTCTTCTTTAACGGACCCCCCCCTATAAATCCGTCGATGAAAGGTTTGTTTGTATATATAAACCATGAGAATTACAGTAAAAAGATTGTGTTTGAAAAAATGTTTGAAATAGACATGTTTTAAAAGATAGTATTTGAAATTCTGACACGTCTGATCTGGACTAGTACCACGACCTCTGGTGACAGCAGAAAACATGCTTTTATTTCGAGTTACATGATGTTTCTAGAATGAAGCATAATAGATTTAATCCACGTAAATTTACATAGAGGTGAACAGATGCTTGCTTTTTTTCTATTTTTAACTTTTTTTTTTAGTAAGAAGTTGGATGAAACAAGGAAGATGTGGAAAGAGAAAATGTAGAAAAACAGATGACGAGAAAATGAAAGAGGTTGGAAGTGAAGAGGAAGATGGGTGAAGATAAAGGATAAGAAAGAGGGGTTAAATAGAACGGAAGAAATGAGAATTTAAATAGGTAGAAGATGAAGAGAGAAAAAAAAAGAAAAAAATGGAATAAGAAGAAAGAGAAAAATACAGTGATAAGAAAAAAGAAAGAAAAAGGAAAAAATGAAATAGAAGATAACGAAAAAGAAGAGAAGGGTGAAAAAAAAGTACAGCGAAGGAGAAAGAAAAACATATGAGACATATGAAGAGAGAATGAGATGGAGAAAGCGAAAGAGATAGAAATCAGTTCAAAGCAACGAGGAAGTTTTAAGGGAAATGGAAACATAAAGGACAAATTTAGAACCAGAAATAGTTGAAATTTCAAGGACACACAATGTAAGAGGAAGGCTTAGAAAATTTAACACTCACAAGAAATAATTGAAAGGCAGAGAGAAAGTGCTTATGTAAATGGATGATAGAACAGGTAGGAGAGATAGTAAAAAGACAATGATTTCTAAAAGCTACACACAAAGGATAAAAAGTTGTGGAGAGCCATGATCGCCTGCATCATGAAGGAATACGACACACACAAGAAGAAATTTATCGCGATCAAATGGCCTCGTTGGTTGTTGAAATAGTTGCGTATTTCCTATCGACTTTATTCGCCAGTGTTCGTGAACGTGTGTAAACCAAGCTTTCGACTGTTGATTTTTCAAGAAAAGCAAACCCATTCCCCTTGGAAGAATGGCGCAACACAATCTTTTTGCCCCAGTTCCCACGCCCGGGCTTATAGGGTACAAACATCAGTTTCTAGCCGTTTGAATATGCTTGAGGTTTTCTGTCGGGGCTAGTGGTTAGGGATCGAGTCCAGCTAAAACTAGAATTTTGAAAGCTGATTTTCAAATAAAGAAGGTTCTTCTTTCTGGAAAGAACCAAACAGCACAATTATTCTCCTCGAGTTTTCTACTATTTGCCTTTGTTCACGCTTAAAGTGAACTAACGGTTTATTTTGTATGGTAGCAAGTGAACGATATAATTAGCAATAAATGACAATTTGACAAAAAGATGAAAATAGTAACTAGAATAGATATAATGGGACTACGCATGGATGAGTAGCAACAACTTAAATGGCTGGGCATTTGGGAAAATAGTGTAAATAATCTTTATAAGTAAATTTTAAAAGCGCGAGAGTTAAACAATTTTCAAGTTAAATTAATGGTCCGAGATAATATTCCCACGACTCGAAAAACATCACAGGTGTAACGTATTTCACGTCCACACCTTTTTTCTTTCTCTCACAGAAAACATTTCCTCCTTTTTTTTCTTTACGTTTTCTGTGGAAAGACTCGATAAAATGAAAAACTATTTTTTTTGCATCAGATGTTTCTCTATACTTTCTTGTCGTCTGCGTTTATCTTTTATTCTTTCTTCGAAGTTTCTTTTTTAAAGTCTTTCTTCTTTTTTCTTCCTTTCTTTTCTTTTTTCTTCTTTTTTCTTCTTTTATCTGTCTTCTTTTTCTTTCTTTCTTATTCTTCTTTTTTCTTTCTTTCTTTTATCTTTTTCCTTTCTTTTTCTTTCTTTTTTAATTTTTTTTCTTATCGAGTCTTTCCTCGAGTCTTCCTTTTATCCAGTTGTCCTTTTTTTGCTTTGAGTTTTTCTTTCTCTTATCAAGTCTTTCTTTTTGTCATTCTTTCACTTCCGTAGGATAAAGCTAAACTAACGTTTTAAAAATCTTCTCTACTGTTGACGAGGCAATTGATGAATCAAATCTTGAGCCTGATATACCACGTCAGCAATGATAAAAATTACTTTTGTGATGTAGGATACGATTTTCTGTCAATTAAAAGATTATATCATCATCTTTATAGGTTTAAAAAAAATATCTGTCGTCAAACAGCCAGGGCCATATGACAGCTTGGCTAATTCCATAACGCAGAGTGTCGCTGGAGTATTATACTAGACAGGTTACGAAAGATGCTATTATCCATCTCCTCTCTTAGTCACAGGTAGTACTGGGGTACATGGTACCAGCTGCAGTAGTATTAGAAAAAGATTCCTCAAATAATCAAGTTTAAGTTCTCGTCGCATTGACCTTTATGGTGTATGTTATCAGAGCGTATCAAATGTATTTTCATTTTTTTTCCCAAACCTTTATTCCAAGCTTATTTCATGTACGCATTTAAAGATTATTTTTGAATACTCTGTTATTAATATGTATTATATCATTATCACTATTATTCAACAGTACTTTTTGTTTCAAATATTCTGACATTGTGTGTATGAAGTAGATTGTTTGAGTGATTTGTTTGTTTAACGGTATATCAATTCCTTATGGGTCACTTAACGCCGAAATTTAATTCAAAAGAATATGATATATGTTATTCTGCTTTCACAATTGACTACATGGTAGATGATACTCAGTTTTTGTTTGTGTATATACATGTTTATGCGGACATAATTACTAAAGGCGGTGATATGTGTGTTTTATGTTGTAGTTTTGTTGAAGTTATATTTCGGAATACAGTTTGATTTCTTTAAGAAATTGTAGGACATTATATGGATTAATGTCATGAGTTATTTCATGTTGGTTGTTTGGTTGATTGATTTCGTTTCGTGGCATATCAACACCTCCATAGTTATTTAATGCCAAAATGTAAATATTCTGAAGGAAATTGGATGCTATCAACCACAGATAAAATGTATTCTTGGTCATTTTGCCATAAAACGTATTGTTAGTAATTCTACTATAAATAGGTAGTTTTGGTAAATTTTTTTATATAAAAGTGTATGTTGGAAATATATAGTATTTCTGAAATACGATATATTTGATGGAATCAGCTGACGGTACCGGGGATTGGTATCGACTATCGCAAAAAGGAAAACGAGGTAAGATATGGCGGGATTGACTGCCTTTTTCCTTTGTTCGTGAATTAACGGTTTGGCAATGAGCGAGATTTCCTTGTAAACAAGGAGTTTCTCTTTTTTCCTCTTCAGCGAAACAGTTCGATATTAAAAAGCGAAAGAATTAGAAGCCTCTCTCTTCCTCTCTCTCTCATTAAGGGCAGCAAAACAGCCAATACAGACCATACGCTCTATGCTATTTGACACTACGTACAAAAATCTTCCTTGGTTAAAAAAACAAAAACAAACAAAACAAAAAAAAAAAAAAAAAAATCGGGCAAATTGTTTTTTAGCTAGAGGCAGAGACTGTCTAACTTTGGTATATTGGCCGTGGAGACTAACGTTGCGACGCAACCGATTCATTCCAGTATGGATCAACGACAGTGGTTGCCAAACCCACTTTCGAGCGACGTACCCAGTCACATATGATGTCGTGGGAATATCGCAGTATTATAATAATTGGTTACAAGAATTATGCCAATTTTGAGACATTATTTTAAATTGAACCTCATAGCCACTGACGCTGCTTACGGTGTTCTGAAAGTGAAAAGGAAGGAAACAGTATTTGACCTTACTGCCCATACTGGACTTATTTCAAGAGAAACGTTTTAAGTTTCTCTTGAAATAAAACCCAGAGGTGGATGACCACCAATAACCGATTATGATACTGTAAAACGAAAGGTAGGAAGGAACCTATCAACAATTTGAATTTTTTAGAGGAATTTGGATCATCGAAAGATGCAGTATGAAGAGCATCATATGGATTTAAAAATACGCAGGAGAGGTACCCCATGATTAAGAAAACGAAAATACTTTTGGTACGTTTTAATTGCTAAAGAGATACAAAACATATGTTTCAGAGACCAAGTAATTTACTGATATATGCACATACACACACACACACACACACACATACACAGAGAGAGAGAGAGAGATTGAATTTACAGACATCTTCCTGATGTTATCAGTTCTCGGTTTGGTATCAATGCGGATAACAACTGTTTACTCTTGGCTTAATAGTAAATCTGATAGCTTCGATAAAATCAAATTAGCAGCTGATCTGTAAAATGACATAAACTCTGCTGTGAAGTGAGGCAAGAAGTGGCTTGTTTATTTTAACTCATCTTAAATGAAACTGCCCTCTATTAATCATCTTAAGTAACCTTTTTTTGCTAACTCTCAAGATAGTAACTCGCTCTGCCTTTTTGGTCTCACATTTTTCACTGATATTTTTTAAGGTAAGTTCCCTCCAAGCAAGGCAGTAAAGCCACTGAGATACAAGGGGTTACTGGGTGTGGAAGAATTAGAAAACAGAAACACCACAAAGGAGCAGGAACAAAGGAAGAGTAATCAGGAGGACAGCAGATAGCGATTGACACTGCATTCAAATTTTTGAAGATTAAAGTTGACTGGAAAGTATGGAGCTGGAAGGGAGTTCCACAAGCTAAAAGTGCGAGAAAAGAAACTGTTGGCATAGAAATTACGGTTACATCTAGCCAGCTCAATTGTAAATTTATGAGACCTCCTCACCAGTTTCATACTGCGCTTAAATTCATAAAGTCTAGGTACCATAGCGAAGAGATCATCCAAACAATTACCATTTATAGAAAAGGCACAGGAAGACAACTTTAAAATGGTGGGAAAGTGACTGAAGCCGAGGCGCCAGGTCAGGACCAATAATATTGCTGATTCTTCTTTGGATTAGATCAAAGAATTAAATCAGGAGCTCCGGACCATATGTGGAAGCAATATTCTAAGCATGGACAAAAGGTAGATATGTAAGATAGACTAAAGAGAGAAAAATTGTCGAAAAAAAGGATCGAGTCGGGCCAACCGTGTTATATTAGTTCTTTTCCCGATGTATGGTTATTTTATTAAAACTTAGGGTATTTTTGTTCTCTACCTAACAATGAATTTGCTGATCTAGTTAAATTAAAAAATCGTTCTAATTCTATCCGTATTCATTCTGATTGGCACTATTCTCATTTTGAAAGTTGAATGATATACAGTGATAATTTCCGATAAAAATTCAGGTAACATCTAGATGTCAGCTAACTTGATAAACCTTCCAAACGTGTCTTTATAAGAATTTAGCAATTTAAATTTCAAGGAGTCGAAATACAGGGGCATCAAATCATTTTGATTCACCGGTTAACCGAGGCATCTGTTTAATTGAGCCAAATCTTGAAAAAAAAAATACCACCAAATAAGACATTTTCTTTTGTTTATCTGTGTAATCAAGTCAGGTAACTCGGCTAGCGTGAAGAATTCAAAGTGACTTTTTAGCTGGTTCGCTCAACGTTTAGTCAACCGCAGCTAAATAGTATATTTTGTGACTCTATTTAAGAGAATAGGAACAATTATTTGTGCCCTTTATTTTATGTGAAATTACAGACCTATGAAAACAATGATGTCAATTTGCAAGATCCGGAGATTGTTCTGGAAAACAATAGCCTCTCACACTAAGTCAACTTTCATGGAAATAACTGAAGTGTTAAATTCTACAAATTCTTCAAGCATCAATGAGTACTGATTTAAGATATTCCAGATGGTACTTAATTATATAAAAATAGTTTTGAATAATTTTGTCCTAAACTGTTACAAAACTTGTTTTAGTTTTTGTTTTGGTAGTAAGTTTTCTTTTTAGTTGATTAAACGGAAACATAGTTTATGTTTTTCACTACGAGGGGGGTGCTGAAAACTATTTCCCAAAATCTGACCAAATAACCAAACATCAGATTTTTTGGAAGGTCTTTTTACTTGGGCCGAGACATTTTCAGCATCTCTTCGTATAGCTGCTTTATACTAAGACTATCACGCTACAGACTTATTGATCCACTTTTGTTATTGACAATTCTTGCCCCAGTGGGATAATTATGGGAGAGTGAGTTGCATACACACCGTCTATCCGGAAAGTATTTATCCATTTAATATTAACCACCTGGGACAGTGGTACCTTCGGCTTCTTCAAAGTACTTTCCTTGTAACCTCACAAACTTATATCAGCGTTCCTTCCATTCTTCAAAACTATATGCAAAACCACTTTTCGAGATATCTTGTCGTGTTCTACCTACTTTTGTCCACGGCATTTTAATGTCGAATTTAACTTTGGAAAAGCCAGAAATTGCAGGGAACTAAATCTTAACTGTGGCCAGGATAAAGATTGGGGGTTTGGCTGGCATGAATGATGGGTTTTGATAGAAACCCTGCACAAGACATAAATAATCTATGAATGCAGCGGTCATACAGTTAACAAGCTCGTTGCTAATAAATTAACACCACGTGAAGGTGGCAGTCCATGTATGTGCAGTAAAGTACCTTTTGAATGATTCTGAAGTGACACTAAGGCCGCACCAACGATTCTTGAGATATCCTAAGTAGCTTCATACATTCCGAACACATTACATATATTTGGTTTACCAATAATAAAACCCGAGTAAAAGACTATCAATATGAACGAGGCAAAATAGTCGCAGGTGAGCGTCGAACTCCGTCCACCAGGTCTGTTTTCTATTAAACTAATTCCTATTTCCAAGCCTTTAACATAAATAATAGAATAAAAAATTGCTTAGGATTCAATTTTACTCGAATTTATTTCCTTTATTTCATCCTCATCGACGAAACGTGTCACGAAATTTTTCCATTTTTTCATTCAATTACCTGACATTGTTATGTATATATATATATATATATATATATATATATATATATATATATAAATTTATATGATATTTATATAGAATATCATATATATAGTTTATTGAGTTATTTATTTAAAGGATGATTATAATGTCTCCTTTTACACCAGTTCGGCGAGAGGTGGAAAATCGTCGGATCAGGGATTTGTTCGATTTTTGGTCAAATTTTGACGAAGAGGCAAGAGACTATTTTTCATCCACATTGTGCTTCAAGATCTGTGAAAGGTCCTCTACCCAATTTTAGAATAATTCTCCACTTGAGCGGTGTCACGTGAGCTATTTCTAAATTGTTAGCCGGTATCATCAAGTATGCGGATTACATGAATTGTAGTTGTAGACAACTGAAAAAATACATTCTTTTCCACCGCGAAGTTTGCATCTAATAAGCAAGCTTGTTTTAAGTATGATTTAAATGTCCGTTTCGTTTCATCTAAAACATTGTCATACACCTGGCCTTGGCGTGATGGCAGAATTATTTATCAAGACTAATATAATAGCTTTAGTTACCTGTTACTAGTTATAAAGTAAACCCGCTTAGGCAAAGAAGAAGATCGTTATGTAAACTGCTGCAAGTCTGTTGAGCTTGTCGCTTTATCTCTCCGATTCAGAGGCTACTACAGCTGTCAACTCAATTAGCTTAAATAGATTTCTTTTCTTTTCATCAATTCACCCCAAGAAAGCCAACAATGCCTGTAAGATGCAAAGGGCTACTGGAAGTGAAAGAGAATGAGAAAGCTTTAGAAGGAACCGGAAACCCAATCCTAAACAGGAAACAAGGGATAAAACTTTGCTCCTGTTTAAAATACCGAGAAGAAGTGTTACCGGGCGATAAGTGAACCTCTCTATTCCTACAGAAGAAAAGTAACAAATAGTAAATAAAGTTTTTGGGTTTAGGTGGAAACATGAGTTGAAGTAAATTTTAGAACAAACCTGAAACCTAATCCTAAACAGGAAAAAATGGATAAACCCCTACTTCTCTTCATAACATCGGGGAGGTGTGTAAACCGGACGACAGACCACTATCTTATCGGTGGATTTACAGATTAACCCAATCACTTCCTTGTACACGTCTGTTCCGATGTTTCGCGGGGCATCTTTTAAGAGGAGAATGTCGTTTTTAAAATTTAGACTACATTCATTTCCTTCTAAAAAATAAAAAAAAATATTGCTTTTTCCCTTCTCTCTTTCTAGTCTCAGAACAGCGGGTGGATTCATTCTTCTATGATACGTGTTACAACCAGGTCCATTCGTTACCGGGTACAAATATTATTCTCTTGGTGAAATCGTTTGAAGTTTCCCGTCTTCAGAAGATTGAAGAATATAATATTGCGATATTTGACTTCTTGATGCTTTTGTTGTTGGCGGAGTGGCTGGAATTATCCAAGAGACCTTTTCAAGCTTCTGGCTTGATATTCTCTACTGCTAAGTGTAGGTATTATGCCACCGGGATCCGTATAGCAACTTTGCTATTGTTTAGATAAAAAAAAATGAAGGCATTCAAGTATCATATTTAACCATGTTCCCCTAAATCATTGGATATAAATACTCACATGTTTGACCGTAATTTATTCTTGACGGTCTATTTTGAATGCTTTATACCCCAGACTTTCTTCTGAAACAGTGACAAAACTATTGAATACTAATCGAAATTTTAACCTCATTTTGTTGTTTGGGAGCATTAATTATTTTTACCAGACACGCTATCTTGTCTCTCGAGTCCAGTGTGGAAGGTGTGACCTGGTGGTTTGAATGTCCGAATATTACTTGGTTTTGATTATATTTTTTCTCATTTATTTCTGAGTTCTGAGTCCGAAGGTTTAGTTTTGCGTTCATCTTAAGTTTTCAAATCTGGCGTCATCACGCGTCAGCTTTTGCTTCGTCTTTGTGTGCGTCTGTGTATGTATTTGAAAAATATGTTTAATGATTGCTCTTAAATTGAATGAAATTTTATTAATACTAGGTAATTTATTATGGTAAGCCCTCACATATTTGTAGTCGTTTTTTGGAATTTATATAATATTTTTAGATTATCAGTAGGTATTTTGGACATCTTGTGTTTTTGTTGTGTTGGTTGTCATCTCTCTCTGCAAGTAAAGATATTGTAATTAATTAGTGTTTTTATACTTGCCTTTTCTGGAATTATTCAACCGGCATTTAGTAAACAAAATTCAGTTTTCTTTTGTGTCACTGAACTATGCAACATAAATAATCCGAAAACGAACGAACATGGTTGTCAGCGAAGTGCATCATTAAAAAAAATGATAATTTCTCTCTGTCACAATATGTCATTGATGTATATCTACCTGCGTTTTTGTATAGCGGCCAGTTGCATCTTTGAAGCAAAATTTATATATATATATATATATATATATATATATAGTTAAATTCTCAGATGAATTCTGTGGACAAGACAGATTGGTATCAAATGACAATGGGAAAAAATCTTACATTTTGCCGACGAATTTCGTCTTCCGACTTTTTCAAGGCAAAATGAAATCGAAATCTAGAATTTAACTATATTGTCGACACGGAAAAAAATAATAATAATAATCCTTACTATAAAAGTAATTTACATTAACCAGAAAAAAGGGCTTAGACAGAAGCGTCTATCTTTTTAAATTTGGATTTTTAATGTAACTATAACAACAAAAACATTTCGATTTCATTTTTGCCTTGAAAAAAAGTCGGAAGACGAAACGCGTCAGCAAAATGTAAAATTTTTTTTCAATTGTCATTTGATACCATATATATATATATATATATATATAAATATATAGTATATATATAATCCGGTGTTCAGTGATATTTATATAATCCAGTGTTTTAATGTATTTTTATTTTTATAAAAAAGCGTTCAATATATATTTATATATATATATATATATATATATATATATATATATATATATAACCATCTTTGATTACAAGTAATAAAGTTTCACTACAAACAGTTTCTCTTACGCGACAATTTTGAATACGGAAAACATTTCTGCGAGTTTCTATGACTGAGCATTTTTCTTTTTAATTTTCCTGTTAACTCTGTGAAATTCGAGTGGAAAATGTTCATCTTACGTGGAAGTGATAAAAAGTTTTTGTCCCGACCTGCTCTAAATCATTTTACCAATCATTAGAATTTGTTTTATAATCCTTCTTAAGCGTCTCGCCAAATTTTTAGCACCTCTTTGTATTTTTTAATTCGACAATTGTTGTTTTTTGAACTTGTAAAATGAAGTCTTTTTCTTATTACATTATATATTTTAGACTATTTTGGCACTTCGCCATGGTGTAATGGTTAGCAAGCTTGTCTCGCTAGATCAATTACCATATAGTAGTGAGTTCGATCCACACTACTATTTATGACCTTGTGCCACAATTAAGCTACGCGTAGTAAATCACTATATTTTTCGACTATTGTCTTCATCCTTGTTGTTATTAAGACACCGTTTCGATTTATATATTCTTCGGACTTCTTGCAATATCTAATTAAAATATTTTCATTATTCTATATACTATGTTGACTCGCATTTTTTTTTTTTTTGCTCTTTTTAAGTTGAAGTATCAGCTAAAACATTCTTCGGTTTTCTTGAATTGTTTGCAATTTTGAAATGATTCATTTTATTCTACATACAGAAACTTGTCTTCGTTTTTTGTTGTTAAGATAGCATTTCGGCCTGATACCTTCTGAGGCTTACCCAACACATTGGGATATATGCTGTATCCTGTATTTGTTAATAAAAGATACAGCATATCTGCTTGAGTTCGACGAATATAGCAACTGAAATAAAGGCATAAATATAATTAATGAAGAAGTTAATTATTTATCAGTATCCAATATTTGGATGCGTGGGTGGTCTAACAGTTAAAAGCACGAGTAATGGAGTTAATGAGCAGTGTTAAAGTTCAAGCTGAAACGGTTTATGCTCTCTTTTCAATAATATCGTTGGGAAAGGCAGGAATCGATATATCCCCCTTTCCAGATGTGAAAGAACAGACTAAGTTTTTTCTTGTTTTTGGTTGTTTTCTATTGTTTTGGTTGACAGATATTAAAAGTCTAAAAAAAAGACAACTACGTCCTGAAGTGACATGGTAAATTCAAAACCGTGAGAAACGAAAATAACGAAAACAACGTTTTCATTTTGAAAACGTTTCAGCCAGCTGAAGTTCATTAGCTAGCAAACTAGTGTTGCAAACTATTCGCCGGTCGAACGAGTTCGAGTTTCACTGTATGGTTTATGCAGACTAAACTGGAGTTATGCAAAATGTGAGGGTGACTAATGAAATTGGAAATTTCCATGAACATTCATCAGTTTTACGAATTCCGTTATCGTTGCCTTTGAATTAATACAGCTCGTTATTTACACTTCGGGCCTTTTGGATGAAGATCAATGGTCAAATGTTATAGAAATTAAGAAAGATGAAAAATTGCAGAAAATAATTTCATCAATACTTCCATCTATTTATTCCAGTACGATTTTTCTTTTCTAAAGTGAAGATATTGTGTGATATTGATCCAAAACTGAAAAATAAATCTAAATCATCTCTGTTTACAACCCGATGCTCTATACACTGAACAGTAACCACAAGAGAAGTGTAGGATATTAATAAATATTGTATTTTTCTCTGATGTTTTTTTTGATTGAACGTGTTTTGTCGTGTGATATTGATTCAAAACTTATTAAAGTTTGTTCAGGTTCTGTTTACAATCTTATGTTTTATCTCCTGGGAAACAAGCACAAGTAACTCAAACCTTTTAAAACGGCTGTTACACAAGTTCACAACGCCACAATATTACGGAAATCTTAGAAGTGTCTTTGAAATTATCTCAGCCCGCGGATAAACTTTGTTTTGGAAATAAAAATATGCATTCAACACTGTTTATTTTTCAGTTTTAATCTGGGAAAAAGTTCAACAGAAATTAGGAAATAGATCACCGAGAGTTGTTTCAACAATGCAGTAGGTGCAAGCACTTACCGGGAATCGTTTGTAATGGTTAAAACGGTTTTAATTTCAAGAACCAGCTGAGGGAACCTTTCATTAGCTATACAAATTCATAAAGAGTAACAATGTTGAACAAACTATTCGCCGGTCGTTTCTCTTAGTTGGGAGTTTCCAGGCGTTCTAGACTACTGGTACTTATAGAGCACTCTTATGATAAAGCAAAGTTGTTTCTCGTAAACACATGCAATGTTTTGTGTTTATTTCTAGAACATATGACATAACTATTGTAACAATTCTTGTATGAGGTGACTAATTTATATGACTAAAGAGTTTTAACTGTCCTGCTATTTTCTCACGGTCGAGGGAGAACGTTGAATTGCTTGAACTCGATTCGCCATTTCCGTTCTCTATCGACTGTTCTCTTTAAATCTGAACATTCATCAGTTTATGAATTCCGTTATCGTTGCCTTTTGAATTAAAACTTTATTTACAGCCTCGTAATTTCCATTTGACTTCGGGCCTTTTGGATGAAGGATCAATGGTTCATTCTTCAAATTTACAAATACCAGCATGGAATAATATATGATCTGATGTTCCGCTGTTCATCACGAGGTCGACAAAATCCAGAGACGGATGCAACGTGGTTGGTCTGATCAGCGTCTCCGTCTCAGATGAAAAAAATTGCAGAAAATAATTTCATCAATACTTCCATCTATTTACTAGGTTTGGCATCTTGGTACGATTTTCTTTTTCTAAACTTGCTTCCCTGATAGCTATAATCTTCAAATATTCAAATGTAATGTCATGACATTGATGCCTTGACTTTGATCCTTGTCCTTCTCTTTATCCCTTTGACTCCTCTTTACTCTTTACTCTCAAAACTATATAAAAATAAATATATATATATATATATATATAAATCATCTCTAGAAAATGAATTTGAAAAACAATAGAAAGGGCGAATGCGTCTTCTTATCAGATTTACCAGGAAGAATGAAACTAACCATCGATGCTCTATACACTGAACAAAGTAACCACTGAAATTTAAAAGTTATAAAGAAGACGGAAGTGCATAGATAGGATATTAATAAATATTGTCTTTTTTCTCAAAAAGAAAAAATGTGTTCAAGTGTTTGTAATACAATTTTTGAATTCTAAAAATTATGCTAATTCCATATATGGATCATATAAGCAAACGTGTTTTGTCGTAATTTGTATTTAGAATGAGAAAGAGACGGCTGAAACTTCCAGGACACATTATGAGGAAAAAGGGTTTGGAGGTTCTGTGAGAGAGAGAAAACACCGGGTAACAATTAAAAATGTTAAATGGATCAAAACAGGGACTGGGAAACAAACATTGCTTAGAAACTGGAAAAGATGTTGTGGAGAGTCATGAACGTGTCTTTATTAAGGCGCATAAAAAAGAACACTTGGGTTCTCAAAAAAAAAAACCTCAGTTGCATCTCTGCTCTGACACAACTATCTATCTTTAGAAACTTGACAATGCATGATCTTGGTTACGCCTACATGTTAAACAGATAAAAAGCTGCATATTGAAGATATTCAATGAAGTGTTGTTATGTATACACACCCAGAATAGCAAATAAATACCATGCCATTAGATTGCATATTGTATATTACGTTTGATTTAATGACTGTTTATACCTAGGTAAACATAGCCTAGATTTTAAATAAAAATCCCTGTCTTGTTTTTGAAGATACATTTCTATCTCATTGCGTATTTTTCGTATCAAAAATGTATTAATTCTACAAACGTTCAAAAGAGGAAGCCATGATACTTCATAAAATGGAACATGCGAATTCCATCACTTTCGAATGTAATGCTTTGTTTTAATTTGTCAACATTTTTTTATTCTGCCTTTAATTAAACGTGTATATATATATATATATATATATATAGGATATATATTTACTTTGTTGAGCAAATGGAAAGAACAGGGTTTGGAGAATTGCAAAAAAGACAAAACTTGCATTCAGGCTACTACGTCCTGTTTATTTCATTTTCAAGAATGGTTAAGAAACTGAAAACGAATGTTTGAATTTGGGAAAAATGGAGGACAACATAGAGACATAAAAAAATAATTGTTTAGCCAATAATTTTGTCCCTGTCGTGTAATTTTATTTTATTTTTTGCAATGGTCTTGTCACAAATATTCTACAATAAAAAACTGACACTAGAAGTCCACTCTTTAATTCTTTATCCACAGAAACGTCATTTCTAAAAGAAGATAAATCAGTGCCTCTCTCCTTGACCGTAGGGGATCAACAAGATGCTGTGCTAGGTTTTCGTGGTTGCAGCATCTAAATCTGTCTTCAACCACGGCAGTATTCTCAGGCGAGATCTTTATCAAGACATCTGGAGGCGAAATAAGTTGTAAATAGGTGAGAATCAATATTTTTTTACCCCAAGAGCATTAGTGTAAAATGAACATTGCAGCCTCAGTCAGAATCGCTAATTTAGTTCCGATAATCGTTACGTTACCTCGTATCATTGCCCATCAAACATAGAAATCTTAACCGTTTAGATGTTTCAATTGGTTTATAAAACGGTCGAAGACACGAAAAATTTCTGTAACTTTTGAATAACAACATTCTTGAACAAATAAGAATGCAAAATAAGCCCTTAAAGATTTAATTTGCAATCGTCAAATTATCAAATGTTTAAGTTTTCCTTTGTGATTCAAACCCATTTTAAATTGTCATCAACCCGTCATTTTTTTTAAATTCTTGAAAGACCTTATATTTATGATTTTACAGGCAAATGAAAAAAGAAAACTTTATTTCAATGGGTCATAAAACTTGTATTCCATATCCCATTTCTCCTCAATTCCACCCAAAAGCAAATCCGAGTCATAAATTAAAACATAGATTTTTCCCCTTGTTAAATTTGAAATTCCTTCCCTGCAGTTAAGTTTCCCAAAAATTGCTCCTGATTTTTGTGAATCTCTCAATTCCACTCGTGAAATTTGAAATTCCTTCCCTGGTTGCCAAGTGCTCCTCGTTTGTGAATCTCTGCTTCAGTATATTTAACTTTTGGTGTAATTGATATTTAAGTATAGGGTTTTCAATGAAGATCGACCTTACGACTCAACAGTACTGATTTGCGAGATTAGTTTGCTAACCATTACCCCACGTCGGGACTCTCTACTTCAATGCTGAAGTCCTAATAATTATTTGTCCTTCCGATATGACCGTGAATGACGAGAAGACTGTGGTTTTACAGAAGGATGCTGAGAATAACATGGCTGCATGTAAGCAACGAGAATTGGAAAAAAAGGATATTGTACATAACATAAAAAAGAAACAGCTTTTGGGACTCATAATGAAAAAAAGAAGACATGTAGAATTTGATACACATAGGACATAGATATGGCAAGAGGGACAGAGGAAAGCAGCTACCTGACTAATTTGGATGACAAAACAAGTAGATGGAGGGATAATATAAAGACAAACATATCAAGGTTTGTCTGTTTACTATCTCACCACCTCCATAAATACAAAATATGTATACGAAAATTAGGAAGCTGTGGAGATTCATGATCGCCCATGTCCTGATAGTTAGGAATGATGGCAGCCAGACAAGAACAAACTCAAAAGCAAATAGTAAGTATTAAAAATAAAAATAAAACGATGAAGTGTTTATAATAAAAATATTTTATTTTTAAAGACATTTAAATAACTCTTTCATCCATAAATAAATTCATATAATTAAATATCCATTATTGTTAAGTACAATAAATAGAAAAAACAGTTTTGTAATGAATGCAATGTGAAGAGGCGTAACGAATATTTGGTGGTTTTATTTGACTTTTTGGACCACATGTTTCTTGGGAACATTAGTATAGAAGTCAGGAAAAATGGTTCTCACTTTAGGAAAAGTGCAAAACATAAAAATGGAAGCAGTTTTTTGGGAATGTTATTCGCGTAAAATATTTGTGAGGTGATGATTAAGACGGCAAAAAATGTTTTTTTTTTTGTTTAAATATTTAAAATATCTATTTAAATATTCGTATAGTTTTTGACTTAAAACAAACACAACCGTATTCGCATATAATTTTCAAAATAATCTGTTCGGCACAATGATGCCTGGATGACATCATAGATTTTATATAAAATCAAAATTACTGACTTCGGTAATCGATTATCACAGCAGACTTGTCTAAAGCATAAATATTGGTAAATTTAACATTTATTCATACTTGGATCTTTGTTCACTTTAGCCATCAGAATTTACGATGGAACTGTCTCGTGAATAAATTAACAATTTCATCAGTCTTCTTTAAATCACTTTTTGCTTTTACTACAACTATAGTTATATATAAGAGAATTTAATACAGGATACCAGTTATTTACATTTACTAACAGTAGATTTTACAAGAACCAGAAATTCAAAACCCGTTCAGTAAATTCTACCGATGGAGTGCGCGAGAAGATCAATATTGTCTGAGTCAAACCATCCTCCCCTTCCTCTTGTCCCATAAGCCGCCAAGATCGTAGGGGCGCTGAATAGTGGCTTGCTCAAGAAAAAGCTTCCACTTGATCCGGTCGTTGGCTAGCGCCTGTGTCTGGATAAACCTTTTGCCGGTTCATTTGACGATCTTGGTTGGTGACTGAATCAAGGAATTTGAATTGTTTCCCTGTCTCCATCTGCTGACCACTGACTGTAACTGGTGTCCTCATAAGTTCCTCACTATTTCTCATCAACTTTGCTTTCTCATCGTTAATTTCTGTACTATATCTAGATGTTTTTGAGTCAAACCATACGAAATCTTAAACGTTTTTTCCCAAAATTGGCCATCACCTACGATGTAGAACTGTACTGATCTTGATGTGAAACCCTTTCCTCACTCCTTCGTGTACGCTAAGTATTGTTGTACATAATTACGCTTTCAGCACATTTGCATTCATTTCACATATAAGTATATGTCTATAAATATATAGAGAATAAAAGATAAAAATGTTTGTATTCACTTATACGTTTTTAAATACTGAGTAAATTTACGAACCTATGCATGTACGATTTCTTTCCATACTGGAAAAATGGCTGGAAAAAAGGCACTTTTTAAAAATGTTTGTGTATTTACTTCATTATAATTTTGATTGAAATATATTTAACATTTTATTCGAATGACACAGGTTTTAAATTTTATAAATCTGAATAAAAAAATAATAGCAATATGTGTATTTTGGCACTTCATATGATTCTTGAAGACTAACATTAATATTATTCTTAACGTTAACTTTGAACCTCGAAGACAGAGCTAATGTTAAGATACAATTTTCAGTTCCCTCATTTTAATGTATTTGAAGAAATAGATTAAATTTTTGCTTAACTTATTGAATCATTCGCTTTATTATTTTCTTTAATGGAATTGTAGAATTTAATATAAAAAGACGTAAAGTTATTTTAAATTTATTTATTCAGTTGAATCATTTTAACTTGTTCGCTACCAAGTATATTTTTAATGTTGTAAGAATAGCACAATCGTGAGAAGAGTTATATTGTCGGTGGTAGCGAAGAGGTTAATTGATGTTTTTTTTTTTTAGAAACATTTAATTAAATTTCCCAGATTTGTTAAATCAATCGCTTCGTAGTTCTTTTTAAAATTAAGTTTAAAATTTTAATATGACATGATTGCATTTAATTGTAAAGTCTAAAATGTATTTTTTCGAAAACAATTAATTTTCAAGCATAGTAAATTTAAGGAAAATATAATAAAATACGTTCTTTTGATTTGGATGATTAGAAAAGAAAGTTTAAATACAGTGCTACGTTATTTTTAACGAATTGTCGTTATTTAAAAAAAAAGATAAGTTTTTAGACTAGGTTGAAAAAATATTCATATTTTCGACTGAATCAGAAACACATTTCTCGAATTTATTCGTTTCGTCCATATTTCAATAGTATGGTATTTTTTTCTGTGTCCATTTTAAAATGTATGGAAGTGCATTTGTGCGTTCCGGAACTAAAATCCGCGATCGATATATTCATAGATTGAATCGATATTTACACAGTGAATTACCGTATATACCCATGTAAAAGTCAATTTAAAATTTTTATCGAATTATAATGATTTGTGCATAAGAAGACATTACTCCTTTTTCCCTTAGTCGATTCGCGATTAGAATTATTTTAATAAAACGTCGTATTTTGTGCGACAAAAATTAGATTTTAAAAATTTTGTCTTTTGGAAAACATCCTGATCTCTCACAATGTGAGACAGGATAAAGCGAGAAAAAAACTTTGCTCGCGACCCAAACAATGCATATTTTTTCGTTAAAAAAGAATTAAAATTATACGTTAAATCATTAAGATTTATATTGAAAATCATCAATTTTGGGTTACTGCATTGGGTATATTAAGTGGTAGAAATCGGCAAAATACAGCTCAAACTCTTGCCATGATTTGTACTGGAAAGGTTTATCTTAATAAAAGTCGACTTGTATACAGGTAAATACGGTATTTTCAAATGACTATTGCCATCTAAATATGCTCTATATATTTACAATGTGACTGGGGTGATTTTTGGGTGTTCAAATGCTGGTTGACGTTCATAAACGTCGATTATAGATTTGATATCACTTTCTTTTACTTTCTCTCATCATTTTTTCATATACAAACTTGCACACATACATACACACTCTCTCGTTTCTATCGGTATTTTTCCTCACAGACTATGATTGTTCTGTTCTGACGGTTCGATTATATCACTCGGTTTTCTTCTCGACGTTAGAAGTCTTTTGGATTAGCGTAAGTAGTTAAACTAGATTACATTTGAAGTAAACGATTTCGCGAGACAACTGTCATTTTGAAAGAGGTCTCCTAATTTAAATTATTATTGTAATTCAGATGTGTTGAATACAAGAAATAAGAAAAAAAAATTCATAGTTTGACATTAAGAATTGAACATTCAAAAGGTTTGATAAAGGAAAAGATATACCATGAAAGATATCCATTGGTAAAATATCTCTTCTAATTTCTTTCGTGACGACTGATATCTCCTTAAAGCATTTTTCTATCATATTCAAAAACGCAGCGTTTACTTACTATAAATATCTGAGACTCACCATCTAGTTAAATTCTATGAAAACGTTTGTTCATATTCAACTCTACGAATATCATTTGTATAGTCTACTGGTGCTACAAGCAACTTTACGAGGGGCATGAATTATACAATTTCAACGTTTTTGAGTCTTGCATTTAAAAATATCTTGAAGAAAACGTGTATCGGATTGTCATGCATCCAAAAAAAGTTTTGACTAGTAACTAAATCAAGAGTTTCTCTTCATATAAGCCGAAACTCTTCAATGAGTCCCATACAAAAAAAAAAGATTTGCTTGCAACGTTGCTCCTGGCTGTCAAAGATCCAACGGAATGGTTGCCTCGATTTTGACATCAGGATTAGTGAATTTTCAACCAATGATCGTGCCGATATTGGTTAAGGCAGTGCTGACATCATAGTACAAATTGTAATCATTGGCTGAAGTTGTGATGATTCATTACTAAGCGTTCATCGTCCAATGGAGTGTTCACAAAACTGAAAAATGAACAGAAAAATAATATAATATTTTAAATAAAGTTTGATATTTTCAGCGGTCAACTTAAAACAATTATCTTAACAAATCGTCAATTTATTGCTACGGACATAACTTGTCTTTCGGTAGATGAAAGCATCTTTTTGTACAAATAAAGACGACCTGTATATTTAGTTTGATGATATGACAACTAGTGAAAGTTTTTAAAATTTTGTACCTTGTTCATTTTTAAATAATTTTAATGATCAGTTGTAGTTTATAGTTTCGTAAATGAATTGTTTAATAACAACTTTTATTGCGCTAATACAAAACTGTCTTTTTGAATTAGTTTCATTTTACGATACAAATATCTTCACCTCATTTCTTATTATTAAAGATCCAATTGACTACAGTAGTAATAGTTTATGTGACTAGCTTGCTAACTATTGCTTCATGGTGAGACATCCATATACTTATTAAGATTAGCTTAGCACGACACAAGGCCATAAATATTGGACACCCAATGAGGATCAAAGTCATTATAGTAATAATTGTATAGGAGAGTAGCTTGCTAAGAATTGCTCTCCAGCGAAGGACAGAGGTATTCTCTAAGGTTGAAATCTGAAATAAGGCTACAAGTGTGACAAAGCCTACGAGATTCAGCCTCACTAAAGTAGTAATAATAATTGCCTAGAATGATTTTTTGTAATCATCATATTTTCTTTATTTTTTCTGAATTATATTATACTGAGTATAACAAAATATCAAGCAAAACTTATCCATTAGTTTATTTATTGTGTGCAAATGTTCCCTTGTCTTTTTTTGAAGACAAGAGATCGAATGTACAATAGAAAATCGTTAAGAAAACAAAAACATTGGAAACTTTTGCACATTTTACACTCGCCTAATATAAAACACATTTTCCTCCTCTGGTCTGCGAAAATGCATAAAATATACAATGTCGCCTTTGTACTTAAACGTTTGAAGTTTGCATCCATAGAATATCGAGCGAATTGTTGAAAGAAGCTCCAAGTTTATGATGTTGAAACTCGAGAGTCAAGTCGGGGAGAATTTAAAAACCTATTTTAAAATACCTATTTATATATAGGTGTAATTATTGTCTTGTGTATGATACTAATTATTATTTCAGAAATATAGTAGGTTCATGTGAATGACATATCGCTGTGTGACAAGTTAATCTGGTCAGAATGGTTGCCAACCAACTTTAGGGAGCCCATTCTGCCCTGCAATTAAAAACCAGCTGAATAGGATGAACGGATATTTGTGCAAAAAAAAAAAAAAAAAAGCAAACGCAACACCCCAATCCCACTTTCTGCGCCGATAATCACTACGCTACGCGCACATTTCAAATTTTATGTTACGCGTGTGCAAGAGTTTCCTTGGTTTCTCTGTGTGTCAGAAAAGGTTTTCTATTGTGCATTAAGTCTTTGATTTTCATAAAAGATATATCTGGGAACTTTTGCACTAATAAATGTATAAGTTCCGGATCATTTATAATCAGTAAAACATTCAGAAAAAGAGAGAATTGAAACAATTCCAAAGAACAGTGTCGTGTTACTTAACTGCATATAAGAAAGTATTTATGAATAAATTCAAATTAAACAGCCGGATAAAATCTTGTAACGAGCCGGATGTGTCCCGCGGGCCGTAGTTTTGAAGACCTTGTTCTGCAGGATTCAGTCCGTGCCAACGTCTTAACTCTTTCTTCATAGTGAACAATTAAATTGAAGGATACTAGTTTGAGCTTTATATGATCCATATGCTATGCAAATATATTCCTTTCATTTGTGGATAAATAGGATACACCTTATTCAAAATAGACGTCTATTGTGGGTGTGTATTAATTATTCATGATGCTTAAGACGTGTGACTTTTCAAACTATAGACTATATACAAAAGAATTTTTAAGGCGTGTAAATAGTAATCATGATTTGGAAGTTTTTATTTCTTACCAAAAATACTATAGCTCAGTATTGTCTTAGTGATGCTTGTTATCACTTAGGATAAACAACTGCCTTATGGTGCTATGTAAGACATGTCAACATGGTACAGTTTTCTAAATAATAGGACTAACCAACAACTGGTACGATATCACCCAGTATAACATGTTTTATATTAAAGAGGAAATGGGTACTGTCATGTAACTCTCCTTTTGTTACAGATACCACGAAATACAAATTTGGCATACTGACGATTATTTAAGGTCATGAAACCATAAAACCAACGAATAAAGACATTAATTAAATAGTTATGTAAAATAGAAATTATATATCAATATAATATTAGTCAAATGATCTCATTATGTAGCTAATTTCCTAATAATTCTTGAGATTTTATGAGAAATATGCACTTATAGACACCCTTGTTTGATCATGATTTAAATTGTTTAATTTTAATATATGATATAATGTGAGATACAGTGAAGAAGATAACAAGTCACTTGTATACATAACAAGAGCTAATAACGAAAATAATACAATTCATGGCAAGTACATGATATGAGGGACCAGTTTAACACATACAAACTATTATCATAGTTGAAAAGAAAGATATAATGCTTGAAAGAAAATGAATGCTTACATTCACAGATTTTGTCGATAAAATCGTTGAAAGAAATCTTCAGGTTGTCGTAGCTGGTGACTCGGAAAATGTGTTCTTTCGGTCTCACTGAAGCCAGTTTCCGCAACTCGTTTTCTTTGACTTCGTTTCCAATGGCAATGACAAACACGTCCATGTTGAATTTTCGAACTCTTTCGGCCTCCAAAAAGACATCTTTTGAATTATCTAATGGGCCATCGACAAAGGTAACGATAAGACGACGAGCGTCGGCACGTCCTCCGTTGGCCTTGGTGAATCCTCGTCGGCGAACTCTTTTCAAAATATGAGTTTTAGTCATCTTATTATTCGACCGGAGTTCCTGGATGAAAGTGAATTTGTTGCCGTGTTCATTCAGGTGGATGTCTTTGCTGCTGGGACAATTGTTGGTGAAGACACCGATTCTAATTGGTTTACTGTCTCCCATATCTATCTGGTTAGCAGTGTTGGCGATGAATTCCTTGATGATTTCCGTACGTGATTGACCCATTACCAAAGGATCCAGTGCAAAGATAATATCTGATTTAGTGCTGGTAGCACACCCTATTAAAAAAAGAAAAGAAAAGAAAATTCTCTATTATTAAGTAATTCTTAATGTACATTTAATTATTAAAGCATTCACTGGTTTTCAAACTGTATGTTCTTGACAAGCATCATTCAATCAGTATTGAACAAGAGAGGTAATTCTTTACTACGATATTTTCCTTCAGTTATTCTCGCTTAAACCCCACTTTTCATGATTTCCGCTCGATGTCAAGTCACTATTTGTTGAATTTATTATTATTTACAAATGTTAATTACAACTAAGTTTAATTATTATTATTAATAATTATTATTAAAATATAGATAATTACCACTAAATTTAGTTATTATTATTAATTATTATTAGAATATGATTAGAATTAAACGACCGTGGATGATGGAGTAGAATGTAGACAAGACAGAAATTCTTATCTACTTATTCTTATTTTCCGAAGAAATAACAGGAGAATAGTTATATAATCAGCGGTTAATAAACCTGGGGTTATTTTCCTTGGAAAGAATATTTTTGCCAATTTATACTTAACTCATTAGAAATTATTCAGAAACTGGTGGCCCGATTGAACTGTAAATTATTTATTTTTCTTTAAGGAAAACGTATTTCGTAACAAAAATTGCGCTACGATGTGCCGTTTCTTGTTTTACATTAACAAACGCATAATCTAATACACAGAACTCAGATCATTACAGTATAAATTAAGTATTTTAATTCTTAATACGTATGAAGTGCGATCTGAAATCAATATGTATATAAACGTACTAAATTGGTAGCTGTATTGTCATAGAATTTGGTTATGAAGCAGAATTTGTAGAAGACTATTGCTTTAGCCCTTCCTATTTGATAGAATCTTTGTAAGTGGACGTCGATGTAAGAAGTTTTCATAAGAAAGAAGGTTTCTACAGCTTTCCATTTCATCAAGCAAGCTTTCAATTTAAAAAAGACTCAAATTCTGTTTTCGTTAAATTCAAGCAACTTGAGCCATATTTTAAGTATTTACTAACTTAAATTTAGTGTATCATAAGACTACAGATGTGATAACCACTTTGAGATTCGAGCATGTGACTGGAGTAAGGGGTTGCAAGAACTGCTTGCTAACCCTTACTCCACAGTGAGGCATTCGTTCTCAGCCGTGTATTTACTTAGAAGCTGCGGTTTATACAATGATGACAAAGGTATGTGACAAACGCGTTGCGCCAATCTCTGAGAAATGACAAATCTGCCAGCTCTTAAAATCAGAAATTAATATTGCATGTTTCTGAAATCAACACTGCTAATCGTCTCGCCTACAAATTCCTGTTTGACAGTCTATAAGAACGCATTTTTTTTTTTATATCTACTAAAAATATCCAAACATTATATTGCATCTTTTATACTCGGATTATGATCGGGAAGTCGATTTCAGAAAGCGATCGAAATGAGTTTGGTAAACAGGAATAAGACGTTTTCATGTGAAACATGCGTCTTTCAGGTCAACAAATACAATATCTATAATTTTGCCTACTGAGCAGCTGTACCTAAACACGAATATAAATCATTTCTGTCATCTTAGATTTCCCACATTTAATATCAAGAAAACAGGATGCAAACACCAAGTTAACATATAATGCATAAACATCGGATATATATTTAGAAAACTTTTCTTGACTTCCGATTTTCCAATCAGAATGTATGAAGCATAAGAGACAATATAAATATGCCGTCTAAAGTTTATCGTGTCCTGTTTGAACAATTTTATACTAAGAAAACTATATACAGCCTGCATAAAAATATTTGAAGCGGAGAAAGGCTGCCATCTTTGAGCCATTTTGCTTCAATACCAGAAATTTTATTTGTTTGGATAGAATACCATTTTGTTAAACGAATTGACTAGCATCAGCACAACATCTACTTATCTGCCATCAAGAATACAGAATCAATGAATCTATTATTAACTGATAGATCGCTGAGCAAATGAAGAATCCAGTTACAATACAAGTCCAAACTTTTTATTGAGGTTATTTAAATTTTAATTACAGTTTAGTGGTATTAATAGTTTTAATTAAAAATATATATTTGATTTTAAGTTTTTAATTTGTGAAATGTCTGCTATATAAATCGGCTTTTATTTTCTCAGAGTCACTAAGCAATAAATAAGCGTCATATTTCATTATGTATAAAACACATTTTAAGAAAACTAATTAAAGATTTGCCCTAAACATTGAGTGCTGGGAGAGCCTTAAAACTAAATGTTTGTTGTTTGTTTTTATAGCAATTTAGCAAAATACATTATTTCTATTTAAGTATGTATTCAATTCAAATGAGATAGATTTCTGTTACACTTCAACAGCATATTCATAAATAGTGAGTATTTTTCATGTCCGAAACTAACAGTAGCTTCGCGCTGTTTCCATTGGCTATATATATTTCATCTTAATGAATCTAATATTCTTTATTTTTGGAAAAAAACATTACAAATCGACTTGTGCATGAATGTACACAGATTTTCTGTGTAAGAATTGTTGATATTTACTAGGCTTAGAACGACACAAGGCCAAAATAGAGGTAGAAGGAAATACGCTAATCTTTCATTTAGAGAGAGTCTGCTTTGAAAATCAGCATTTGCAATCCTGGTTTTTATCTGGCACAAATACTGAAAACTCGTATCAGTAGCAAATATGTTGAACTATCTGTCCCAACAAGCAGTAATTGTTAAATTTAATCTGACACAGGGTCACAGGTAAGGAGCGCTCAGCAAGGATTGAACACATAGTGTAATTAGCTACAAGAAAAGCTGATGCACGACTATTCCACGGTGATGCGCCTCTGTTAATATTAAGACATTGGTGTAATTGTAAAACGAATTTTAATTTTGGTTTCATATTTTGCGCCAAATTAGTTTTCCCGCGCCTCTGTGTTCAGTTTTCGAAAGAACAGTTGACAGTTTTGAATATTCAGGGATCCAAAAGGAGTTTGTTCCGGCCTCAAAGTAAAAGACTTAGATAATTTGCACAAAGTTGTATTTTTTTAAAAAAAAAAGCTTTAAAAAGAAATCTCTAAAGGATACACTACAATTATCCTTTATTCAACCTTTTTCACGAATTTGGGTCTGAAATCCAAGTTGTTTCAGAGAATAATATTTTATAGCCGATACACTCATCGATCTCTTAAATTTGTGTGAATTCAGAGCAAAATATTATGCTTTTGAACAAGATTCCATATTGAAACCCACATTCTCGTGTAGTAACACCTTTAACGACTGTTGGCATTAAATCATAGAATGAAATTGAAAATGCAAAAGAGATTTTACTACATGAAATAGTAAACAACCGTGATATAGCATGCTTGTTCAAATCTTGTCACTAAATTATTTCTTTGAGCTGAAGTAACGTAATGAAAGTTAATTAATTTAAAGGATTGAATAATATAAAGACTTTGAAACAATATGATTTAAAACAACCGAAATAAGTGAAGTTTTTGGTATGAAAGGTGTTTTGTGAAACTCTTTCAAATAAAAAAAAAACAGATAACATGTGTCTGGGAGAAATATCTCATAAAATAGTGATGGTTAGCATTTAATGGATACTCATAATATGGAAGTGTATGTGCATGTAGTGTAGCGGTTATCAGCGCGAAAAAGGTATGGATCTCTTAATGGGATTAATAGCGGAGCAGACTGGGCATTCTAGATTTGATTGGCAAACAGTCTAGGAGAAAAGAATTCTGAATCTGAACTGGTTGGGCGTGGGGTTAGCAAACGTACTTGCTACGGAAATCACAGCCGCAACGTCTGGTGTGGTGAGGCTCTTGCCTCATGTAACTCCACAGGTCAATCTACAGGATTAACATGATATAAAAGTGATCACTTTACGCATATTTGCAAAAATGCTGATGGTAAAAACATTTTCTCTGATAAGAATTGTTTATACTGTATAAAGAAAGTACGGCTACCTATAAGAGAGCCTGTTGTACCAAGTTAGAAAGTGGCAAACGGCGACTTGTTTAAAAAATCAGCATTGCGAAATTTCTTACCTGGGTTCGAAACCCACTGTCGCCGGTTGTAATCCTGTGCCTACTTAGTCACCCGCAGACCCCTTAAACCAAAGGTCTCTAACCTAGGTTTGGTCAGTTATATTTTGTTTCTGTGTAATTCTTACATTTCTCTTTTGTTTTGGGTCAGATTATGCTGATTATAAAAAACAACCCAAATAACACATTCATTTGTAAAACTGAACGTGTTAAATGCTGTATAAATTAATAAATGTATAAGTAAACGATGTGGTCCTTGCATTAAAATATTTGGATACTGCTACCTTAGACTAATTTTTAGTGAGAAAAGAACAAGGAAAATTGATAAAAATTAATTGAAAAAAAATTCCTCTTCCATGAATTTTTCTTACCGACATCCTCATTTTTGTTGTTCTAGTCATAAGATTTTAGCAGTTTTAAGCTTTCAACTTTTCTCATGTGCCACTTATTCATCATATTTTAGAGAATATTCAACTGAATCCTTTTATCCATACTGATAGGTAAATTGTTATTATTTGTATATTATCCCACCCGATGTCCTCCCTCAGGATTTCTGAACTCATAATTGCCACTTAACCTCCTTATAGTATTGATGTATTTCTTCACTGAGCTTGTTTACTTTTGCTCTGCTGAGTATTGAACTCACGACATCCAATGAACAAGAAAAATGTAGTGGGAAAGATACAGTTGGAACTGCCTTCTTTAATATCTAAGTCATGAGGTTCAGCTAATCATTTGTCGAGGCGAATATATACTTGCGTTCCGTGGTCCAGAGACTGTGATCAAATTTGTTCCGTAGAGGAGGTTAAATGGCAAATTTTGTCCAGTGGTCCGAGTGTTCGCGTTCGGGTTCTCCACGTTAAATAACCGACCTTGCCTCACAGCCTAACTCAGTGGGGGCATCTGGTAAATACCGAGGTTAATCATTTGTAAGTATACCACGAAAATAGTCTATAAGAAATGTGCCAGAAATTCTTTTATCACAAAGGATTAGGGTTTCTCTTTGAATTATTTTACAGTAGTTCTTCCCGTAACCGTAGTATATGCTTCAAGTCCACAGCGGATGCCTGTAACTGTGGATAGTATCGAAGTAATTTATTTTCCTATAAATACATACTTGTGATAAAGTTTAATTTAAATTAGAGACAATAAGAAATTAACAATAATAAATAATAATAAAATGAGAAATTATAACAATAAAATTTAACAAAACTCAAAGAACGTTATTTCTTAACATATATATCTTAGAAACCTATACGATGTTTTTGTTTTCTTTCTTTATTAAGTTTAGAAATTCACTTAAAGTAAGAACATTACGGCTTTGGAATATTCCAATTTACCAGCATCGCTGTTCTTTGCGCTTTTTGAACATTATTAAATAAAACTTTGGCATTTCTGGCATTGACCGAGTAACTGTAACTATAGAAAGCAAATAAGGGAGTTTTAATATCGTATGAAACGAATTCTTGTATACTTAAGTTCACCCAATACAAAGCCCGAGAGCCAATCACAGTAAAACGATAGTCAACAAAACGGTTATGTGATATGAATGGAAGAGAAGATGCTTAGAAATGATTGTTATGATGAAAAGGATAGATAACGATTGATAGTTGAAAAGATCAAGAAATATCTAGGGAAGCAACCCCACAGGAGTCTGTCCCCAAAGCGGCAGTTGGGAGAAAGCTGTCTTATGTTTGGTTACACCGAGTAAATGAGGATGATTCGACTTCGTGGCTTGTCCTAGCATAAAGATCTGAACTGGTGAAACTAAAGAATGGAACCCATCGAAATCGCGCAGAATAAGTTACAAAATAAATGCCATCACCACCAGCAAAATTTCTTTTAAGAGAAAATAAATGAATAAACAGATATACTCACTGGGCTGGTCTTTCGGAACAACTGCAAAAACAGAAAAGTAAAAAAATATTTTCAATAAAGGAAACCGTTGAAAATATCAAAGATTTAAAAATATTTTATGTCTTTTAAAGTAGTTTTGATATCATTTGTTTAAGAATGTAAAATAAAATCACGTAAAAATAACTTTAATCTCAATTTAAATTCATATATAGGTACAACAATAGGTCTGTAACCTAATGATGTCAAGTAGGGACAGGGCCACATACACTCGTGGCTGAGTTTGTAATTCACGCATTTTGCTACTGTTTACTCTAGAATTGTTTCGTGTTTTTAAATAAAAGGTCACTCTCTCTCTCTCTCAAGAATAAATGTTGTATTCACTGTTTCACAATTTTCATTCCCAGTCCTTCTTATCTTCAGAAAGCAAACAGAACTTGAATGATTCAGAAAACTTGGAATACAATTCACTAGTTACAACCCATTGGTCTCTTTATGTCAGAGCCAAAAATTGATATGGTTCTCAGTCTGTCGTTATTTCTTTCAACAAATAAAGTAACTTTGAAAGAGTTTATAGTCTATATATTCATTTTTCCACCAGTCATTGTGGCATGTCAGTGACAAGACCATAAGATAATTGGCAATTGGAGCTGGATAGTCAGATTCCTGACTTTCCCTTAGGGATAATCTCAGTCAGAAAAGGAACCCGACCTCGAGAGTTTTCCGAACGCGTAACCGATACGCTACATTCAGGATCATCTCTGATGCAGAAAATAAACCTATTTCGTACGTAATGTTTGCTATAATTCTTGACCACTGACAATCCCTTTCACACTCATTTGAAATGCGCAACATACATATTAATTTTCTATGATCAAATTTTGAGAGATAAATTAAAAAATTTAGTATTTAATTATCAAAATATTTCCCTACTAACAGAAATATTAAGTATGTTGATAGAAAAAATGAAAATAGATAAACTTAGTGCTAAGGAGTAAATGTAAAGTCAGTGGTCAAAGATAAGAAAAGCTGTCTAGGTCTATATAAATCAAATGTAGTTAATGCATAAATACGACTAGGATTGTTTTTTTCTTTTTTCATTCTTGCTATAATTTGCGTATCTGTATATGTAATGCTCTGAGTGAATGGATTTTTTTTTTGTATATGCTTCATAAATCCTGCCCCTGACATGATAGGTTACATAAATATCTAGTGACATTATGATTAACAAGTATTGCTATATATTGATTTATATCAAGAGTTTCACAAACTGCGAGTTACATAATATCGCACTTTTTTCTCCAAAAGAATCCTTTACTCTGATAGTTGGATTTAGTTAGGCTTTGGGTCAGATACTTGCAGTAGTAGAGTAAAACCTAAACACACTTATTTGACAAAATAATTTCCTTATCACTCGAAAGTGAAATATATATGATTATAAATGATTAAAGTGTGATTATTAATTAAAATAAAGTTAAAATATTAAAAACAAAAATACAGTTACACATGGGTGTTTTCGTTTTTACATAAATATCTTTTGATAAATTTGTTATATGGCGGGAAATACGGCAGTAAACTAAACAAATGACGATTACCTGAAAGATTAGAAAGAAGCTATTAAATAAGGTAAGAGTGTTAAGTGCTTACCTTCGCATGTTTTAATAGCCAGGATGTTCTTTATGGAGTCCAAAGCGTCGAAATTCTTCACATGAAAGACAAACTGAGCATTGTCGTTTTCAGATTTGCTGGCAATGTTGCGAAGCTCACGTGTATCAACATCGCCTCCGATGCCAATGGCGAATATGTATATTCCTTTTTCTTTGGTAAGTTTTGCTTGGAAAGCGGTTTCTTTAGGGTCCCAAGATTTTCCGTCAGTCAGGATTATTGCGATGTGAGCAACGTCCTGGCGAGCGACATTCGAGTTAAATTCCCCCTCACGCATTTCGCGAATGGCAACGGCAGTGTTGGTCCCGCCCATTTTCTGCTTTGTTTCCAGTATGACCTGGTTGATTTCTGTTTTGTTATTGTAGTCTCCGAAGCCGATCTGGGGATTAAAATAGTCGCTAAAGAGGCCCATGCCAATTCGGGTTCTATTTGGACCAACATCGAAGATGTCGATTACACTGGAGACAAACTGGAGTTGTTTTTCATAGTCAACATACCAGATGCTAGTAGATGAGTCCAAGAGGAAATACACATCGGCTGGTTTCCCGCCACAATCTACAATAAAACAAGAAATACGCTAACGATAAAAAAAAAAAAAAAAACACCTCTTAAAATGGTTGGGCACCTGTGAGGATCGAACTCATTCTTCTCTTTTTTATGTGTCATGTCCTTTCAGGACGTGGACGATCATGGTTCTCCATAACTTCCTGCCTTTTGTTGCTCTAAGTAACTCCTGATCTATTAGCATTTCTCTTTCTCCACGTTCTTCTATCCATTCACAAAAAGCCCCCACACCCACTTGCTTCTCTTGCCTTCACTATGTCCTGTGAGTGTTAGATTTTCCAAGCTGGTTTGTCACATCTACCAGAAATTTAAGCTCTCTTTTTTTTTTTATTGTAAGCATAAGTTTCTTTGTAGTTCCTAATTTCATTAAAACTTCCTCATTACATACATGTTATGTCTGTGATATTCTCAACATTCGTTGGTAGAACCACATCTCTGTCGCTTGAAGTTTTTTTTTTTTATCTGTGAAACGATTGTCCAGCATTTACGATACCAAAGAATTGTCTTGTACTACTAGCTTCTCAGTCATCGTTGCAGTAGACGCCTCAGCATTTATATTTACCAAACTTGGCTTAGGCTGACACCGTGTTAAATGAAAAGTGCGTAAAAAGAGCAGACAGACTGTGATGCGCCAATCTTCCAGATAAAGCCTATTTGTGCTACTGGAAAATCGGATTTGATAAACCGTCGATGAAAACTTAGCAAACCTTTGCAATAAACTTGTGTCAGACCTGTCTACGTCAATTTTCCTTTTTTTTCCCCAGGAGGAACTAAGTATATATATATATTATATATATATTATATATATATATATATAATATAATATATATATATATATATATATATATATATATATATATATATATATATATATATATATATATATATATATATATATATATATATATATATATTATATATATATATATATTTTACCGATCCAATCGTATATATATATTTTAAAAATGATTGTCTTTTCAAAAGAAAAAAGGTCGACCTGGGTACTTCAGGAAAATAACGTTTATAAGGTAAGAGGTTTTGTAATTCTAGTGCTCAATATCAAGAGATGAGACATTAATTGTAAATAATAAAATTAAATCTTCACTTATCTCATCTATATTCCGTTATTATTATCATAAGTATTGGGGGTTTTTACAAGAGCGTGAAATAACTGGATTGGTATATGCATTCATGGTATAAAGTCCCGCTCATCAGTTTGAATTAAGTTTATACTGGTGTTTTTTTTTTTTACTTGTTTGATTGCTCTAGATACGGACTTAGTTGTCTTGCAAAAAAAAAAAAAAGTAGATATCCATTAAGCATAGCCCAATCTGATACAAGGTTACCATAATGTAGAACCAGTGATTTATTAAACTCAATTACTGGCTAACAACCGTCTTTCTCTGGCAACAAAGAAAAGTATGCAATTCAAAGAAAGAATATCTCTTTTTATGTTTACATTCTGTGAAAGCACGTGGTCTCTTAGCTGGCGCCTCCCATTTTAAAGAAAGCAACGTAATCTGTAAACAGAACAACGGCTGACTTGCCATAGCCTGTACGACAAGCGACAGGCGTAAGTTTTGGTTAAATAGTGAATACATTTTAGGGACTGATGAATGGGTTTGAAACCCGCAGTATTTGAAAGACTTGATTACAAAATTGAGATCAAACTAAAATAAGTTAAAGAACGAGGATTTATTTCAAGAAAATGCTTGGGTTTGTTGTGCGATGGCTAAAAGGCTCACCGAACAGGCTAATTCACTAGTAGAATGAGTTCGATCTTTCGATTTTCTCTGGGCTCCTCACGTTTGTGGCCTTGTGCTCGGTTAAGCCATGTTTAGCAAATAAGCAAGTGCTGTTAAGATGTCCATTCTACGACTTTCTGCAGCTGTACAATTCGTACGGAATGTGAGAGGGAGTCATTTTTTGTAGGTAGTAGCCACGGATTGTACATTTGAAGAAGGCCGTAGAATGAATTGACCAAAAGTTGTAGGAGCAATAACAAGAAACTAAATGAATGATATCAGTACACTGAACAACGACTGTAATGATTATGGTTCATGAAAAAATTACAAAAGGTATCTTTGTAACCAAGAGAAACGTCGTAGAATAAATTTCATTGGGGTAATAACAAAAGCAAAGAAATGAACGAGTTCAAAAGTTTGAATAGCTTTTGAAATGGTAATGTAATCACAGAAAGCAAGCAGATTTTCTCTCTGATCATTCAAAGATTTCATTAAAAATTAGTAAATAACCTGGTCTTTGTCAGGCAAATGAATAAATTCTAAGATAAGAGGGTGATAATTGTACTCGTCATTGTCGGCACTCATTTGGAGCACTCTCGAAGAGCCTTCCAAAATTGACTTGGAAATGTATGAGTGGACTGGATTATTGGACGGACCTGAAAATATTTCTAACTCGATCCCACTTGTAAGGATATGCACCATATCGCATATAATTGGCTATGATGCATGTTCCTGGTATACTCTTATCAAACTGGTTTTATTGATTGATTCGTTTTCTACGGCTTATCAATGCTTTGCATGTTATTTAAAACCCAGAAAATATTTTTAGATTGTAAGAAAGTTTTTTTTTAGATAATAATGATTTACTGATACAAATTACTAATTAACCCATAGCTAGGAGGAAGAGGTAGATTTATACCTTTCCCAAGGGAATATAATGAACCTAAATGGAATTAGAACTCGAATTCCTGATTAACAATTCCGTGCCATTATCATTACACCATCCGCACATCCAAGCTTACAGCAACCTGGTATTTCCAAGCGGTCAATCATCCAGGTACGGACCAGGCCCGACATTGCTTAACTTCAACGATCGTACGGAGACCAGGGTTTCAACTTAAAATGGTCGTAAGCCTTATCAGACTGGGTGTTATGATAGATACACTGGGCTTCGTATAACCCCAGTATCATTTTATTGGTTCACTCACTCAATAATAATAGTAATAATAATAATAATAATAACATTAACTTACAGTAAGTTTCTGGTTCTGCAGAAAACGCCGTAACCTGAAAGGGAAAAATAGTTAAGTAACTAAAACACAAAAAATAAATAAAATAAAGAATTTAACAAAAAACAGTGTAAATATTTTCATTGCTATACACTAGACATGTAGTGTATGGTGGCGTAATGGTTATAGCCACCAAAATTCGAATCGGTGTTTCTAGTTCGAATTCCAGTTGAGACTGCACTCACGTCTTACTGTCTTTGAGAAGGTTCTGTTGAATTTTTCTTTGTACTCTGTCGTATCGCTCGAAATTTTTTCCAAGGTTTTAACAATGTATGGGTGTTAAGAGTTGGTGAGTAAACACTTCGACAAGACACTCTCCTATGATTATTTGAACAGGCAGTAACGGAATAAATGTTACGCTCACTTTTAATCTCAACAGGAGCTAATCAGGGTGCATTTCTTAATAGAATATTAACAAACAATAAATGGACGTACACGTAAACTACAGCTAACGTAGAAGTAAGTTTTTTTTTTTAAAAAGCGCGGGAGATTTTTTTACACTCGACTGCAACAGGTTGAAACCGTGACTGGCATTCAAATAAAGAAATTGTAGAATGCTGATGTCTTAATCTTGGTCACTGGTCTTACCGTAGCTAGAGATATTTTTTAATAAGCTCGTTTCGTAAGCTTGTATAATGAGTTCTACCCTCTTTTGGTACCTCCTTACATAACAGTATAATAGATTTGGTATTGGGTTTATAAACCAGTTTTCTAGCATAGTGAGTTTGGTCTGCACTTGGTGCCCCAATATTCTATCTTCATTTGTAGCTGAAATAGTTTTGAAAAAAATTTCCTTCTAATTAAAAGATAGTCGTAGAAAGTTTTGACGAGTCTATTAATGACGTTATTTAGTTATTTGCGAGCTTAAACATCAGCGGTGGACGCATGGCATTTACAATTACTATCAAAGAGCATTTTTATCAATGAAAACAGCTACTCAATGAAAAAGTGCATCCAGGCGTATTAATATTTGCAACTGTCGAGGTTAGTAGTCTAAATCTGATTAAAGAGCAGACTGATGTTATAATTTGCAGACGTTATGATAATTCCAATAAAAATAAGATTTTATCATCGGCTAAAAATAAATAAAACTATTTATAAAAGAATAGTTTGATTCATTGTCTTAGAGAAAATACGGCGCACCTCCGCATAACTTAACAGAATATAATTGTGAGTAAGGGTAAGATATCGCGGTGTGTTGTAGTACTACTGCTTCAGCTTCAAAACAACACATCGTAGTAGCTAAGAAGACCACGTGTTGACTTACCCCGCCTTTTATCTGCGGTCATTTAAAATCTGAAAGCAGCTACGATATCTTTTCTTTTAAAAAATGCACTTAAAAGAAAAATAGCTTACCAGACTTAGTCCAAGAAGCACAAGTATTATATTCGTTTCAATTTTCATGATTTTTCGCAGCTAGAAGATCTCTAAAATGGTGAAAATTGAGGGAAGTAAACCCAAGTAATTTCTGTATGATAAGTGGTCGTTGTTAGTGGTAAGTATTTCTGGTTTTTAAGGGAGATGTCTCCGAATTTTCTGTTAACAAAGACGTCAGGTAAATGATTTCTTTGAATTCTTTTTCCTTCTTCTACAAGCAAGTCGTTAGAAGATGTGTGATGTTTGACAAAGTTCTGGCGCGATATATATTAGAGAGACGAGGAAAAGAATGTAGCGGGGTATGAAGGGGTGGAGTTGAGAGGACAGCTTTCCTTATATGGTAGTTGCCATCTGGAAAGAATGCGAAGCGCTCAATCGACTTCCGCCTGGTTCGATGAGGGCCTTCCCACTTTTAGCCGATCGTCGAATGAGAAGCGAGATGTCTTCCAAAGAGGGTGGGCACGCGCTGAGAACAAGAGAAATATACACACGCGCGCACAGTAAAACACCCACATACACATGCGCGTGCAAAAAACAAAACACGCACATCCATACACGCACAGACGCGTGAGCATATATATACACGCACTCACACGCAGAAGAGTGGGCGAATACATAAGCACACAAATGGGTACACACATACGCACAGATACAAAGATAAGAAAAATATGCACAAATTATTAGCGGGATCGGTTGGGGTAAGAAAAAAAGTAGTGCGATAAACAAGGAAATAAGAAAAAGAAAAGATAATACAGAAAAAAAGAAACATTAAATAAAGAAAAATAATATGAGAAATGCCATGAACCCACGCGGTTGCATTCGTGTTTTTCAAGATGTTTGTTGTTGTTCTTGCTGTGTGTATGTGTGTCCGTGTCCGCGCGTCTTACCCCTTTACTTGGAATTGTATAATAAAATTATGTTTGTTTTCGTTAAAAATTCCTCCTTAACCACTTGTAAAAAGAAAAAAAAATCTTCATTTTTTTCCCTCTCCTTTGTTTAGTTACGCTCAATGCAACAAACATTTTTTTACTCGAAAGAAATATGTAAAGTGTATGTATGTAAGTATTGCAGTTTTTTCATATCTATGTATCAATCTCAATCTGTTTAGTTTACATTTATCTATGTACCCCTCTCAGTATGTTCATATTTAAATGTAGACCTATTTAAATATGTACACGTTTATGTTTCTATGTGAATATGTTCATAATTATCTATGTACGTAACTGAATATGTTCATATCTATCTATGTATCTATCTATGTACCTATCTGAATAGGTTCATATCTATCTATGTACTTTCATATTCTATCTCTTCGTATTTATTTATGCACCAATATCTATCTCTTCGTATCTATGTATCGATCTCAATCTCTTCGTATTTATCTATCTATCAATATCTTCTTATCTATGTACGTATATCTTCGTATCTATCTATGTATCTGTATCTTCGTATTTATCCATTTCTGTATCTCTTTGTATCTATCTATCGATCTCTATCTCTTCGTATCTATCTATGTATCAATCTCTCTCTCTCTCTTCGTATCTATCTACGTATCAATCTCTCTCTCTTCGTATCTATCTATGTATCAATCTCTCTCTCTTCGTATCTATCTATGTATCAATCTCTATCTCTTCGTATCTGTGTATCGACCTCAATCTATTCGTATCTATCTATGTATCTATATCTTCGTATCTATCCATTTTTGTATCTCTTCGTATCTATGTATCAATCTCTCTCTCTCTCTCTTCTATATATATCAATCAATCTCTCTCTCTCTCTCTCTCTTCGTATCTATCTATGTATCAATTTCTCTCTATCTCTTCGTATCTGTGTATCGACCTCAATCTCTTCGTATTAATCTATGTGTCAATATCTTCTTATCTATGTACGTATATATTCGTATCTATCTATGTATCTATATCTTCGTATCTATCCATTTCTGTATCAATCTCTATCTCTTCGTATCTATGTATCAATCTCTCGTTCTCTCCCTCTCTCTTCGTATCTATTTATGTATCAATCTCTATCTCTTCGTATTTATTTATGTATCAATCTCTATCTCTTCGTACCTATCTATGTATCAACCTCTATCTCTTCGTATCTATTTATGTATCAATCTCTCTCTCTTCGTATCTGTGTATCGATCTCAATATCTTTTCTGTCTATGTATCAATCTTCGTATCTATCTCTTTATGAGTGTCTAATCGTATCTATCTATCTATCTATCTATCTACCTATCATAACGCGCTTCGTAGCGTTGACAATATAAGTAATGCTTCGGCTACTTGCCATGACACTTGTATTACTTAGTCTGAAGACTGACTCCAATCGTCTTCTTTTGGTATTTATCAAACCTCCCAAGAAGGCAGGAAGGTGCACAAGGCAGGTTTTTACGTGTGGTGATTTGGTGCCTGTAGCCTCGGACAAAAATTTCCCTTAGACCCCGCATATACGGGGTCGGGTTTGCCTACCTCCCCAGAAGAGAATCTGCCCGCAGGCATAGCCTCGTCTGGGTTCCTCTCTGTCCGAAGGCAGAGAATTCAGCAAGCCTGTCGCAAGCCTGGCAGTGAAATATCTGACTCCAAAGGGCTTCTTTTCCTCTAACCAGGAGTTATTTATTTATATTTATGAACTAGTTCATATAGTCACCAAGGATGTATTATATAATCAGTAACACAATCTCGGCTTATTAAGAGCTATCTACTTTTATTTCTGTTGGTTTTGGTTGGGACTATTTTATATTGATATTCACTTAACAAGGTATGGCACAAATATCTATTTGAACTGCTAGGAAAATGAGATCTATTGGAAACGGTGTTCTGAAATTATTCTGAGAGCAAACATTTTCTATCCAGCATACAGATAGAAAATGAATTGGATAACTACCCCCAAATAGAAAGGAGCTTAAGACAAAGATGTGTCTTCTCTTTATATTTATTCAACCTCTACAACGAGGCTATTCTAGGGGAGCTGGAGACTCTACCAGTATTTATTATCGGTGGACATAATCTTAACACTTTAAGATTTGTAATGACACTGTGTTGATGGCTGACACGGAAAAAACTACAGGACCTCTTAGATAGGGTAGTAAAAGAAAGCGAGAAAAAGGACTATCAACTGCAAGAATTCATAAAGTATGGTCATCAGCAAGAGAAAAAGCCCAAGTTGCGCATTACGAATGGGAGATATAATCATAATGCAGAGAAATAATGCAGAGATTTAAATACCTGAGAAGTATTTTAACAGCGGATGCAAAATGTGACACCGAGATCTGAACACACATTGAACGAGGCAAGTATTGAGAAACAGGAACATTTAATTAGAAACAAAGAAAATAGTGCTGAATTGCTCTGTGATATTCATCCATTTATATGCCAGTGACTACTGGACAATCTCCTTACAGATGAAGAGAAAACTGTATGCAGCAGAAATGTAGTTCTACAGGAGGATACTGAATATTCACTGGATGGAGCGAGTAAGTAACGAGAAAGAATTAAAGAAAATAGCAACAGAAAAAACACTTATATTCAGAATCAGGAAGAGACAGGTCTTTGGACACATAATGAGAAAAGGGCATGGAAAACTTTACAAGGCATATTCCGGGCAAGAGAGATAGAGGAAGGTAGCGACCCACCTACCTAACGAGGTTGTGAGAAACTGCTAAAGAGCGAAAGAGATAGGAAGAATTGGAAAGTCATGATCGACCATGTCCTGAAGGCACGCGACACATAGAAAAAAACTTCCGCACAAAGTATCAAGTATGAGGCATCAATAGAGGCACGAACACATTACATTAGTCATGGGGGTGCAAGACAAAGAGCAGTGGTTCGTGAAAATCTGCTCCAGTGGAACTTATTTCTCATCAATGGAATACGGAGGAAATAAGAGTGGTTGGCTAAATGTGCGTGGCATGGCAGGTCTTAGCCATGAAGATTAGAACTGGTAAAACTAAGGAATGTAGTTCGTTTTGGTACTTTCCTTGGAAAAAACAAAAGAACAGTCAGAGGCTTGCGTCGTTTCGTCTATGAGAGAGGGGTTGCAGGATGGAAAATAATTAATCACCTACAAGTCTTCGAAGACGCTTTTTGACTCTACCGAAACTGGAAAATGTGAAGACTGGGCGGCTCCTGCAGTACTCCATTTTTGACCTGATCTGACTCTTGGAAAGGTAGAGGATAACAGGTGGAGTCAGGTACTTACTGGAGCGGTGCAGGAAACCGACCATTTTTTCTGCATCTTTAACGATGGATTGTACATACGACTTCCACTTGAGGTCTGGGTTGAGTTTAAGGCCGAATAGTTGCTCAAAGAATGGGGCTTCCCTGAGGGGACAATCATTGATCGTGACTGAAGATAGTATCATACATTTTATACAAAATTCAGCTATATAAAACAAGGAAGTTATTGGGATTTCTAGTGAAACACTAATAAGATTTGGTGTTATTAGTCGTGACAAGCAACCAAATAAAAATGTTTGACTCAAGAAAATATCAAGATGAAGCTACTACCGCTACTTATTATTTTACTCGAACAATGTAGTTAGAAAATACGAAATACTTTATGCTGCTCCGCATTTTAGTTTAGGTTCAATACTTATGGAATTTTAAACTAAACAATATTCGATTCACCACTGAATAGCGATTTACTAAGTAGCTTAGATGTAACACAAGGCCGAAAATATGGAGCCCTTAGTGAAGATCGAACTCATTACTCAGTCATAATTGATCTATCGAGACAAGTTTGTAAAACATCAGACCGATTCGACCACTTAACAATGATGGAATTTTATTTACCAAGCTTAATATAATTTATTTACCCAGCTTAATATAACATTAATTCTACTATTCTAGAAGGACCCACAACTAAGATTGTCACAAGAAGATTTCATTACATAAGGATAGGTATTTCACTCATTTTTATGTTGTGGATTTTTCTAGTGACGTAGAAAAGTGTGACATAATAAAAGTATATATTTGGATACGTATTGCATGTGTGGACGTCTTCAAATCAAATGCTTGGGGATTTGCATATTCACACCAGATATCTGGAGACCGAGTTACTAAATCTCATCAAATGTTCAACACTTTTCTAGCAGACCTCATCAATGCCAATCTGGAAATATGAAAATTCATCTTTAAAGATAAAAAAAAGAGCGAAAAACTGAAAAATATCAGAACATTGCCTTGGAGCTTCGAAAAGTGTGGAACATAAAGTTTAGGGTCGAGCCTATAATTGTTGGCACGTTTGGAGCGGTGCCCCAGAACACCAGAATCAAGACTGAACCAGCCGCAAATTCTGGGGAAAATTGAAACCCTTTAAAGCAAAGTGTTGTTGCGGTCTACTGGGATACTGAAAAAAGTAAAAGAATATTATTATAATAAGCGAAGGATCCACGGATAAATGAAGACGTTAATATTATAAAGAAACCCCAGACAATTATTATTATTATTATTATTATTATTATTATAATTATTATTATTATTATTCCTTTGATTTCTGGTGTGTACTCATTTCTTTCCGGGTCCCAACCAGAGACATAAGGTCAGAAATGGCATCATGGCATTTTCCACTGGGCAATTAAAAAAACCAAAAAAAAACCCCCCAAAAAACAAAACAAAAATAAACACAGACACATATTTTACATGGATAAAGCCCTTCGTAAGGTGTGGGCTGTACCCGTGAGAACATTTTTTGTATTTCTTTAAAGCATGGGCTTCCAGGAATCCCTTCAATGAGTTTATTGGAATCTTTTTTTTATCAATCCGAGGACTCCAACTACAAGAGGAATTGTTGATGTTCTCATCTGCCGCATTTTTGAGATTTCGATTTCAAGGTCCTTGTATTTTCATAGATTTTAAAGATCTTCAAAAATACATTGCAATCTGCAGGGACTGCCATATCAATAAGGAGTCACTTTTTTGTTCGCGGTCTCTAATAACGATGCCTGAGCGATTAGCTTTGATTCTTCTGTCTGTGTGTATTGTGAAGTCTCATAAAATTGTTACAGGTCCTATTTCCGTAATTGGGCCTGGGTGGTGTTCATACCAGTTTCTTTCAGTTTCCTTTCCGTAGAAGTTGCAGATATTCCAGTGCATATATTAAACCAATTTGTCATGCCGTGTTTTATATTCAGTGGGTGCCAATACAGTTCAACCTGATACAAGATGGTCAATTGTTTCCGGATATTTATCACAGAATCTGCATTTTGGGCTTGCACCATTTTTCAGTATGTCTGCTTGATAATATCTAGTTAACAAGCATTGGTCCTGTTCAGCAAGAATAAAACGTTTGGTTACAGCTTTTAACCTCGCACTGCGTAGCCACTGATAGGTACGGTGTTTGTATACATCAGCTTATTTGGTACGGACAAAGTATTGATCGTGAAGCAGTTTATCTTGCCATCGTTTCTGTATCTGGTCGGTTGCATTTGCTTTTGCATTCTTTTTTAAGTATTTTGTAGCTGCTTTTTTTAAAGTATTTCGTATTATGCTTTACTTGTATTTCTTCACCTATTATTATTATTATCATAGACGAAAGACACGGACATAAGGAACGATTATTATGATAAAATAAAAATCTACAAACGAACAGAAAGAACGTACAAAGAAATTAAAATAGTTATTATAATAGACGAAGGCCCTACAAAGAAATGCAATTATTATTATAGACGAATGAATCACAGACAAATAAAAACAATTATTATAAAAATAATTCAGAGAAAAGCAAGCAGTTACTATTATGGATGAAAGAACCACAGAAAATTGAAAACAAATTATTATAAAAAAGAATTCACAGACAAATGCAAGTAATTTTTATTAGAGACGAAGAATCCACAAACAATTGAAAACTATTATTATAGATGAAGAACTATCAGATGAATGAAAATGACTATTATTACTAAAAATCGAAACGGTTATTTTTGTAAACGAAAAAGCCACATAAATTAAAAATGAAAACAATTATTATAGATGAATCCTCACTAACAAATACAGACAATTATCATTATAGACGATAATGAATTGAGAAATACAAGCGTATTTGTTTTTATCGTAAACGAAGAATCCAGAAACAAATGCAAACATAACTCTGAAGAATCGATGGACAAACGCTGTTATAATTTTTAGAGATAGAATCATCCGCTTAATGGCGTTGAAAATACAATCTTTCACGGTCTCTTATTTTTGACGACCGGTGTAAATATGTATTTGTTGAAATAATCTTTCTTTCTTTTCTTTGCATCTATATGGTCCCTCCTATCATTTAATTTCATCAACATATTTGTTAATATGTTCCTTACCCCATCACGGCGTTCCCCATCTTTTACTGTTTTCTTCAGGATCACCAATGTATCTCTAAGACAATCGGTATTTGTGTTCAGCCATCTTTTTATCCTAACTGAACGCATTTCTAACCCAATTCCATAAAGCTTTTGTGTTATATACCATTCAAAAACAAGAAACGAAAACATCTTTCATTGAAGCTAAATCAACTCGTAATGAAAAACACATTTTATTTGCACGCAATTATTTTTCAACTCTGCGCATTTTTGAAAAACTTACAATGGAATTATAATTTAAATACAAAAGCGTAATTTTTTGCACTTTTGCACAAAAGACGAGTTACATATGAATATTTTTATTTTCGTTGTCTGTTTTTGTATGAAGAAACACAGTGTTTACGTAAAAATAGTAAAGTTTTTGAAAATGGTGATAAAATCTCCGAAATGATTAATTTTTTGATCACGAACCAATGGCATTCTACATTGCTGTATGCTTCTATTCGCGATTACTATTCATGTCTCTTATACCTTTATATAATGTAGACATATATCTATATGGTATTTTTCGTTTTGATAATACTCAGTGACAAACGTAGAAGAATGTAAAAAAATATTGCTTTGATTAGATAAAATATAAAAATCCAATCGTATGAAGGAAGGAAGATTATCCTCGGAGGCTGGAACGATTAACAAAAGACAACTTTACAATTTCACTCAGAATTGGATAGATCTTTTAAAAGTGAAATTTTCCAGGTTAATCCTTGTAAAGCATTTTGAGACTGTATCGATTTTTACTTTTCATTGAGTTTTGTTTCATTGAGTTTTGTTTCATTGAGTTTTGTATACCCTTTTAGTAATTCTTTGGCCCGAAATATTTTAGCCTTACCGTTTTGATAAAAAAGAGCAATAAAATTGTTCTAAATGATGGCCTGAATAAATTTCAATAAAAAGCAACTAAAAATTAAAATAAAAGAAAATACTCGTCAATAGTTAATAATGGCCGTTTCCGTATAAGGAAACGTTTGGTATTCATTGATCGAATATTTAGTGTTACTTTTGGTTAAAATTTGCAAAATCTTTCTCTTAAAAAGTTTTTTTTCGAGGAAAATAGGTTTTTTTCAATTCCACTGTTATCTCTCTTTCTAATATTAATGGGAATTTCCTTCTGAAACTTTTGTTTAAGGTAGTATGGAAAAGTCAAATGCTCCATAAAAAGTAAAGATTTTATTGAAAACTTGCTTGTTGATAACAATAAAAAGTTCTTTCCCTTGACAATCAATGTAATACTTGTAAAATCCATAAAAAATTCAAACACAAAATGTAGATAAGTAATGCTGATGTTCAACATTACTTACCTACATTTTGTGCATAAATTTTCATTGACTTTTCATATTATCAATTGATAAAATTAAAACCCACTCCTTTGAAGACAAGGCTATTTTCATGGAAAGAAGGATGGGCCTGACCCAAGTATTTGAAGGGTCATGGCTTCAAATTTCTGTATTTATTGATCATGCCTGTTTGCTTATATAGACACTTCCGCCAATAAGTTCATTCTTATCACAGTCGCATTCCACTTGTGTGATATGTCCCCAAATTTTCCCAAAAGTTGACATGCTATAAATAATGTTGATTAAGATTACAGCGTGTATGGACCTGATGCACCATACAGTGTTAAGTACTGTTATTCCCATTTCAAATGTGAACAGGTTTCAGCCGAAACGGCCCCTATTCTTGGTCGTCCTCAGTCAGTCATTGATGTTGTCATCATCCAATAAGTGGAGACTGCCATCTTAGGAGAATGCCGTACAGCCATTCGAAAGGGGGCTAAGATTTGTGTAGAGTATGTGGAAAAAACATTACATTCACTTACGTGCTAATACCTTTGGGAAAGGTATGAACCCTCTTCTTCTTCCCCCAGCTATGGGTAAATAGCAGGAAAGACCTGGTTCTGTAACCTTGGGTGACAACTGGTCCGCCGGAGAAAGAAATGGCAACCTACTCCGGGAAAAAAATCTGCCTCGTCAGTAATGTATCGAAAGATACATGATCGCCTAGACGTGTATCACGCATGGCACATAACTAACTGATGTGGAAAAATTAATCTATATACACATGCATATGCGGCAAGTATCAGTTCCTCGTTTGATCGCACCTTTTCATAAAGAAGCCAGAATGAATTTCTCTCGTGAATCTTTAGGTGTGTGTTAAGAAGACCAAATCAACTTATTTGCCTTACTAATTACAGTAGTGCGTTTATTACTTTGACTCAGAGAAGAACAAACAATAGAAGCACGGTAATACCCGCCACCACCGAAAATCTTACGCGTCTAACTCCATTGGCAAGGTGATGTTCACAGTTGTCTGGTATCAAAATAGGGGGGTGCTTTTGGATTTCCTGTCCAGATACATGATAATACCCCAAACTTATTTTGCATAATTATTGTTGAATTTACGGTAAGCCATTGAAAATCGAAAGTTGCAAAACAGCACACCAGTACCCAGATCCCATGTGGCACAAATGAAAGAAAATTCCAATGATTCTGAAAATCTTCCCTATTCCGACTATTGGCTTGGCCTGATAACATCTTATTTCCATCCTTATCTTTCCGGGAAGTTATATTTGAAAGGTAGACACTTCCAGGATTAGGATGCAACGATTAATGAGAGCACAGTCATGGCTGCAGTTCCAATTTTCTGATTTCTACGAGAAACGTCTTTACAAATTCATCGAACTATGTGAAAAGCGTGTAACTCTGAATGTAACGGGTTGGAGAATGATCAATCAAAGTGCCAATTTTCGTCTCACTATCTAATGCAAATTGTTCACAGGAACAATTGACTTAAAATTTGAATATGACCGGCGCTATACATCAGACAAATTAGGTGATCGTCCAGGATGCGAAAATCGTTTAGAACGCAAAAGGCGCTAGTCAGTGTGTGCTAGTTGGTATATTACAGTCGTTCGAATTATCTAATTTATTAGGCGTGGAGAAGGGGGCACATAATGTAGTGCTAGCCTAAGGGGTGGAATACTCTGGCACCGATGCTGCATCTGAAAGTAGTATTCACAAATGTGTCTTTATTAAGGTGTTCTTCTCTGACGTCTGAGTTGCCCCTGACAATAGGTGCAAAAGCTTTTTACGGTCAGTGCCGCCCGGATAGAAAAGTAGTTAAAGAAGTGTAGTTTTTCCATATACCTGGTCATCTATAGACTTCTCTGCCAACCAACATGACTTGCTAGTAAGGAGACTATTTGGCAGGATAGAGCCCCCGGTATATGCAGATTTTATTCTTTTCCGCAAGTGTATTAATGCGGTATGAATATAAGCTGCTTCAGTCGGAATACAATCTTGATTTGCTGGTTTCGTTTGCAGTTACTCCAACCTGCACAGTCCCAAGTTATTTTACATTCCAATTAAGTCCATTATGCGCATACACAACGCCTCAAAACACCCGATGTCCTGATCTTTAGATGTTCATTGAAACTCAATTTCATAAGCAAATAAAGTTACTTTTAATAGTGAACACCCTTTTGAAATTCATGTTAATAAGAGAGACGTAAAAATGTAGTTAGTTTGATATTTTCCTACCATTCTCATTACTACTACTACTAATATGATCACTATCAACACCAAACAAGCTTCAGTCATTATGAGATGAATGTTATTTAAGACCTCATCGCTTATCTTATGATAAGAAAGAGACAATATAAATTTCTTATACACATAATGAGCAAAAAGGACCTGGAGAATGTAACATTAACGGGACATATTGAAGAAAGACTTTGTTTGAATGAATAACACATGGGAGGTATGATGAGACAAACATTACTTAAAGCTACGAAGAATAGGACTTTGTGGAGAGCCTTAGACGTGAAGAGACATAAAATAAGAACCAACTTTTGAATCAGAAAGAACACTAAACCCATCACTACTTCTGAAATAATTATTTACAGCCAAGAATACAAGACAGGTTCTTCCATTGTTTGATTGATCATTTGACAAGCGACAAAAATGTGGATGTTGGGGATATCATGGACGGAAGGAGGAAGTTTTAAAGGTAATGGAGGAAAAAGGACACTTTTACTTAGAAGTGACAGTGAAATTTATAAGCACATAATGGTGAAAAGAAGGCCTGGAGAATATGACACTCATAGGGCATATAAAGAATTGTTTTATGTGGCTTGAAGTTTCGACATGGAAGCTAGCAAACTAATATCTTCATTTTTTTTTTTCGATCAGCAGTTTCATTCTGACAATTCTAGTGTTGTCCGAAATTCTAAAATGGATTATTATTATTATATAAGAACTTTACAAATTCTCGGCACCCAGGTAATAACTGCTCTGCTTCGCTTTTTTGCCAAGTGAAGAAGTTTGTGATCAATAATCACTCAATAGGAACAACCAGTTGGAATGCTCGTTACTTACATGTTTTGTTTACTTTTATTTAAGCAGTTTATCAATTGACATGACAAAATATTCACTCTTGGTTTCCTATAATGTCTTAGCATTTCTTCTACCATCCTGGATCCTTCTGGGAATCCAAGCTGCGAGAGACGACGAAATGGTATTCTACTGCTATGTACAGTTTAATAAAATGTCTGTTGAATCGTGTATTTTCTGTTAAATAAAGTATTCAATTCAAAATTCCCTGACGCTTACTCTAACCGACAAGAAGCTGAAGAAGGCCGAAGGAACAACGACCGAAATACGACGAAATGATATTACACTGCTATGTACGATCTGATCCGATCATTGTTGCATTGTGCATTTTCTGCTAGAAAATAAATAAAATAAATAAATAAATAAAATAAAAAATAAAGATTCTCTGGAGGTTACCCGGATCGGTAAGCACCTGAAGAAGGCCGAAGCCTCTATCGATTACAATGTATATATTGCTAATACTAATGCATCAGAATTTGTACAAACAAAATGCATTTATTAATTACCTTACCTTACCCTAAGTAAAGGCCCATTAATAGAATGTACTAAACGGAAAGCAAAATATATAGGTTACAGCAAATATCCTGTTCAATCCATCTCTTCCCCTCAGCTAAGGGTTAATTAGCGAGATTTATATCACTAAACCATTGTTATCTTAAAAAATGCATAAAAATATTTAGATTTTGTTATTAAATAAACCATATAGCTGATATGCCGATAAAAAAAAACGACAGAATATTTTATCAGACTGGGTGTCATGATGAGCTTATTGGGCTTCGTATGTTTGTACCTCATCGACATTTTTTGGCGTGCTGCAATCTCATACAATAATAATAATAATTTGATACACATTCTGCTGAATCTAACAAAATTGTTTTGTCAAAAAATACTTCATCAGATGACCCTGGTCTCAAGCATGATTTAGTGGTTGGAATATGATTATCACTAACTCAATAATTCCACCACTTCCTCTACAATGTTTGAGAGTCAAAAGAAAATTTGACCTCATCATATATTCCTTTTCAGTTTTTCATGATTCCAATCGTCATATTCCCAAAAGGAAATTTTAATTCAATGAAATGATATTTGAATCAATCGACCGATATTTATTTTGTAAAATGTGACAAGAATGGTCGGTAAGGGTTCTAAGGGACAGCCGGTCTAATATTAGCTCACCTCCTCTTAGTTAGATCTTTTCGTGATTCACATTTACAGCAGCATTGTTTGTAAAACATTTGTTAAGGAACTACTTTGTATCGAACTAAAAATCATTGGCTTTTAAAATTTATTCGTTAACCATTTCATCACGATGTGAAGTTTATTTTGCATGACCCAGATGCAAAATAAAACTGCAATAGCAATATCACTTTGCAGTGAGTTCAATTCTCACCGGGTGCTTCAATCTTGTATCTTTGTGATATACGAAGCCAAGCTTAGTAAATATTTCTGTGTTTCGGCGTAAAGTATCAGTGAGCAAAGTAGATTTATGCGCCATTACTGCTACAAAGAATTCGATTCTCACTGGGAGCTTCAGAACTATAACTTTGTGCCGCGCTAAACTTAGTTAACATGCAAATATTTCAGCCACGAATTTGGCCATAATTGCTGTTTTATTTTATAAACCAACCCAGAACTACTTTACTTGAAAGATAAGTATTTGGGTTGGGTCGAATTATGATTTATTAATAAACGCTGAAGAGCACATGCATAAAAACGTGCAAAAAGAAACCAACAAAAACATGGGTGGTTGGATTTGAACACGTAAAGAATGTTGTAAATAAACCAATTGTTTTAGATGGAGGAATTAGCTATTAATTCAACTTCACTTTTAGTTGCCAGCAAACAAATACAATCTGACAATTATTTGCTAAACAAATCTCAATACAGCGTATAACATGATATATGTGTGTGTGTGTGTGTGTGTGATTAAGAAGTTTGTGCTACACCAATTTTTCTACTTTGAAATTCAACATTCAAAATCCTTGCTTGAACACTGACCTTTTGTACTGATGAGAAATGCAACTACCTCAGCCATAAGACAAGATAGTTATTTACCAACTTTATTTCAACTTGGAGAGAACATACTTAGATCTTTAGCGAATATCTATGCAGATGATAGAGCAGTGTATAGGCACACCTCCAAAATGTAGAAGGTTAGAACCTGGTAGCTGATCTCTCTTCTCACCTAGCCCTGGGGGCACAAAGGGGGCAAGGATTGGCTTATAACATTCAATACCGCCAAAACCAAACTGGTAATATTCCACCATCAGCGAGCAGATCATGAACTTTCACACTATTTACATTGTTCGGACTATGGTCCTCATCTTTGTTGCCATATTTATCACGTTTCGGCCGTTGTACGTTCCGGCCTTCTTCAGGTGGTTGTCGAACTGAACCCTTTATTTCGCTCGCTGGGGTGGACTGTTCTAGTTCCACGTGCCATATCTAATGGATGTCAGTTATCAGTTACCTCCTGTTAATTCCCCTCTCCACCGCCTTAACCCGGTATTGAACTCACACTCTTTGGGTCCTGTCACTGGATCTAACTAACGCCTTTATCCACTGTGCCATGTGTCCTCTTTTCGATAAGCAGTTTATTTGTTTACTCCAATTTTTCTACGGTAGTGTTCTGTTTACTTAGCTCATTTCATTTACAATAGTTTTCATTTTTTTTCCAGATCTTACCATTTTATAAACTTCTATGATTTTACTTCCTTCTTTCTTTCTTTGTGCGCGTGATGAGCAAGATGTGGGCAGACGACATGGCTGCGTTTACAATTTTTCTGCTTTTATTTTTTACAGTAGTTCGTTCACAAAAGAATATTGAGAAATATATAAAATAAACAACTTGTTTTCCCAATTTCTTATCGTGAGAGTTACTTAAGTGACAACTGAAATGTCGAAAGGTTATTTCAATTTTATATTTATCTAAGAACAGATTAGTACGTGTTTATTTAAACTACTATGAAGAGCCGATCTTAAAGTTACGCATGCCAGCATGCACACCCAAGGCGTCTAATTTAATGTAATGTCTACCATGCTCATTCTAAAGATCGTTTATTATCCGTGATCCGTACTTGTAACCAGATTGATATCACCGAGCGAACCCTGAACTTTCACCTCTCGCGATGAACGGGTGTTCTCGCAGAGAGGCCCCGTGCCTTGAGCGCCTATTAGGACAAGCTCAATCCAGATCTTAAGTGGAACTCGTACATACGATCCATCACTAAAAATGGTGAAAAATAGTTGGTTCTCTGTACTACTCCAGTAAATACCTGACTCCTATCCTCAACATTTACAAGAGCCAGATCAGACCGAAAATGTAGTACCATATAAGAGCAGGAGTTTCATTTTCCAGTCTCGGTAAAGCCCAAGAGCCTCCCCGCTGCCTTGTCGGGGGTGAATTATTTTCCACCCTATAAACCCTTTCCCACAGACGTAACGTCGTAAGCCTCTCGCTGCTCTGTCGTTATTTCCATGAAAAGTATTCAAACGAACTACATTCCTTATGACCACCAGTTCTAAACTTCACGGCTAGGAAGCCACGTACATTGAGGCGAACCACTCTCATTCCCATTGTATTCCATTGGTGAGATGTATGTTCTTTCTACGAACTGCTATTTTGTGGAACTGACTCTCAAGGTGATGCTTTCCTGATCTTAACCTGTTCTAGTCTTGGGTTAACTTTTTCTTCTCTCCATATCCCCATAAACAGTGTGTATTACTTTGTAACCCTCTACCTCGATTGGCTCTTGGGCTTTGTATATGGTGAAGATTATTTTAAAAAAGAAGATAGTGTTAACTAGCCAAGGTATCCGATGTTGCCCATTTGTACATGGCTGCAAAATTATAACTGCATCCCCTGTCTAGGAATGTCCGCTTGTGTCTCCGCTTGCATGCATCATCCGTTGGTATACTAAGCTACTCTCCCCTCATCCTTTTACAGTATGTCTTTTGTAAGTATCTGGTTGTTCTTAATAAAGGAATTCCATCGATAAAAACTTCTTGTGTGGTCGTTGCTCGTGCTTAAATTGTTTCAATGTTTTAGATATTCAGGAGATTTTCTATGGCCGTAATAACTTTCAAATGGTATGGCATTGTTCACAAATCTAATAATCAAACAAAAACAGGGATGAAGTGTCAGAGCCTGATTCAACTGCACATGCAAACGCATGAACCCCGCCCTTTATTCGCACGTTTACTGCGTTTAATAAGAGGTTCTTCGGGAATTTTCCCCTTTTAACGCTTCAATGATGCTTCTCAAACAATCTTTGCATCAAAGGTTGTTCGAATGCCAATTTAAAATGGAATCATATGAAGAAAATATTGGCTAAATTGCAAAAGCCGATTTTGAACCTTGTTTGTCGCAGATTTCGTCCACTTAACTGAAGTAATCTAAACCAAACATTCACCCAAGACAATTTGTGTGTAATTTACATGACAAATTTGGAAAGCATCGGATGAAAAACCAAGGGGATATGGCCAAAGAACGAGCTTTTTGAGCATTTTTGTGGTTTTTCGTTATACGTGGGTAAGCGAGCAGGACTAAAATCACAGTCTTATTTCATGCATGATAGCAATTTTTTTTGTGACATGTTTGAAGAAATCGGATAAAAAATGAGGAAGTTATTCAAGTTTTTATTTTAAGTAATACGAAAAACACGATTTTTTGACAGTTTTTGCAATTTTTTGTGAAGCCAATGTCGCAGAAAAACTATCAATCACTCTACATAAACCTCATAACATGAGCTGATGTTTTGCATTACATCAGCTTATCTAGTAAAAGTTTTGTTCGCGTTTAACTTTGCCTTCGTTTTTTGCAAAAAGTTGTACCTACCTTCACTTTTATCAATTATTCTGCCAAACCTCGCGGCTCTGAAGATGGAAAAGTTAGTTTTGACCTAAAATTAGTAAATTTACAGTATGTGTGCATAATTTCATCGAAGTTAGTTGAGAAATGTGGACGAGCATAAATAGCATACACACACAGACAGATATCTTCTGTTTATAGATATAGATGACAGAGACTGGTTTAGAGCAATGGTTAGGAAATTAGTCTGATAAACCATCAGCGAGCGAAGTGAGTTTGATCCTCACGACGAACATCTCGTGCTGCAATAAGTTAAACTTTGTACATAAAGTCTCAATAAAACCGACGTTTTTTAAGGGGCCGTAAAATCAGAAAGCTTTCAACAATTTCAATTGATTTAAAACTAGAAGCCTTCATAAAATCCAACCATTTTAGATGAATTTCTGAACATAAAGATTTCTGTTCATCTTTTAATTTTTACTAACCATGCCCAGCAATCCGCCTCAAATGCTGTCGGGAACAAGACTGTCCTATGAGCAAGTAAAAAAAGGACATTTCAACGATCTCCATCATGATGGCTTCCAGAGTGAATTGAAGATTCAGGAATCTCTTGGCCATCTGCCATATCCATCAAATCAAACCACTTTTATAAACTGTGCACGACCTTTTTTTTCACCAATAAAACAAATATTTATGTTTATGAACAGCTTGCGTGGTATGTACAACTCACATAGAAATATCCAAGAAAAATTAATATATAAGTTATAGGTTGGGCAGTGAAGGTAATACGATGATTGGTAGAGAAATATCAATGTTACACACTATTAGAGATTTGTTTAGCAAAACTCGTGCTAAAATTACCAATCTATGGTATATACAAATACACGGGCCATCTTTGTGGCATTAATTTAGCTTTACTGAATTACGCCATTTTTACATGAATACTAGATTGCAAAATAGCGAGAAGGTATACATTATCATCCAAAACCTTTTTAATAAATTCAAATTCTGGATTAAGTTTGGTTTTAGAGAAAATTAATAAAAAGTCACAATGAACCAAGGTTTTAATAAGATTCAATTTTCGTTGCTTACGATAATAAGAGGCCCAGTGCGTATAAAACTCAATAAAAGTGGGTTTGCGGTATACAGATGTTAGAAAGATCGAATCAAATTATATATTTAGGATTGTTTTCGTTACTTTTCCGATGTCAGCGCTTTGACCGATATTTTCTTCGGTCTTCATTAGGTATATGTAGCATCTAATGGTTTTTCAGAAGTCGCTTAAAACGTTTTTTTTTATTTCCTCAACCAGAACAGTAGATTCACAGGTCTGAATTTTACGAGAGAATTTTAGATTGGATGCGTACCGTCTGTTATTCTCAAGAAGTTAAACGATTTCTGAAGACCACCGAATGCAACATACACATGTGGAAGAGCAAAGTATTGTGAGTCAAAGAATAATAATGAATTAAATATTTAAAAAAAATGGAATCATCAAAATCTAAAAATTTCAGAAAATTAAAAGATGTAATTGCTTCAATTATTCTAAAATTCAGAATGTGGAATTAATGCAATCTAAACATTTCAAATTGCTCAGTGTATGGATCAGTTATAACAAATTTAGGATAGAATATAAATAAATTGAATATATGATAGGCTTCACTAGGGATAGTTTCACACAACACCACAATATGCTACAAAACCAAAATATGAATATAAAAACTCAATTCATGCTCTTAAATAGCATCGTCAAGTCTATAATATCATATGGATGACATTCATGACATCCAATTCGTTCAGAAATGTCTAAGCGATCAGCTATATTCAATTATTTTCTCAGATTAATGATTAAAAATGGATTCAAGCTAATGAACCGTGTACGTCATGAAGAGGCTTGTTCTTAATCGGATTTCATAGACTGGCCCTAAAGAATCACAGCGAAAGAACTTTACGAAATAACAAAAAGCCACATCACTTGAAGACTTCCAACAGCAGCAACAACTACAATGGATAGAACATGGGAAGGGAAAATAATGGTATAATCAAGATGTTAACTTTGCCAACTACTTTAAACAAAATGTTGGGAATGAAACTTCTGTCAACACTAGAAAGAGCGATAACAGTGGACTTAATGAGGGTATTTTCAGCAAGAACTCCTAAGAGAAAGATTTTATAAATTTCAACCAATGGTAACGATAACTACTCGGTCAGTGAATACTGAATGTTTCTTGTATAGAAACAGCTAATAATCCTATTAATATTTATTTTGAAGTTAAATTTTCGGGCACAGTGGAATAAAGTAAATGCGAATGCAGATTTCTGTCTATATAAATGTAAAATTGAAAAAGAAATTAAAAGTAATATAAATAAATAAAAAGACGTTTGAGATTGGCGAAACAATATGTGTAAATTTGCTTCTTACGTTTAATGACAAGATACAAAAGGCGACACAAAAGAATTCTATTTTCGCCATCAGTAAATTCGAACCGAGCGAACTGTGTCAACACCATCAATAAGGGCGCTAGCTTTAGAGTGAAACTTTGGTAGTCTCACGAAAAGTTCGGAAGTTTACTAATTTTAACCATCATCAGGTATCTTACTATTATGGCCTTGTGCTAGACTTAGTAAATTTTAGTAAATATCAAAATAGGACATCTGCAACAATGTTGATTAACTAAGGTTATTTCACGGAAGATTTGATAATATAGTGAGTTTAACTGAATGGCTCATTGTTATGGCCTTGTGACTAATTAGGCTGAGGTAGTTAAATATTTAAATAGATCGCCTGCTGTAGAGCAGTGATTAACTAAAGTTGAATCTCTGATAATTCACACGTCTATTAATTTCGATTTTCACTCAATGGCCCATTATTTCTTAGAAAATGTCTATCCATCCTCACACCATAATGCATAAAAATAGTTGTGATATTTTTATATATTTATTTATAAAAAGTTAAATATTTTAAGAAAAATCTATTTTAGTTCATTTATTTTTAACCTCTAACAATGACTCAAAACATTTTTTATACTATGAGAGAACCTTTCTGTAGTTTTCCCATGTAGAAATTAAAGTATTTTAAAAGCTTTATGCTATTGTTGAGCATACAAAAATGGCGCCATGCCTATTTTACTATCGGCCATATTTACAATTGCTGAAGACGATTCATTCTGACATTCCAAAGTTTTCTATAAAAGCCAATAGATACTTAGTAAGATTTATTTAACAAGTCCAAAAACAGGTGAGAAAATTTAAATAATCTGTTCCATTAGTTGTTAAAATGGGGAGGGCTTGGCTACCTGCTATTTAAAAATAGCATTTGAAATCATGCGATGTACCTGGGCTTGAACACTGACTTATAAGTGATAGTAGAAAAATATACTACACTCCAGGGCACCAATTAAGCCTCTAGTAAAAATGAAACATATAATTTTGCATATTTAGTAGTTTGAAATGAAACTGCCGTGTTTGTTTTAAGCTTTATATTCCTACTTTTTTTTCAAAAACGTTAATATATTAACAATACTATTTGATTAAAAAATTATTTTTTACTGCAGTTCACTCTGTACAAGGCCCAACAGTTACTCAAGTTACGGAGTTACTGAATGAGGTTGTTGAAAGTAGATAACGGTTGGCCCGGGACTTGAAGAGGTTAAGATTGTAGTCATCGGGAAAGAATCCTCTTGAGAATTTGTTCCGCAATGTAGAGTTTCTTAGGAAAAAGCTGTCCGAATAGAACTTCCTCGTTACTAATGGAATATGGATGGTCTGAGTTATAAATGTCTGAACTAGTGGAACTAAGGAATGTAGCGCGTCAGAATATTTGCCATGGAAAAAAAGATAGAGTAGCGAGGGGCTTGTAACGTCTCATGTATGGAAAAGCGGTTGTAGGGTTGGAATTAATTCATCACCCACAAGGCTGCGTAAATGCTTTTGATCTCTGTCAAGGTTGAAAAGTGAGGACTGGGTAGCTCCAGCTCATATATGTCAGCAGTACTGCATTCTGGGTCTGATCGTAGCGTATAAGCATGGGGTTGCAGATACTTTCTGGAGCCGTACAAGGGTCAGACCATTTTCCCAGCATCTTTAGCGATAGAGGTTTGAGGAGAACTTGAATCTTAGGCTCCTTGCTTTGAACGTCTTTTAACTAAGAATAGAGCCGTCCAACATCACAGAAGAAAATTCAGGGTTTTCTCAGTGATGATGAAACGTTACGAGCTTGGGTCTGAATGTATTGAATGATACAAGCCTGTCCTTCCCTCATTTACTTGTTAAAGCTAAATCAGAAGAGATATCAGCTCTGGTCATCTAGAGGTGCTCACACAAATTGTGTTATCATCTCCATAGATAATAGTGTTCTAAGAATGTTCTTCGGTAGACCGTTAATATAAAACAGAAGGTGGTTAGAACCGAAGAGAGAGAGCATTTGGTTAAGCCTGCATTAATCTCATGAGTTAGAAGGCTAGCTGTTAATGACGACCTTCGTAGATCTACCTAGTGACGAAATTACTATCGAGTGTTCTAATGATTTTGTGATTATTGACAGGGTATCTGCAGTAAACATCGAAGAGCGAAATCCATTCTGTTGATTGCTAAGAAGTTTGTTTCTGTTGTGGTTTATCAAGAACCTTCTTGTCATAGATTCAAAGGCAGTAAGGTGGTTGAGCTGGCGATATAGCGACGGGGATGAAGGCTCGCCCGCAATTTTTGAAAACAGAGTATACGGCTGACACCTTTCACAAACTTAGTAAACATTTCTTTTTCAGGCAGCAGTTAAATAAGATTGGAGATAACTTTAGGCTAAGGTTCCTACGAATAACTACAGGGATTTTATCTAGACCGGTAAATTTCGTACAGTCAAGACTTTTGATAAGTCTGGAAAAATCCCCTAAGATGTCATAAAGTTTGTGCTTAGAGGATGGTCCTTCACATCCTAGGACATTAATCGAATAAATTAATATATTACTAAATAGTAATAAATTTATCTGTTCGATTAATTTAATGTCATTGTAATGGAAACTACAAAATCTTTCAACATGATTTTTGCGTTTAATACTTGTAAGAATTCAAACTGAGCCACAGTGGAATTGAATCTGTATGTAATGTAAATACCGTTTGAAGTCTGATGAAAATTTCTTCAAGAATTCGGTAGAACTCGTAACAAGCTTCAGGACATAAAATGCATTTTTTAAAAATTATTTAAGTGATTGTCAAGGAAAATATTCGATAATGGCGTTCAGGTAGTATAACGGAAATCGTCACAGAAAGTGAATCTCGGTTTAGTTTTCCGCGTCCACTTTCGTCCTATGACCTTCGAAAAAGCATAAACTTATCTTTTCTCCCCAGCTATGGATCAAATAGTAGAGTAAGTTTAAATGGTGGCTAATCTAAGAATTCAGAACAACAAAGAAAGCATTCCATTATCTTTACCAAGTAGTCGTAGCAATTCACAGACAATGAAGAAAATGAATCCGTGGAGAGCTATAATCATCTACATCCTGAAATGACATTTAAAAAATTTAAATTGAGAGAATTTGTTGAAAACCAGATTTGCAAATTTTACAACTCAAGTTACCTGAACACCAATTCAAAATGCTTTTCTTCTGATTTTTCCTGAACGAATAAAAGTGTCACGCTTGTATTATATAATTATTTCACATGTTAAGTTGTTCATAAATGGATGTTTTTAAACTGAAAAATAATACATAAATTATTGTCGCAAGATGAACAAGGACCAAATTTCAACCTCATGTATCGTATTTCCCAGATCATTATCTACCGATGATCCAATAGCTGATTATCAAACGTTTTTGAATAAGCTCTCCCGTCACAAGCTAGCTGCAAAAATTAAAAAGAATCTATCTTACATATCTATAAGTCTACCATTCGCCCATACCTAGATATTGCTGCCACATCTGGTTAGTTGGTCCTGCTATATATCTATAGATCCTTGATAAAATCCAAAGAAGAATCAGCAATATTTTGGGTCTGGATCTGACGGCTCGGCTTCAGTCACTTTCCCATCACCGTAAGGTTGCCTCTCTGTGACTTTTCTATAAATACTTTCATGGTAATTTTTCGGATAAGCTCTTCACTATGGTACCTAGACTTAGGATTTAAGCGCACTACCAGACTGGCGTCAATTTAACCGTAAATTCTATGCTAACAGTTCCTTTTTCCACTTGTGGAACTCCCTTCCGGCTCCATGCTTTCCGGCCAACTTTAATCTGTAAAATTTAAATGCAATCTCAATCGCTATTTACGGTTCTTCTGATTACTCTTTTAGTTCTTGCCCATTAGTAATATTTCTGTTTCTAATTTTTCCACACCCAGTAACCCCTTGTGTCTTAGTGGCTTTACTGCCTTGCTTAAGGTGATCTCGATTTAAAACAATTTTTTTTCAGAGAATTCACTAAACAGAGGAATCTAATTATTGTTGCAGATGAATACTGAATTCTAACAACTTTAAAAATCAGGCTTTACAGGATTAATCCTTACTTTTCCATTACTTGAAGTTTCTGGATAACCCAATATTACGCTCAGCATAATCAGAAGAAAGATTAAAATATTAGCAAAAGTAACCAAACATTATTTTTAGTTACTTAAGTAAGAGAATGCCTTATCGTTTATCCGGAAGTTCAATGGACAAACACACCCACCGTATTTTCCGGCATTTCCTCTATTAAACTGTTGTTTTCAAGAACATTAACAACTTTCACCCCCACGGTGGCTGAATATGACACACGTCCGTGTGGGCCAGGGCAAAAATAGCTCAGTCTTTGCGACCACTGTTACGATGATGTCAGAATATTTTTTTATAATGTAATAGGGAAGGTGCTAATTCAGGGTCGGAATCTCCAAGGCCAGGCTTGCTTCTATATTAGTACGTCCAACCCAAAGGCAGTAACACGACCGATTAGGTATAGATACTATATTCGATATATATCCATCTCTCCAAGGTGGCAGGGTATGACGCAAGGTCTATTTAACGTGGGGTGCCTTTACGCGTACATATAACTCAGAGACAAAAATTGCCCAGCCCCCGCAATCACTGTCACACTGGAGTCAGTAATCAATAACCGTCATTCTTTAAAGCAATGAGGAAAGTGCTGCCTTGAACATGTACATTCACCAAGAGGCACGATGGTGTAATGGATAACGGCTCGGAATGAGGAAGCCGAGTTCGAATTCCAGTCGAATCCATTAAATTCACTTACGTGCTAATACCCTTAGGAATGGTATGAATCTTCCCCCCCCCCAACCAGCTATGAGTAAATAGCAAGACAGACCGGGTTCTATAGCCTTGGATAGCAACTTATCTACCGCAGAAAGAAATGGCAACCTACTGGAGGAAAAATCTGCCTCGTCAGTCATGTATCGAAAGATACATGATCGCCTAAGCGTGTATCACGCATGGCACATAACTGACATTTACCATACACTATTGACCTATTTTGTACGGATTTGAATATCAAGAGGTTCAACACGTTTTGAACAGTAAATACTTTGAAAAAGATATCTTCAGAGAGTTCATTGACCTTAATACACAGGAGAATTTATCTAATCATCTAATATGGCTGCCTAATCAAAAACTTTATGTGTATAAAAAGTGTGAGGGAGGTCAAAGAATGAATCAACTTGGGGAATTTTTTAAAAATTTGGCCGTTGTCCCAATTTATATATATATATATTATTATTCAAAGACTCGATATTCACTGCTTTGGATTTTAATTTCATGATGGTTGAAAAGAAATAACATTGTCACTTTTATAGGTTTCTAACTCTTTCAGTTCTGTATAATGAAGTTAATCTATTTCGTTTCGAAGATTCTTGACTTAAAAATCTAATGTGAGCAGATCAAAAGAACAAATGATTAAAAGCGATTCCAAATATGGCGCTTCATCTTCAAGTGTTTTACTTCCTGTTGTGACTTACGTCAACTCCGACTGATTTATCATACGAGGCAGACGATCAGTAGCGTTTAGGAAGTTACTTTTTTTTTTGTTACTCACCATGAATGTTTTCTTGGTCCTCATAAAAGTTGAGAAGTAATAAAACATTGAAATAGAAAACGGACCCAGATAGGATTTTTGTCTTCCACGTGAGGGAAATATTTAATCAAATCAAATCCCTTGTAGTCTTCCATTCAACCCGCCTTTTTTTTTTCTCTTCCTACTTGATAGGTGAATGAATTTTCTTTTCGTTTTAAACACGACTTTTTTCTCTCATGATAGTACGATTTAATTTTATTTTTTTTTCTTTATAGTGTTCTTATTTATTTGAAGTTTTTCCGAATACCTTGTGAGAGCGCTTTGGAGAAATTATATCCATTTCAAGTTTTAATAGGAGTTTTATTTAATTTTAGTTATTTAAAAAAAATGCGCAAGTTGGTGGAATTTATAAACTGTTTTGAATTTAGAATGAAAGAAATAACATTTTTATTTTCAATAATAATAGCAAGAGGGGTGCTGAAATGTTCTCGGTCCAATAAAGAAAACCTGAAAATATTGTTTGGTTATTTTGTCAAATTTTGGGAAGTAGGTCGGATCGAAACATTGGTGCCGCTTTAGCGTGTATCCTACCGCCATATTTGTATCCTACGTTATCTAACGTAAGAGAAAATGCAAAAACGAAAGGAGGGATGCCATTTATTTTTGTATTATAAAATTTAAAACAAAAATATCTAAAATAAGAAATTTGACTAAAAAACAATTCATAAAACAAGATATTTGAATCCTTTAAATAAAAACATTCTGAATGTCTTAACATATCGAGAAAGTCGTTACAATGCCTTAATGTAGGATACAAATGTGGTGGTAGGATACACACTAAAACAGAAGCTGATCGGTAGGAAACATGCGGCACCGAAAGATTTTCAGTACTTCATCGTGGATATATATATATATATATATATATATATATATATATATATATATATGTATGTGTGTGTGTGTGTGTGTTTGTTGTCTCCCATAGTTTATCCTTCGATTAATCTTATGTTCCATATTCTATTCCAATCAAAATCACATTTCAAGTATTGAATTCTTCCGCATTTAACATCATTTGACACGGGATGTTGTCGCAACACAATTATTCTAGTGCTTAGCATCAGTGTTCTTACAAGATATTTACACAACAGTCCGAACAATGTTTCTGTGACGAGGTATTATAACTATTTACAGTGTAAATAGTTATAATACCTCATCACAGAAATATAGACAGATGTTGAAGGATCGGTACGGACTCTATATACCAAAATATGGATGGGAACCAGTAATAGAGAGCTTGAGAATTTCACAAACGTCATCGAACCAATCTTCAGAAACGCCAACATACAGAGTGACTGTTTTCGGTTTGGTTCGAAATTCAAACAAATATCACCTGGAGAATGTCGGGGTATACAATGACCGAAACCTCGTGAACGTGACAGTAAAGATGAGGACAACAGACCGAACAATATAAATCGTATAAATTGCTAAAATCCTCATTTCAGAAATATAGAGAGGTTTTTGCACGATCTCTTATATAAATGGTAAAAACGTAAGTTTTCATTATGAATTAAATTTAAAAGAAAAGATCAATCTCTTTTTCAAAAATTTAATTTTCACAAAATCAGCACTAGTACGATTCTAATAGTGAAAGGATGATGAAAAATTCTCGACTCAATTAAAGGATTACAAGTAATACTCTGTTTGGTTACATTATGTGAAATGGTCCGGTCCGGATTAAAAATACGATGTGTCTTCAAAAAAATCAATCGACGACGACTATTATTATATTTTTTATTTTTTAAAGAATCCTTCTCATTTGTAATATTCAGTATTTAGTTTTCGAAAACAAAGATAGCATTAGGAAATTTGGCATGCGCCTAAATTGTTCAGTATTTATGTGTTATGTTCTAAATTTATGTAATTTAACAATGGTAACACACAAATATGGGAAATATATCAATGTTTTCTATAACAGGGTGAGGATGTCCCTTCACTGCTGAAGCGTTCAGACTCCATGATTAGTTTTTGAGGCGGTCAGTGAGTTAACTGATAAGTAATGTAAGCTCCTATTTTTGAGATGTGGGATTAAGTGAATAGAAAAGGCGTCGATTAAATCTGAATTATAGATATGTTACGAAATAATAAAAAAAATTAAGTAAAAATGCTAGTTATTTGCGATAAATGAAATCGGTTGAGAATAAATGGAAGGTTCGAACTTATGGATAATTTAATTAAATTGTCCACAATTAAGTAAGTCTCCAATCTCGCCCACTTCACCCATATATTTGTGTAAGTAGGTTGGCAGGGATGGATGTGCTTGTGTAGTTTTAACCTTCATAATAGAAGTTATCTGAGTGCCAAATAGTATTCCTCCAAAATCGTTACTCTCTTACGAAAAGAAAAAAGAAGAAAAAAAAACTTGGCTAGAAAATTTTAACTAACATAAATTTAGTCTCTCAACAGGTGGGCATCTGGTTTTCACGATGCATTTAGAACCAACAAATTTATGGGTCATTTCACTAATACATCATCTTGTTGACATCTGGGATATTCTCAATATAAGTAAACGAAGAATATGACTGGGACCATCTTTTTTTTTATTGAGCGCCGTGAGAGGCAGATCGTACGTGACTGTATTGTAACCCCAGACTGTAGTCATGTGATTAATACTTGAATGAACAAGGAAATTTGTAAGAAACGCATACACAGTACCTGTCGAGTAAAAATTAACGAGTGTTTCATGATGAATAGGTTTCTTGTGGCTGCTAGAAATATATTTGGTTGCCTGATAGCAGACACACAAAAAAAAAGCTACAAAAACTCCTATAGAAGGTAGTGAAGGAAAGTGAGAAGAGAGGATTTAACATCAACTGCAAGAAACAGAGTGAATGGTTGTTAACAAATGGATGAGTCCAAAGTGCGAACTGCAAATCGGAGATACCAAAACCAAACTAGTGCGGATATTTTAATATCTGGGAATTGTGCAAACAGAGGACGGAAAGAGCTACACTGAGATCCGAAGGCGTATTGTACACAATCCAAATCAGAAATTTATTGCGAAGATGACTTTTCAATTCTCTTCACATTATCCCCATGACTTTTCGATTCTTTTCACATTATCCAGATGAATGTTTAATTCTCTTCACATTATTTAAATGACTTTGTTCTTAAAGGTATCACGAAATTAACACATTACTCCATTTCATTAATTTTCATTTAATTCGGATAAGTAGATATCATTGTAACTGTTGCCTCAAGTTTTGACATTAAGTCTCTTCATTATTCTATATTGTATTTAAACTATTATTTTGATAACTGTTTTCTTAAGTTATGAGATGAATTATTTCCACTATTCCATACATTTACTTGAGTAAATACTTCATCTTAGTTCTTTCTATCTAACATCACGGTCATTACAGGAGGACTATTCGATAGCGGCTCAGATTGAGAAATCAGAGAGCCGAGTTCGAATTCCACTCGAATCCATTGCATTCACTTACGTGCTAATACCCTTCGGAAAGGTATGGATCCTCTTCTTCTCCCCCAGCTATGGGTAAATAGCAGGACAGACCGAGTTCTATAGCCTTGGATAGCAACTGGTCTACCGCAGAAAGAAATGGCAACCTACTGTCATGTATCGAAAGATACATGATCGCTTAAGCGTGTATTCAGCATGGCACATAACTGACTGACAGTATTTCCTTTTCTTTAAGTTCTGAGATGTATTTTGATTATTCAACACATTATTTCGATGAATATCTTCTTAATTGAATTCTGATTTGGATTGCACACAATCCAAATCAGATATTTATTGCAAAGATGTCCTTTATTCTTTTATCAAATAGTTTCAAATGGATTCCTGACAATGCATAATTGCTACCGAATATCGGAAGTCACATTAGCTAGGTTATTTTTCTATCATTAATATGTAAGCAAATTCATACTTCTCTGTGACTGTGTAGGCGTCTAACGTCATGTAACGGATAATGTTTACTTGAAAACAAAATTATGAAAAGACTAAAGAAGATATTAAAAAAAAACAAATGTTTGCACAGCGGATGGAAGAATGGAATGAGAATGGTAAAAAAAACAGTCTCACTAAAGGAAACATATTGAAATAATTTTGTAAATAATTAAAAAATGTGTATTTTATTTTAAGAGCTTGCAGAAGCAAATTGTCCTGATAAGAGTTAAGCAAATTGCTTGATAACTTTTATATTTATGAGGATCAAACTTCAGATCCCTGCATGATCCCGACGAGCATCTTTGTTTTTGTTGTTTCTAATGTTTTTTTATCAATACGCTTTCTGAACTTAAGGAGATGAGAGAAAAAAATTAAGAAATATGTACGAAACATTTTAAAAACTGGTACTGAAAGAGCCGAAAAATGTATCTGCCGTAATAGTAATGGTGAAATTAACCATTTCCTTCCAAGGAAACATTTGGCATTCCTTGAGCGAACAGTTAGTGCTGTTGAAATTTATAAAATCTATCTCTTAAAACAGTTTTTCAGGAATATAGCCTTCTCAATCCATAGTTATCGCTCTTTTAGTATTGATGGGAGGTTTTTTTTTCCAATATTTTAGTTTTATGTTGTGTGTAAAGTTTCTCTTCTATTTATATGTGCTATCCTTTTTGGTTGTTGCTACTATTGGAAGTTTTCAAGTGATGTTAAACGGATGTGGTTTTTCTGTTGTTTAAAATTGTTTTAAAAACAATACGGTTGAAGAAAACAGCTCGAAAATGTGTCGAATAATGAGTATATTAATCGCAGGATTTCGGAATTCAGTTATGAAGATATTCATCGGAATAATGTGTTGAATAATCAAAATACACCTCAAAACTTCAGGCAATACAAGAAAGGAGAATACTGTTAAAATCGTAATGTTAGATAAAAACAACTAAGATGAAGGATTACTTAAGTAAATGTATGGAAGAGTGGAAATAAACCATCTCATAACTTAAGAACCCATTTATGAAAATAATTAGTTTAAATACAATGTAGAATAATGAAAAGACTTAATGACAAAAATTAAGGCAACAGTTACATTGACATTTAATCATCCTAATTAAGTGAAAATCAATGAAAGGGAGTAATGTGTTAATTTCGTGATACTTTTACGAACAAAATCATCTAAATAATGTGATGATAACTGAAAATTCATCTGGATAATTTGAAAAGAATCGAAAATTCACCTGGATGATGTGAAGAGAATCTAAAATTCATCTGCTTGATGTGAAGAGAATTCAAAATTCATCTGGATAATGTGAAGACAATCGAAAATTCATCTGGATAATATGAAGAGAATCCAAATACATGTGGATAATGTGAAGAGAATCCAAAATGCATGTGGATAATGTGAAAAGAATCCAAAATTCATCTGGATAATGTGAAGACAATCGAAAATTCATCTGGATAATGTGAAAGGAATCGAAAATTCATCTGGATAATGTGAAGACAATCAAAAATAATGCACATTCAGAATTTGACAGTTACGAATATATCACTCTGAATAATATGTGTAATAATGAAAAGCCATTTTTTTTTTACTTTAGTTCGCTCAATACAAGGCCCGAGGGCCACTCAAAATAGAGGTTTACTTAGTGAGGTTGTTGTAGTGGAAGAAGGAGGAAGTAAGAATTGCATGTTATGAGGATATTAGTATAGATATTAGTTGACACTCGAAGAGATTAAAAGAAATAATAGTTAGCAAAGCACACTCTCGGGTGTCTGTTCCTAACAGTAACATTTCTCGGCAAGAAGCTGTCTGAGTAGACCTTACTCCTTATCAAAGGAACACAAAGGAAATGGGTATGATTTGCCACCGTGAACATAGTATGGCGGCTCCCAGCTGTGAAGGTCTCAGCTGACGGTTCTAAGAAATGTAACTAGTTTGAACATTTGCCATAGTAATAACGGTAGAGCAATGAATGGCTAGCAACGTTTTGTCTATGGGATAAGGGTTGTAGGTTGGAAAATAATTAATCGCTAACAATGCCACGTAATCGCTTTTGAACTCAAAGCTGGTTAGTGAGGAATGGACATCACTAGTCCAGATATGGCAGCAATACTCCATTGTTTTAATTTCATTACTTCAAACAACCATTATGAAGATACTAATCTGATTGATGCGTAGAATAATGACAACACGTCATCGTAGAACTTCTATTATAACTTAATTTTAACAGAGAAATAACATAGCAAAATAAACTGTATTGAGCGAACTAAAGTAAAAAAAAATGGCTTTTCATTATTACACATATTATTCAGAGTGAGATATGCGTAACTGTCAAATTCTGAATTTGCATTTCTTTTGCACAAATGCTTAAATAAAATTAATAGGTCAAAAGAAGGTTTGTGTTATTTGATTTTTAAGATGAGAAATTGTCACTATCCACTGATTTATTTGACCTACATTTATCATCTTTAGTTATTATGGTAATCTTAATATTAATCGCTTCCTTATACGGAAATATTGGGAATTCATTTACCAAGCAGTCGGTTGACATTTCTAAAATTTTTCTCTTAAAACAATTTTTCCGGAAAATAGGTTTCTCATATTCAAAGACTTATCTCTGTGTATTGATGGGGGATTCTTTCTTAAATTTTTGTTTGAAGTTATGTGGAACGTCAACATTATGATTATGTGATGCATGTGCTAACCATTTTAGTTGTTGCTGTGGTTTGAAAGTCATCAAGTGATGCGGTTCCTGTTATCAGGTAAAGTTCTTTGTGGTTCTTTAGCGCCAGTCCACAGGATCTGAAGTAAGACGGCCCTCCTACCGGCTTCATTTGCTCCTAGCCATTTTTAACCATTGATCTGAGAAAGCATTTCTATACAGCTGACAGTTAAAACATTTCTGAATGAATTGGACACCATGTGTGACATTCATATGAGAGTCTATATCTGACGAGACTAAGAACATGACTCGCATTCTTAGGTTAATGTTTTTGTTTTGTAGCAGTTTGTAGTGTTGAGTGAAACTACTTCTAGCGCATCCTATTCTATATTCAATTTCCTTATCCCCGATACTAACGTTATTAAAAATGATTCATACACCGAGGTATTTGAAGGTTTTTTTTTAATTTCATACTCCGGATTTTTATGATGGATTTTAGATATGTGTCATCACTTTTCTTATTCCAATCCCAGATAATCGTTTCTGTTTTGGAAACGTTTATCTTAAGATTTTCTTGGAACACTTGGAACATTCTTATCCAATATATGAACACCCATGTCACCAGCATAGACACTCCGGCTCATCATCAGGGCACTGGCCTCTGCAGGAAAAACAGGAATGCTGTTTTCTATTAGTATATTTGTTTGCGATGTCGTATGGAATACTTAAATTATGTGGACCCATCTGTTAGAATTTTTGGGTAGCTTTGTACTAGTGAGCCAACCAAAATGAGCTGACTCATTTTATAGTCCACCAAGAGAAGGGTTAACCAATCAGAAAGCTCAAAATATTCAATCCGACGTGTATAAAGGCAGCCATTTTGTTATTTCTCCCAATATCTTCACTACCAACCTCTGATATCGAAGACCTAAAGAATTACTTAACAGCTGCTACTTTCTCCGAATCTTCACTGCCAACCTCTGATATTGAACACATTACGTACTTCACTGGATTCTATATTCAAAGACTACGGCAAATATGGTAAACACCATCTCTTCCCATATTTTCTTGTATACGCGCAGAGCATAATCTTGGAAGAGATTAAGTATATTGGGACTCTCATTCCCTCTTTGTCGTACTCCTGATGAGGTTTAAAACGATTCAGTATTTGTCTATACGACCTTATAGGTCCTCTATCAGATTTATTAGACATTCAGTGGAGTCAGAGTTTGGAAGACAGTTTCTAATAGATAAGACGAGGAATTTTGATGTAGTCATATGCTGCTGTAGGGTCAATATATCAGGTATATAATAGACACAACAACCAAAGATGAGAACAGTAGTTCGAATAAAAATATACAATCAACGTTTTTCATTATTGTTTGAGGGTTAAACACACATTGTAAACATATAAAATTGGTCCATCCAAGAGAGATAATTTAAAGTGTTTTTTTGTTCATTCGGATTTCCGTGTTTATAAAAGTAATTTTTATGAATTTACAATAGGTATTAAAACTTTTACTACTGCATTGTGATAGCATTGTCGCATCGTTGTACCGACCCGTTTTACAAAAAAAAAAAACAAAAAACAAAAGAAGAAAATTGCCATTTCCTGGCTGTAAAGACGCTGAAGACGATTTCTCATAGGCTCCGACATTTTGGCTTTGATCGGATACTCTGCATTACGAACTATGCTAAACGACACCACCAAAACATACATCAGAAAACAGGTCGTATTGTACACTACTTTGTTTACGTTGTTTTGGAAATAGCATTATACGCTAATTAGTTTTTAGCACAAACCCTATGGACCTACATTTCAAAACGTATATATACGTCGACAGCAGGCAATGTACATTTCATAAGAGCATTAAACTGTGCCCATAGCAGCGCCTTAAGAGAATATTGGGCGTCAAACCCACACCCAACCTCGTGGAACTCTTACATACAAATGCAGGTAAAATGATCGCATCCCTGTACCGCTCCAATAAGTACCTGACTCTTCTATCTTTATACGAGCCAAATCAGGCCGGAAATATTTGGACGGGAGCTGCCCAGTCGTCACTTTCTAGTCTTGATAGAGTTCAAAAGCGTCTCAGAGTCCTTGTTGGAGGAGAATTATTTTCCACCCAACCAGCCTCTTTCTCATCGGCGGGATATGGCGAGCCTTTCACTACTACTCTGGACGAACTACATTCCTTGATTACGTCAGGGCTAACGTTCACGGCTAATATCCGCCATGTCACTTAGAGTGTAGCAAACCACATACATTACCTCAGTATTCCATCGTAAGTCCTACGCGAACAGCTTCTTTCTGCAAACCACTTTTCTGTGGACCACTTCTCCCAAGAGGGTGTTTCCCCGATCACTACAATCTTAACCTGTTAAAGTCTAGAGTTAACTATTATCTTCCCCTCCTATCCATATAAACTACTCCTTAACGTAGTCCTCTACCTCGAGTGGCGCTGTAAACAAAATTAAATTAACTCAATTTTTCTTTACTCTGTCTATAAATACACGGCGCGAATTCACTACAGTAGTAACAGCCTATTCGACCCGTTTGTTTTCCATTGGTTTATTGTTAACACCTAGAATATCTCATCTTAGTCGGGCAGGACCAGAAGTATGTGGTATCTTGATCTTAATTCAGTAGCCACAAATTGTGAGACTAGACGCCTGCTAATGACAACACCTTATTTAACAAAATATTTAGACAGATATCGTTAGAAATAAAAAAAAAATGTTTATTTAAATATGAAATCAGTTAAAAAAGTAGAGTTGTTTATTTCATTCATACATTTAAAAAGATAGTACATCTCCCGCAACGCGTTTTCCTCTTTTAATTCTTTTTATTTCTTTACCGCTGCACAGAGAAACAGTAGAAAACTGACTTGAATATTTTCTCATCATTTCCTATTGTTCCGTTAAACAGCAGCACGAGCGAAATGATTCCAGTTTTGTGCCGAATCTTTCTAATTTTGGTTGCCGGCGTCTTTCATTCATTTCTTGGACAACACAACTCTCCGGATACACCCATTCCATGAATGGCGTTCTTACCATTCCACTTGTAGAACGTCACATGTGTCGGAGTGTTGGAGGCGTGCCAAGAGCTGACAGTCCGCTGCTGATGCAATAGGCCAACTAACTACTTGGGCGAAACACAAAGGGGAGGGAACTATTGTTGTTTTTTTTTTATTCCAGTACACATACGAACATCGTTTCTAATTGTCGCTAAAATTATTAGAATCAGCAGAGTCTATAAACAATATATATTTATTTAGCGACGATTTGATGACTTATTTTTACCCATTTTTTACTTACAGATAACATAAAAACATTACTTTCTGTCTGAATTTATGGGATGAGGCCGAAACGTAGTGATAACAACCAAAAAAGATGAGGACAATAGTCCGAATATAAATAGTGTAAATAATAATGTAGCAGGTTAGATAGTTGCGTGTTCTCCACCCCCGTACCATTAGTCATTGTTCAATCACAGATAAGAAACTTGGTTTTTCAAATACAGATTTTCAGTGCAGCTCCCCGTCACTTGAAAGGAGCACTTCGGCGTGGTGTAATGGTTAGCAAGCTTGCCTTGCTAGATCAATTACAACTAAGTAGTGAGTCCGATCCTCACTGGGTGCTCCATGCATTCGGTCTTGTGCCACAAGTAAGATACGTTTACTAAACTCGCCTCCTCACTTGAGAGAATGGCGTAAAATAATGTCTCACTCCATTTAAGTAAACTTATTAAATATCTTAGGAACGTCTGCCTGTGAGGCAATAGTTAGAAAGTTCGTCTCGCAGATCACCATCTGAGATTTTGTGTGCTACTAAACTAAAATATTAGACTTCTGAGTAATCCACACTTACTAAGGTGAGATTAGTAACTCTCAGTGGGTGTTTCAAATTATTAGAAGCTGCAAATAATTAATAAACAAACATTTTTTTCTTGAAAATGTATATCCAGGTTTGACTTGTCTGGAAAGTATAGAGCTATTTTCAATATAAGAACCAGTTACGTTATAATATTGTAGCAACTAATCAGATGTGACGTTACTGCGCATGTGTGAACAGATACTTTCCCGAATTGTCAGTGGGCAACCATTGATTGAGCTTATGTAACTATCGCATTCATCATGATAATGTGCCTGCTCATTCTTAACCTTTCTTGTAAGGATTTTTGGCACAGCTTCGCAGCATCCAGTTATGTCAGCACCACTTAAAATTCTGGTTCTTTGCTGGTTTGGTTTTTCCACAAAACTACAATTGCCCTTGAAAAAGAGATTACAATCCATGAACGAAATTAAGGAGAATACGACGAAGTAGCTCATGATTATCGCTAAAGAGGATTTTACAGATCATTTTTAAAAGTGAAACGGACACCGAAGTAAGTTTGTAAGGTTTCAACAGAAGTTTTTTGAAGAGTACTAAAGCATCATTGTTGGATTTAGGTAATTTTTCCCGTAAATATTAAGTAGCTGGATCCTTCCCAAAGTAAACTTACTATACAATATATATACTTATTTATTATGTAATGAAGCAGAGATGATGATGATGATGACAATAATAATAATAAGAAGAAGAAGAAGAAGAAGAAGAAAAAATATAATAATGTAATCTCTCGTATTTAATATATTCCAAACAATTCCATACATAATCAATTACTCCCGGCCATTGTGCGAGAGCGCGTCACCATGCCACTACGTGAATCTATATTCTTGTTTGCGATGTCCGAGAGACTACTCGTTTCCTCTCTGGAGTAGGTGTTATTTATATATATATAACAATGAATCATTCATACAAAAAGTAAATTAGTAAAGTTAATGATATAAAATGACGAAATCCCTTCGCTAACAAAATTTTAAATTGGTGCATTAACCTACCAATCACTCGATGAATGTTATGATCCTTGTTTTTTTTTTAAATTATAAATCTGTATAAAGTCTTTCTTAAATACGCAATACCATATTAGTAAAAAATCGCATTCTCTGAAATTTAAAAAAAATTCAACCTTAGCGTTGCAATTGCACGCTCAAAAAAAAAAAAAATATATATATATATTTCGATTCGCATTATATTTTTTCGTCTTGGATTCTACCTGAATTTTACCAAAAAAAAATAATTTCCATGCCTGAAGATGACTGAATGTACAGTCGAAAGTACTTGCGTATTTAAGAAAGACCTTATACAGCTTATAATTTTAAAAAACAAGGATCATAACATTCATCGAGTGATGGGAGTTCATCTTAGGACCAGTTTATTACTAAAAAAAAATAAAATATCCGCAACATGCCAATGTCTAAAGGGATGGAATCATAAAGTTGCCTCAAAGATGGCGAAAGATAGTGGAAGAAAATAGCTCAAATGTGTTTGAATAAGTCTATGTACAAATATCTATTATTATCTTTGAGATCCATTCAAAATGCTATGAATTTTGTTCCAACCTAATAGTGACTCTCAAAGACCAATGAGCAAAATTCTGGCTTGTTTCTTTGGTCTGTAGGCCAACGAAAAATCATGAATCTAATTTTTCCCTATCCATGATCCTTTTCCCAGTCATATCGGCAGTTTTCTCACTGGTATAGCGTGAGGGGAGACACTAGAAGAAATAGGATGAATTGATACATTGACAATGCGTTTTTTCTCGCACAAGACCAAATAGGAATAAGTTTGTGCTACGCAAATCTTCCAGGTGAAAAACAATTGCTCACTGACTTTGAAAATCACTCGAAATCTTAATTTTTAACGGAGCTCAACCACTAGATATTGGCCTCAGTGGAAAATATTTAATTATGTGCTACAGGGAGCCGGTGTTTAAGAAAATGATCCTAAGCTAAAACTGTTTTCTGGCTAATTCAACATCCAAAGGTAACGGGAAGTCATTTATTAAATTTAGCTTAGTACAGCACAAGGGAATGTCGATAGGAAGATTATATTGCATCAAATTTAAGGTGGAAAGATTATACTCGCTTTAAAAATCTAAATACGGAATTGTTTTGTTTATTTTAATCTGAGTTCCACCATCGATCGTTGGTAGCCAGTGGGAAATATAGAAATATTCCTACCGCCATAGATGATTATTATGATATCCATGAAGAAAATAGCTACTATAGCCATTGGCACTTATGACGGATAGAAAGCATTAAAAGTATTTGCAGTACGTGAATAGATACGATCATGCTGAATTTGGAGGAACTTACTTGAATGAAATGTTCGTCTAAATATTTTGAAAGGTGAATGCACTAAACAACATGGAGTAAAAAAGCAAAAAAAAAAAAACATATGCTGAAAATAAGCAGTGGGTGTTAAAAAGAACTTTATTTTCAATCCGGCATTAGTTTTTTGTCCCAACAGCAAAAAGCAAACGAAGCGGCTGGCTGGGAACGAAAGCAGGTTTTATGGTCAAACTTCCCACAAACGCTTGTTTGTCATCCATTGAGATAAAGTTACTCTGTAGCGTGCTTCGTGGCTGAAATAGTTACATATTTCTCACCAGTATCTGAAGTCGGTGTCGGAAAGAAAAAGAAACAGCAAGGTTTCAAATACTGGTTTTCAGAGCAAGCCATCTTTTTAAAGCCATTTAGTAATTATTGTAATGATATTTCCTTAATTTTTTCAGTTGTTCTGATGATGTTCTTAATGAACGAAACGTTAACTACAGAATAAAAAATAAACATCCAATTACTTTTCACATATTCCATCTGACATACTTTAAGATTTCATATTAGTCATTATATAATTTCGTATTTTTCTTAACATTAAGTAAAATAATATGGAAGCCTTTAAGCGAAATTATCGCCTTTGGGTGTTATAGATATTGACAAGTTTAATTCCTGAGCCAGAAAAATAAGGAAGTACGTGAGGGAAGGCTGTGTAACTAGCAATATAGTGGGGGAAAGGCCTCTTACATTGAAAATCAGCATTCAGAATCATGGCTTATACTTAGTCTCCAGCATCAAGGTAGAAAATACCGAGCTTTTTAACACACCAAGTAGACGCCACTTTGGAATGTTATCGATATGAAAATGAATTTTACATGATCATTTTGACCTTTTTAAAATCTGAAATCATTGAAGATCACGTACAAATGATATTTGATTAAAATTTGATGAATTGGGAGGTGAATCTGCGCGAATTATAAATTAAGGATATCGTAAAGGATAAGGTTAAAAGAATTCATTGCAAATAAAGGCATTTAATTACAGTAAAAAGAATTAGTATCTGGAATTGTCTGTGTTTGAACTCATGACCTAACATGGTAGCATCGAGAGACAAGTCCTTCAATCAGTCCGTCATTAGAAAACTAACAGTTAAGATAACCCATCTGGCTCATGCTATGTTGGACCTTGATTAAAAGTGAATAACGGAATATTATTATTTTTTAAATAATATTCACCATTTTTACTTTGATAAGGATCAAGAATTTAGCTGATCTTGCGAATAACTTTGCTGTTATGTCCATATACAAATAAATTTGTAACTTGACACCTGAAAGAAATATATTTCTCATAAATAGAGGGACTCATCACAAGATGAGAAAGTCACGATTGGCCTACTGCTGACTGACCACCATTCAGTCAGCAAGACCGTTTTTATTTCGCGCGTCGAGAAAGAACTCTGATGTTATCTTGTGTTTATTTGTACCCAACGACATTAGAATAATTTTATAGTGATAACGATCCCACCTTGTAAAAATCAAATACTTGTGTAGAGAACGGAGGGAAAAGATAAGCCAAGTGGAAAAGACCAGGCCATTAATAGCTCGTTGAGGAAGAGTTTCGTCAGTCGGTACCGAAAAAAAGGAAGATAAAATTTAACGCTAAAGTAGAGTGTATAAAGGTAGCTTGTGTATCTTGATTATTTATTACGTAGATGGCTCAACATTCAGAAAGCCTTCACTTAATTTCTAACTACTCAGGCGAAGTAGTGAAAGGAGTATAAATTAGCAACGAATACGGACGATGCGGCAAAACAATTTGCAAGTTTTCAAGATCTGCTCAGTTAAATAATCACAACGTGGGCATGTAAGTCTCTGGTCGAATCCAATGCACTTTCTGTCAGTGTTATAAATTATTTCCTCCCCTGTAATAAATAAATAAAATACATTTCATATACAAGTAACAACGCAATAAATTATGATTTTAGTATTTACTTCATTAAAATATTAGTTTATTTTAAAAATTATTTCTTCTATGAATTTGCTCCTATTTTATTAATAAATACATTTCCTTGTAATATTTTCAACAAAGTTAAATAATGACTTAAAATATTTATTACAACTTAGGATAGATACACAGATAAAATACAAAAAACAAAAGCAAAAACAAAACCTCTTTATTCATTAAAAGTTTATGAAAAAGCCAATATCATTCAGAGTAAGTAAATGATTTAAAACATTACTTATTTTATTAAAAATATTACTTACTTCATTACTAAACAAATTAAAATATTTCTTATTTTACTTTAAAAAAATTCCAGGTGTCTTTTGTTCCGATTCAGAATTCAACCCAGCCTTTTTTCATGCTCAGAACAAAGTTGTGACATTCATTCTTTCATATTTTTAGCTACAGCAGGATATGTTTTACTTTTGTTTCGTGGCATTTATTCCAGTTACAGTTGCTGTTTTTAGTTCTGCATATCAGATTATTAAAATTAAAATCAGACTGTCATCCAAATTTAAGGCCATAAACAAATTCAGATTGATATTTTGGAAAGCAAAATCTATAAGAAAAAAAACAAAAAAACACAATAATTTTACAAAGCACTATGATTTAGTTTTATTTAATCAGATTTCAGATTCTTCTCAAAAACAGAAAATCAAATCGTATTTTCACATTACAATAAACAACGTTTTGATTACAGGAGCAAGCCCCAAGCACATAGAATGAAAATAACCAACATTCAAGGAGAAAGTGTGTTTATTGTTTCAAAAAAAAAATATTCATAAGTAAATAAATTATTTCTGTCTGGATTACTAGGATGAGTTAACATTAGTTACACTATTTACATTCAAACTATTGTCTTCATCTTTGTTGTTATCGCAACGTCTCGATCGTTGTGCCCTCTGGCCTTCATCAGGTTTATGTAGATCCGGGTAACCTTCAGTGAATTCCGAAATGAACTCTTTATTTAATCTACGGGGGTAGACTATTCTCATTCCAATGCCAATGTCATCTAGTTCTTATTTATTGTACTGCTCGTTTATTACTCTGTTTACACTAAGTCCAAGTACACACTGCCCGACCCAGGGATTGAACTCATAATTATTATGTCACCAAATTCACGTAATAAATGGTTCGTTTAGGCTTAATTTTATTTTTTTCACTTTCTCAAATATATATTGACAATACAAAAAAAAGATGATTTTGTGTATCGAAAGTTGCTGATTTATAGGGATGTAGGTAGCAATTCACAACTTGGATCTAGCTGTGGTGTCCACAAAAGTACTACTTGAATCCAACGATTTTGCTGAGTGGGCAAAGTTGTTAGAGTTTAGACTCTATTGTTTTATAGAGTTTAGACTCTTTAAAAAGATGTCCTACTCGTTCTGATGTTTATTGTAAAATGGCTCAAAGTTATGCACTAATATAAAAAGTATATATCTTTTGTTGTTTTAGTTATTTTTTTATAAGTAGATTTAATGAACGTTAGAACTTGTAGATTGAATTTTACGTTGCAAATTTTGACAAATTTGTTTAGTCTTTATTCATTTTTTACTATAAGATAACAACTAAAGAATTATATAGAGTAACGGTTCTTGGAAGCGTTCTAACAGAGAACGGAAAGTGCTGAGACTGAAATCCAAAGACGCATTGGGATAGCCAAAGATGCATTCCAAACGCTAAGCAGATTATTAAGAAATAGAAAAAGTTCGTTAGAAGAGTACTGAAGTGTTATGCGATATCTGTCCTCCTATATGGAAATGCCGTCTTGGGTATGACGATAAACTTCATCTGCGTCCTGGATAAGACGATAAACTACGTCCAACAGCAAGGCCACTGACTAGGAGGTTTTGAGGAGCCTGGAACCACCTCGTTAATTGCCAGTGTTCCCAGGTCCACCCTCACCCTGGATCGTAGCACCTATTAGGGTCCCAGCTATGGGCAAATAGTTAACCCCCAAACTGGGGTAAAAACACTATGAAAGTGTAAAAATAGATTTTAATACCAGAAATACTTCGTAAAAAATTATTACCAGCAATAAATTTTCGAAGGAAAAAAAAAAAAACTATTACCAGCAATACATTTTTGAAGGAAAAATATTACCGGAAATAGATTTTTGATAAAACAAAATATTACCAGGAATAAAAATTTTGTCGGCATTAAATAACCCATTGAAGTTGATATCCCGTAAAACTAACCAAACCAAACCAAACCTATATGACAATGAATGCTAGAAATCTACTCAAAGATAAAGAAAAGATTTGAAGCAACAGAAATGTAGTTCTACAGAAGAATGCTGAGGTTACCATGGACCGAACATGTGAGCAACGACGAAGTTTTATAGAACCAAAAAGAAAACTTATACTTAACATCAGGACGAGACAGTTGAAATTTCTGGGGTTACATAAAGAGGAAGGAGGGCTTGGAAAATATGATACTCGCAGGACAGATTGAGGGCAAGAAAGACAAAGGAAAACAGTACATAACATACTTAGTAAGCTTGAGTAAATGTTTGGCGGAACAAGAATTAGGATAAATAGCGAAAAAACAGAATTTATTAAGAGCCGCAAAAGACAAGAAATTGTGGAGAGCTATAATTGATTACGTCCTAAGGGAACATGGCACATAAAGAAAAACTTAGTAATATTACTTTTATAACAATTAGTAAGGAGTAACAAAATAATTTTTATCAAAAGAAGTCGCGAGTGAAACCTTTTGAAAAGCCATAGTTTAAATGTTTAAGGTTTTGAATCCTCGTGTGTCCTCTGTCACCACGAATGCAACACAATTATCAGTAGTGACATATAGGAGGCATAGAGAAACACATCACAATGACCTTCCTTGTAAATTTTGATTTCACCTGGCTGTAGTTTCTAAACCTAATTCCACATTTGGCATCAATTTTCTCTTACGAACACAACACGCGTGCTTTTACTTTTTCTGCTTCTCTGTAAGTAAAAATAACTTCACCACTTATTGAATTGCTTCTTTTATTCAGAAGAGACTTTTTTTTACTGGAGGAGTTATCTGACTGAATTTTCTGCTTAGAGGCATATCAACACCTTAAGGGTCATTTAATTCCGAAATTTAATTTTCTCGGGAGCTTGGAAGTAATAAATATAAATAAATATATATATCGTGCAGTATTTAAGCTTTACATTTTTATTTCATGGGTGACTTTCGCTGGAATTCATAATTAATTTCAATTATTCCCAAATTTACTTCCAAGTTATAAAAATCGTTATCGTACAAAAAAATTCGTCACAAAAAACCACGTAAAAAAATCGATGAAAACAATGGTAGTCATGAAAATTTGGGAATCCAAAATTTCAGGATTCCCGATCCGGCCCGCAATATTTTTTAATTTGCTCACGTAGTCGGCCTGATTCCAAAATAGTATGATATGTTGGGCTACGGCCTGTAGGAGTTCAGTTGAAAAAATGCGACACAGTAACATTCGCGATTAGTATATAAATGTTATTCTGCTTTCACAATTGCATACATGGTAGATACTCAGCTTTTGTGCATGTACATTTTTGTGTGGACATAATTACTAGAGGCGGTGATAAGTGTTTTATGCTGTGGTTCTGTTGAAGTTATATCTTGGAATACAGTTTGGTTTAAGAAATTGTAGGATATTATATGGATTTATGTCATGAAAGTTCATTTATGTTGGTTGTTTAGTAGTATTTTAAACCTGAAGTCGCTACAATTTGTTAGTATGTGCATATTGTTGGTAATTTTGCTATGAATATGAATTGTTGAACATTTTTATATAAAGATGCATTGCTGGTACTTTTACTATAAAATGTATTTTATACTTTCATAATGTTTTGTTTTCCGGGGTCACTAGTTGCCCATAACTGGGACTTTAACAGGTGCCATTACATCGGGTCAGAGTTATTTAATCTAACATGTAATATATCAATCATTTTAGAGATATTTCTTTTACATCTGAAGATTACCGTAAATATTATATTTTACCTATCGTTTACCGGGCACAATTAGGAAATGCACTAGCGATTTGACGCCCGCTTACTAAGTAACTTTTTTTAAATAAAATAATTAAATTTCCTATGGTTGAATTAGGATTTTTATTCGAGCATTATTTTTTAAAAAATATTTCATCACAAGCAAGGCAATAAAGCCACTAAGACGCAAGTGGTTACTTTCAAGAAGAGTATGAGAAAAAAAGAAATACTATTAAGGAGTGAGTATAATAAAAGAATGAGAATTAAGAAAGCGGAAGTTAACGATTGATATTATATTTAAATTTTTAAAGATCAAACTTGACTGGGTAGCAAGAAACCGAAAGAGAGTACCACAAGCGAGAAGTGCGATAGAAGAAACTGTTAGCATGGAACTTATGGTTATATCTAGTCATTTCAACTGTAAACTGGTGAGACCTTGCTGCAAATCTGGTAGTACGCTTAAAATTATAAATTGATTTTGTCAATGTTGTTTAGGAAATGTAATTCAATTGTTAGGTTTATGAAATGTAACTTAGTTGTTTCGTATAAAAAATATTGTGTTGGTAAAATACAAAAGTAAAAAGAATCCATTGCTATTGCCCGTTTAGTAATCGTTACGGCATTCATGAGTATGCCTGGTAAACGATAGTTCGGCCGTTATTTCAAAGATGTCTCTGTCACTTTCCTTTATGCAATGAGCTATGTACCTAACACTTTTAAAATTGTATTCCCTATTGACACACATTATTAAAATATAATTAATATTTTAAATCTTTTGTGAGATTTTATGAACACGTTGCCTTATTGTCAAAAAGACATCTTGACTTGATGAAATAAAAATGTATTCGTTATAGAGAAAAATCTAGTGTTAGATCGAAAAGAAAAAGTAATTGGGCAGATGTATATTGTTGAAAAGTGAGAGAAATTATCGAAACATGACAAGACTTTACTGGAAACTGAAGTAGGTACGCGTTTGTTTCAGATCACATGCGATGAATAGATATATTCGTTATGTTCAAGTGCATTAGAAGAAAAACTATATTGTTGTCCATGCTTGCTTTTTCAACCACAAATCAGGTCACGTGTGGACCGATGACGGTTATCGTAATTATAAACATATTCTTAGAGACTACAAACATCATTCTCAATGTGTGAGTCAGATAAATATTTAAAGACATTTGTTGAATGTGACATAGTAACTTTTATTAGTGAGTCTGCAAAGCTTGAAAAAGAATGTCATAACAAATTGAAGAAAAGAGACAATATTTAAAATAATTAGTAAACGTTGTATTATATTTTTGCAAATAAAAACTGCCAATGTGTGGACATAATGAAGGAAAAGGCAACTTTAACAAAGGTAATTATTGTGAGTTATTGAATTGCTTTGCTGAAATAGATAACCTCTTTGCATTAAGATTTTGTACAAAAGGATATAAATCTTTTTCAAGAGTTTCAAGTACAATACAAATTAGATTATAGTTTCAATTGATATCATAATAACTGATGTAATTCAAACTGAAACGGGAAGTGGTCCGTTTATTTCAGAGCCAATAGATGACTACCGATTGTGCAGTGCATACCAAACTCTATTTTTGTTATATATCTAATTGGATGCAAAATAAATGAAAATTTTTAAAGGATTTTATGATATAATTAATAATAAAAGTGCGTCGAGGTTGCGTAATGCGATAGAAAATGTCTCAAATTCATTTAATGATTCTAAAACTGAATTGGTTAATCAATGATGGCAAGGGAAAAAATGGAGTAAACATATATACAAGGGATGAAAAATGAGAACCGAAAACGAACTTTGCAAAGCGAATTTGAATTCTTGTTGAAGCCGTTCTTCACAGTCTCTTGCGAAGGCATAAATTCATTTCTTCCTGTCATCTGCTTCATGGCTCAGCCTGTTGACAAAGTTTATCTCACTAACATGCGCCGGTGACAGACGAAATAAAAAACTGGGCAATGGGCGCTTGAACAAACTATGTTTTCATCTAAAACTGTTACCCATCCAATCAATAACAGCAAGAAGCTGTTCGACGCATAGTCAATATTGACATTGTGAAGTCATTATATATTTCGATTTTTTTAATCATTTCATCCCAAGCAAAGTGATAATGCCACTAAGAAGCAAGAGGTTACTAGGAGTGGAAAAGAATGAGAAAACTTTAGCGACGAGAAAGCGCAGTAAAAGAAATGGTTTCAAGAAGACAAGATGACGATTGACGTTGCTTTTAAATTTTTGAACATTGTAGGTGGCAGGGAAGCAAGAAATCAGAAGAGAATTTCCATTTGTGAAAAGCGCTAGAAAAGAAACTATTAGAACATAACTTATGATTACATCTAGCTGTTTCAAAAGTAAAACGATGAGACCTAGGAGACAATCTAGTAGTACGCTTAAATTCATGCGGTCGATGTAACAAAAGAAGAGAGTTCATTAGAACAACTGCTGTGAAAATATTTATAGAAAAGACGGAGGGAAGCCATATCACAGTGATGGCAAAGTGACTGAAGTCAAGATGCCAGGTTTGGATTGATAACGTTACAAACCCTTCTTTTGTATTTTTTTCAAGGATCTAGAGATATATAGCCGGACCACCGCACCAGTGCATGGTCGAATGGTAGATTTATAAATGTGAATAATGGAATCTGACGAGAAAAAAATGTCTGGTACAAAATAGTGAACCAATTTTTTTGGCAGTACTTCTAACAACTGATTCAATATAATCGCTTCACTTCATGTCAGTAGAAAATTAGAGACCAAGAAGTTGCAATGAGTTGCTCTCCTGGAGTTTAACATCATTCATACTGATGGAGGGAAAAATGGGAAAGCTGTTTCTTGCCCCAGTTAACAACTGATTGGAGGTCATTTCCGAGATCAGCTACCAATTTTATTTTGTCGAACCTATCGGATCTACTATTAAGACATGTGTAAATAGCTATGTCATGTACCTAGTTGGGAACTGATAACATCGGGAAGGTCTTTGATGAAGATAAGAAAAAACGTAGGTCCAAGAAAACATTTGTTTTTAAATAGTGTAAAATCTTCTCGATTCTTATGTTGTCCTTAAATGCAGGTGCGTTTTTCTAACAATTATTCTTTTTTGCTGTCCCCGCATTTTTCGGAAGAAAAATAATTTTGTTAAATTTATTCATTAGTTAGATAATTAAACAAATTAATGAGTAGATTCAAATTAGTTTTTCTCTTTTTATTTGACGTTATCGGTTCTTAATTTATGATTAGTTTTTTCCCCTGTAACACAGACTCCCAAGACTAGGGGATCAGTCAGTTATGTGTCATGCATGATAAACGCTTAGGCGATCATGTATCTTTCGATACATGACTGACGAGGTAGATTTTTCCCCGCAGTAGGTTGCCATTTCTTTCTGCGGTAGACCAGTTGCCATCCAAGGCTATAGAACCCGACCTGTCTTGCTGCTATTTACACATTACTGGGGGGGGGAGAAGAGGATTCATACTTTTCCCAAATGTATCATCACGTAAGTGGATGCAATGGATTCGAATGGAATTCGAACTTGGCTCTCTGTTTCCTCAATCCGAGCCACTATTCACTACTGGGGGATACAAGTTCAAATCTCATCGAAGACAATGATTAGAATTGGAAGCCTTTACTTCGATTCACGCTACTTTGTTGAATGCAAAACGGCCTGAGCGTTTTGATAAAAACCAAGACCAAAAGACAAAAACAATCGAAATAGGATAAAAGAAAAGCAAGTAAAAAAAAATGAATGACAATACTGCATGTAAGAAATTTGGGCAACTACAGTCTATTACATCTAAAATACTGAGATAACAAATTGGAAAAAACACCAAATCTATTTTAGAACCTGAAGCTCATCGGTCAGATAACAGCGATAACGACATTAACTACAATGATTTAACGAATAGTGACAGTATTTCAACTTTACTGAAACCTTTTTTAACATCTGTTAATCTTCCTCATGTAATAATATGTAAAATTCGTAATTTATTTTCATTTATGCTTAAAAATTATTTTTATCATTGTTATTAAATATATACATATACACTTAATATATAACATAGATGTATCCTTTTTTTGTTTATAAGAAAAACTTCGTACTAAGTAAAATTAAGAATGACATTAAGTTATAACAATCTTCCACCTCGATAAAAACTTAAGGAACAGTTTCTGTATATTTACGTGAGTCTAGCAGCGATTTGTATAAATGACAATTTAAAATTCAAATGTCATTGAGAAAAGTAAAGTTTTATCACAATAAAAATAAAAAGAAAGACTGATATGTTAAAATTCTGTAATCTGAGAGGCGCCATCAAAAATAGTTGTGGTTCAATAGTGTCTCCACAGCCACTCACATGTTATAAGATATAAATATTGTACTGTCATAAGTTCAAAACACTCCTTATGGTAACAAGAGAGAATGTTGTTTTTAGGTCATGGGAAATGCAAAATTACTTTCAGCACTCTGGAATAACGGGAAGGTTCCTCCCGTGTGACGGTAACAAATCAGAGATTCATGGTGTATTTTCGATACTATGAAGTTCGGTTTCTCGCTCAGGAGGAAAATTTATATATATATATATATATATATAGTACACAAACGAATTCAAGGAGAGATGACGCGTCCATTCAAAGTTCCGAGAAATTAATGGATTCCAAGCCTAACTGAAAACCGTAAACATCTCTCATTGTCTGCTGAAGCTTTAATAAAAGTGAAACATGTTAGATTGATAAACGTTTCCAATTTTTTTTATCTTATTTTTTCTGCCTAAATACACACACACACACACACACACGCACACACACACACACACACACACACACACACACACACACACACATATATATATATATATATATATATATAGCATTTGCTGATTTGGTTCAAACGTTAGAAAAGCATCGAATGCACCCAATTTTGCTTGGGAAATTTTCCCTCTACCCTTAAATTCAATTAAGATATATGAATGTAAACATCAGACTCATCGTAATCGAATGACAAAATGGAGACATCTGCTATTACAATGTTGGATGATAGTAATTACAATAGTAACAAAAATAAAAATTATAATAGTAAACAATTGTAATAAAAACGAACGTGTCAGAAATTTGAATGAAATCGGCTAAATCATACACCCAGATACAGCGGCGGTCAAAAATTTAAAGCTGAGTGTCCTTGGATCGTTAACGCTTTTGAGATAAAATTGCAACCGACGTTTGTTGTATTTCTTCTACAAATCTCCTCTCCTCTCTATCTCCATATATATATATATATATAGATACATGTTTCACTAAATAATATAGACAAATGTTGTCTATTTATTTTATGTAAATTCTTTTCATATCGTCTGATAAGCTTAATAACATTATCATTAAACGAAGAAAGAAAATCACAATATTGATACATATTTTTTAATCTTATCTAAGCTTTCGGCTTAAATAAGCCATTATCAAAGATGACAATTACATTACAATAAGCAATACACGGACAAGACAGTGATGATAGTCTGTTTCTGTTTACATGGAAGATTTCCAAGCAACGACAAATTCGATTACCTACTATATATATATTGGGTTTTCACTTTACTATTCGATTACCTACTATATATATATATATATATATATATTAGCCCCGTCATATATCATACGGACATAAAATAAATACTTTTTGAAATCTGAAGGTTGATTTGTTGAATGATTGGCAAGTGCAGTCAGTTAGTATGAAAATCGGACCGTTCTTAGCAAATATAAAAAAATGGTAGATATTCTATGAAATATCCTGAATTTCGAAATCTCACAATAACCCCATTACGAATTTAAAGCTCTTAAGCTGATTTGACGAATGATTATATATGTCGTTATGCTGATTTGACGGATAATTGATTAATTATGCTCTTAAGATAGTCGTTATGCTTATTTAACAGATAACGAGAATTGTTTAATAATTTCAGAGCTGAAGATGTTGGACAATTCAGATGTTGGTCTGATAAGGGCAAATGAAGGACTTTATCTCGCTGATCTATAATCGTTGTTACATTTTTAACCCGAGTTAATTCTTTATACCAAAAGAGAACTTACAAAAGCATCTGGCTTTATTCAGTTATGAATTCTTAAAGCGTTGTGGCAACGAGTAGGTCAAGCACGAGATGTCGGATTCCAAAACAAGTGACAAAACATATAAAGACCGATTTTTTAACAGTTCTTTTCGTCGGTGAATACCGTACTATTTGTACAGCTCCCGAGTCGTCCTCAAGTTCTTTCAGAACGTCGTGGTTCCCATTTAACTGACTCTTCACTCGTTAGCGCCTGACTCGTTTTGTCGCTGGTATCGTGTTTGTGGAACGGTTCCACTCGACTTAGCTGATGTTTGTCTTCACGACCATTCACTCCTATGTTACGTAGTGTTTTTGAACTCAGAGGTGAAAAGAACGTTGATGAGACAAACTTGAAGTGAAAGAACAAGAATCCTTTGGAATAAAGAATTAACTCTGGTTAAAAATGTAACAACGATTTGGTTTATATATGATTTGTTGTATACAGCAGTTTTAACCCTACATGTTGTTATAATCAAAGGACAATGGGACCCCCTTCTGAGTCTGCAGCTTGTTTTAATAGTAACTTAAATTTCTAAGTTCTGGTCTTCATCTCCGGCACAAGCTCTTGGTCAGGAGGCTCAGCGAACGATTCGGATTCTGGTGTGTCATTCAATGAATCTCTTGTTGTGTCTGTAATCTCCTCTCAACTTCACTCTGAATCCAAAATCTTCAGCTTATATGGAGTTCTGCGTCCGGCAGTGATGAGGTTGACTAGGGTCTGGGTTCGGTTGTCTTGTACACTAAATATCAGCTTTTTTTAAAATTTCCATATATAAAAAACATTTACTCAAATGGTTTTCCAAATTTGGGATTTTCCAGTCCCCATTTAATAGTGATCAGAGGAATCAAGCCACCCCTTAACTCTTACTTTCGCCTCGTACAATTGTTCTATATAGGCGGTGCTAATCTCTTTCTTCTCCATTCTCTTTCTTCTCTCTTCTCTTTCTTCTTCCTTCTCTTCCTTCTCCCTTCTATTCCCTCTCCTTTTCTTTCTTCTTTCACTTTCTCAACGGCCAACCTCAGAACGGCTTCCTGGGATTGGAGTGATAAATTCCACTTCCAGATGACACAGCGAAGTCAAAAGAGATTTCAGTCATTAGTCCTTATCTATCAGCTTGCCACATGCTGGGATCCTCTCAGTCGACCAGACTACTCAAGAATTGGAGAAAGAAAAATCTATTTCCACTCTCCTTAAAACGAAAGTTTATCTTTTCTCTGTTTTATGCATTTGTTTTACGACCAAATAGATCACCCAGCATTCTTCTCCATGGACATTTCAAAATAGTAATTTTTTTTTCTTACCACTTGTATCCAACGGAATCTGAATTAAAGTTTGGATATAAAATTTTCTTTGGATGAATGTCACCGAAATCATAATGACGACCGTGTGGAGGTTCTTTTCTTCTGGGTGGTTGATTCGAAATAATGTTTTTTTTTAAAATTTTATCTGACATTTTCGCGGATACCTTCTTATCAGTGGGAGGTGGGGAAGGACGGGCAGTCTTGGGTTTGTTCAATCTTACTGAATTTCGTCTATTTAAATCTGGGTTCAATTCTTGGAATTATCTCAAAATATGATTTTTCAACGCATTTCGTTTTTAATTTTCTTCTCAAATTTTCAATCCATTTTGCTGCAATTTTAACAATTAACATCCAGTTAACAGACTAACAGACTCTCTCCTATTCCTTTCTTTCTTTTTTTTTTTTTTTCTGGAGATCTCAGTATCACATTTACAATGGGCTAGACAGATGGTGAAAAGGCTGAGTAGTTACTGGTAAAAATTGCCCTCAAAGTGTTGAAGTGTCAATAAGGCAGAGATGGTGTGATGTTTTGGAATGAGACTGTAGGCATGAAACAGCGGGCACATAAAGAGTTACACGCGGTGTTAAGATGACAGCTAATACATAAAGTGATTTTTGAAGGCAAACGTGGAGTTATGTTTGGAAAAAAAACCAAAAACGCCCAGAAAAATGATTTTGATGCATAACAGAGCACCACAGCATATAGCGCAGAAACCTAATAAAGATCTGGATAAAGTACGTTTCAAAGATACATCGTTTGATGGAGTGGACTATCTTGTTTGTCCGTCATTAACCCGATTGTAAACTTGTGGAAATGGAAGCTTTATATTGGAGGGCGGCAATTTTCCAGCAAAGATATATTTTTGAATGTTCTCCAGTTTGTTTCACGTGAAGAGATACAGTAGCTCACTAAGTCAATGGAAGAACGACTTCGAAAATATAGTTTCCGAACGGGAAGCATACATTTCACATTGATATTAACTTTATAACTGTATTCTCATGACAGTAACACTGTTTTTTTAAAAAAAAATTTCAAAACATTTTTCTTTGTTATCTTTACACATGTTCTGTAATTACAATTTTTAATTACAGCGTAATCTATCATGGAGTTTCTATATAAAACTTGTAAGAATATGTAACATTCATAAGAGTGATTAGTTTTCGAAACATTTGGAAAAATTTAGATTGTGTAATAATGTGGGGTAATAGAAAAATCAAACTGGTGCAAAAGTTAAAATATCTGGGAAGCGTTTAGGCCGAGGAAATTAATCTCCTCACGGATGAGGATGTGATTCTACAGAGGGATACTGAAAATTACAAGGACGGAGCGAGTAAATAACGAGGAAATCTTAAAGGAAATATCAACAGAAAGAATATTCCTACTTAGAATCAGAAAGAGACAATTAAAATTACTTGGGCACATAATTATAATCGAGAACTTGAAAAACGTTTACGGGGCATATATATATATATATATATATATATATATATATAGAGAGAGAGAGAGAGAGAGAGAAGACAGTGTGTCATTTACCTGACGAGCTTGTGTGAATGGATGCCGGGGGGAACCTTAGCAAATGAAGAATGACTGCTAAGAACCGCACGAGATAGAAAGTTGTGGAGAATCATGATCGTCTATGACCTGAAGTGGCGCGACACATAGAAGATACAATACACTCGCAGATTTGGTTTACTAAAAGAAAAGAGAGTTTCCGTTAAGATAATTTTTTCTTTTCGTCCAGAAATTGCAAAAAACACACACACACACATTTTCGTTTCATTTCATTTTTGGAAGTGCTATCTGATGATCCGGCGTCCTTTAAAAGGGCTCTGGTGAAATAAATTATTATAATGGTACCTTAAAGTGGTCTGTTTTTCTTTAATATATATATATATATATAGGGTGTATCAAAAATACTTTTACAAACTCTGGGGCTGGTTCCTAACACCAAAACAAGGTAAAATGTCTATATAAACATATGTCCAAATGCTCAAAATGTCCTCTGCTTGCTTCTACACACGCATTCACCCGTCGGATCATTGACTGGCTGACCCTTTCAAATACATCACACGCGGTGTCGAATGGTTTCGCAGGTCCCCATGACACATTGATGAAGCGTCTCTGCATTATTGATGTCTGCTGCATGAACCTATTGTTTTAGGTGGCCCCACAGATATAAATCCAAAGGATTGAGGTTGGGTGGGGAGAACATGCAGGTCATGGAACCGGTCATCCCCTGTATATCCATCCTCCATGATAGATATCAACCATTTCATCGCGAACAATATGACTAAAATGTGCTGAAACACACACACACACACACACACACATAAAATAGTGTTTGATGTATAATAGCAGAGCTATAATTTATATTAATAATAAATATACATTTTTTCTTCACCCGTAGCACAACTCTGAGTTTCATGAACGATGCAATCGTCAGGTGCTGATTGAAAACTAACTGTTGCATTGCTTAAATATTGATACTATCGCACATATATCAATATTTAAATAATGCAACGGCCAGTTTTTAATCAGCACTTAACGATTGTGTGGTGCAACTCAGAGTTGAGCTACTGGGGATGAAGATCTAGAACCTGTTTAGAAATAAGGTTAATGTTAGTAAGGGTAATTGTGAACGAAAATAATAGGCCATAATTTTGTTCGCTGTTAATATTACGGCGAAAAATAACTTGGATCAGATATAAGAAGAATATTTTTATTTTTAACGTTTATGTTCTATAAACAGCGTCAGTCAGGCAACGAAAATATTAGGCATAGATGACTACTCGATCGAACTCTTACTCTGGTTCGAGGTACATTTTTTTTTTCTACCTGAATAGATAATGGTAGGTAAGTTTTTGATAAAAGAACGCATATTGTTTCGTCATAAATTTTGAAATGAGTATAGAAAAACAGGAACGTAGCTATGAATGAATAAATAATTGAGAAGCGGAAATGATTTGAGTAGGTGTGGAGACAATAAATGTCATAAATAACATGACTGTACGATTTTTTTTTTTCATAAAGAAAATGACTTGAATATAAAATGCAGAATACGAAGAAAATATTGAAGACATTTTAATTCATGATTGTTTCAGCCTATCTTGCATAATTTGTTTCTTGGGCCGAACCGAGCATCACATGTCAAAATGTTAATTTCCTCGATTTATATTCTTGCTTCAGAGATAATCATTCGAAGATCGCCGATAGTACAATACAGGAATTTAAAAATAATACATTTACATTTATAACTGCATGATCAAACAAGGACTGAAAGACGGGCTCTAGAGGTGTGAGATATGAGTCTTGTTGAAAGTGTTCCTAAGTATCATGATGTGATTGGCTGCCTCTTTCTTAATATTTAATAATCTGCCCACTCGACACTCGGCCATGAGACTCCTCCATTATTCATACTGTCAACTCCTATAGGACATGCAGTTCCCTACGTTTTGGTGGTTGTAATAGGAGTTGAAGGGAATGTTAATCTCGTTGTGAGAAAAAGATATAATACTAAGAAAGAATAAAACACGTAATACAATAATAATAATAATTAATTAATTACTTAATTAATTAATTTAGAATACAAGGACCTTGAAATCGAAATCTAAAAAATGTGGCACATGGGAACATCAACAATCCTTCTTGTAGTTGGAGCCCTCGGATTGGTTGGAAAAGATTCCAGTAGACTAATTGAAAGGATTCCTGGAAGTCCATGCCTTAAAGAAATATAAAAAAATTCTCCTCACAGGTACTTCCCACATCTTACGAAGGGCTTTATCTATGTAACATATATTTGTTATTTTTTTTTAATTGGTCAGTGAAAATGCCATGATTTCTAACCTTAGGTCTCTGAGCGGGACCCGGAAAGAAATGTGTACCAGAAATCAAAGGAAATAAAATAGATATAATAATAATAAGATAGACCAGCCATTGTTTTTGTGGCTTTTCATTTTCATTGACTGGAGGTGTTAACATGTTTTACTTTGATGAATTAAGATAGGCAACTATAAATATTCCATTCAGAATCACAAATTTCCTTTTCAGTTGAGTGAACTGCATGTGCCATAGGAGTTGACGTGATGGGCATCTCCGTTCATGAGCAAGAGTAATAGGAGAAGCATCATGGTCGAGTGGGATGATTATTAAGCGACTTACGAGTCACATGAAGATACTTAGGAACACATTCAATTGGTGACCGTTTGAGTTGACTGGCTTACCCGATTTAACTGGTGGTTGGAATATCGAACTGAACCCTTTATTTCGCTCACTGGGGTTAGACTGTTCTTGTTCCACGTGCCATGTTTAATGGATGTCAGTTATCAGTTATCTCCTGTTAATTTCCCTCTGAAAGTTCTCCACTGCCTTAACCGGATATTGAACTCACACTCATTGGGTCCTGTCACTGGATCTAACTAACGCCTTTATCCACTGTGCCATGTTGTAATAAATATGGCATTTACAACATGAAAAAAAAATTCGTTTTCATGAAAAAAAGATATTTCTCGTTAAATACTCATACCTGTGGAGTAAATGCGGATGTACGCTTAGTAAAACTTTAAAAATTAATAGAAACAATCACACTTTATTTGAAAACCTTGTTTATTAAAATTCCACGACAGCAAACAATATCGTGAAAAATGAATGTTTATTGATCTTTATTGTGCATTAGTAGTATATTCTTCTATTAGCTTAGTTATTTTGGAAAATGAAAGATCCCCACCAACTCTTATTTGCTATCAACTGTTTATTCGGGATGCGAGAATACATCGTCCAGGAAAAGGGCTTTTTCATTCTAACGAGTCATTCAAACGAGCCAGTTACTTGCTTTAGTGTTACGCTAAAACAATTCGTTCATGCTCCAGCAATTCGTAATAAAAATTCGTTTTGAATCCAAACCAAACTAAACCAAATAACGAGAGATAAAGACAGACAGACAAACTTCCCAGAAGACTCCATTTTGAAGAGTATCTTGGATCTAACCACGATTTTCTTCACGTTGGATTCTCAGAATAAGTCCATTTTTATTTATTACCAGTGATGATTATCTAATCCAAAAATAATTGATTTCTCTATCCAACAAAAAGAGAAAGATAAATGCTGAATGATTGTTTTCACCAGTTTCATGTGGAAGCCATTTTTGATATCAGAAATTTTTCTTAGGCCTATAAACGATCTTTTATAGATGACAGATTGCGCAGGCAGTAAAGATCAGAGTAAATTCCAAAAACACTTAATGTTACATATAATTGTGTATAAATGCCGTCGGAAAATTTTGCATCAACCTAAGAAAGAAAAAAAAAAGAAACAAGAATCAGTGTATTAATTAAATAAGGAAAATGCGTTTATTTTTAAATTAACCAATGCAATTTCCTTAATGTTTTTTTTAATAGAATCCTTTGAAACGCGGTTCAATTACTAAAAACGAAATTACTCCATATCGTGTGAACTATTGTTTCTATGCTGACCATAAATCTCTCTTCTTCTGGAAGATTTGCAATGAAAAACGTCATCATTTTTCCTGTCAAGTAAGCTCATTCTTTTTATCTATTTCATAGGTTGTTTTTTTTTTCTCTTTCCTGGGAAATAAAAAATAATTGATAAGACAGACAAATATTAATCAAAATTAAAATGTCAAACCAGACGCTAATGAAAAATAAATAAATGTAATTATATGTATAAAAATACAACATTTTGGTTCAGCAAGTTAAATGATAGCTTTCGAGTAACTGGATGATTTCCAGTTGTCTATAAATTAAGAGATGCAACATCGGTAGATTAGTGGAGACAAAATTTTCACCGGAATAAACAGGTATTTCAAGTGACCAATTGTAAATATTTCAATGTTTTTTCATATTTCAGTGTGAACGGTTCTTGTCAGTATTTACTAGGGAGTTGAAATTTAATCATCATCATTTATGTGCTGTGCCCTTTCAGAATTCAAGAGTTCTCAACAACTTCATGTCTCTTCTAACTTTAAGCTGGGCGGGGCTATTTTTTTTTATCCCTTCTCACCATCCTTTCGTACAAATTTATTAGTTACTCAAAAAGTTGCTCGTTGTTTTCCTCT
>CAHIKZ030001113.1:5820000-5915000 GCA_903632075.3 Acanthosepion pharaonis
GATTCGTCGATCTCTGTCGATCAAGAGAGAAGTTATAAAAATCCATCTTTGTTATAAATCTTTTGCATGCTGAGAAAGTGAGGGAGTATTGAGAAGAACAAGATATCGAGTCTAAATAAAGTGTAAAAACCTGTGAGACCGATTCTTAAGCTTTTTTTTTTTAAGACAGATAACCTGCCTAACAGAATAAATGAAGACCAGTTTTCCAACCGTTCTTTTCACTGATGAATGCCATACTAATTCCAGTGGTCCATAGAGATGAAGTAAATGTTCAGTGTTCGTCCTCAATTCGCAAAATATGGCCAAAACAGTAGAATATTTTTTAAATCATTTCTTAGTCGTGGCGAGAACTTTTCGAAATCCCTCTGATCTTGTGTGCTGAGAATCAGAAAAAATATTGTCTTAGGCTAAGAAGACTTTCTAATAGATTTGAGCAATTCGACATATAATGTAAATGAATTGAAAATCTGGCTAAAAGCGGTAATATGGAAATAAGACAAGCATTGCTGATCGAATGAGGTTGTTACATGTAAAATGTTAATACATTGATAAGGATTTTACTATAGAAATTCACTGAAAGTTGGACAGAACGGTAGTCATAAATTAAGGCAAGTATTTATGACAAAACAAAGCTCTTAAACGTTTCATTTTTATTCAATGCGTTTCTTCCTATGAAATAAGCTTCGGTCTTATCAGGTGAGAATGAATCTCTTATCTTTTAATTTATTGAAAGAAACCTACTTCTGTTTATTGAATAAATAGTTTAATGCATATATCGTTAGGCAGGAGGATTGCAGCTAGTTTTAAACTAATATTGGAACAATGTTTTTATGCCACTGATAACTATTTTATTGATGTTATTCCGGGGAAGTCACATACATTTTCTTAACTTCTGTGAGATTTTTTTTAACCGGATTAAATTTAGTCTGACGAGGCAAAAGAATGTTTCCCATTAAAAATACCTTGGGGCGGAGGAGAGGCTATAAAAGAATTACTTGACACAGTTTAAATTTTTCAGTTATTGACCAGTGGATCGTTTATTTAATGTAATCTCGACGATTTTTTTGCTACGAGGTTTGATATTAAATCCTTCTTCGTGTCGAGTGTACAAGTCGTTTTCGAACCTGAGTATAACATTATTGCGAAACAATTTAAATGTAAAAGGTAAGGTATATTTTAGAATAATTATCAAGATTAATACACGGATGAGGGCGGGTGAATTAGGCGTAGCCTGAAACATTTATGAACTGAATATTTATCTGAAAATGTCACTGTGTAATATTAACTCCATTTGTTCTATGGAAAAAAAAATTAAGTGCGTTTGAGACAGAATGAGATTATGTGTAATATTTGTGTAAAATGTCTTTTACTATCAGGCTACAATCTTATTATGTAGCTTTGTGTATACAGAAGTATAACCCTAAACATATTGTCAAAAACATTGACTATATGTTTAGAGTACCCAGTGAGAAACGAAGTTACTTTTGTGGTTGTGACCCCTTTCGGAACAGTTTAAGGAAAGAGCCATATTAATAACTTGTTTATTCCTTTTCCTAAGTGAAATTAAGTTAACGAGGGTCATTGATTCATCCCAAAATGAGGGGCTGAAACCTAAACATTTTCGTTTACAGCCTATCTCATCAACCATTGACATATAATAGTTTAAAGTCCTTTTGCGTTCATTTTTGTATAAAATAATCTCATTTAATGACGATATTGAATAGATATCGTGATGAAAACTGTTTTGTGTCGGTAACCGAATCGCAGAGTTTATTTTTCCCTGTTCATAACTGAATCAAAACTCGTTTCCTGTTGTAAAACAATAATGATTCATACCGGAAGCAGAAGTCTTCAATTTGTGTAAATTATTTCAGACACCCGTACACCACACTGATTTCAGGATTGTTTTTTCTTTTATTAAAAAGTTCATGACTTTTTTATGATAGCTAAGTGGTTATCGTGCTGGTCTTGTGAGCCTTTGTTACTAGGCTTTAATCATTTAGTTGTGGAGAATATGACTTTGAGCCAAAAGTGGCCACATTCACTAAATGTCTTAAATGAACATTCGTATTAGTAAACTAGTTAATGGTCAACGTGCTTGTCGTGCAATCCATTGAGTGTGAGCACGATCATCAATTAATGCCATGTAAATGTGGCCTTTTGTCACAGTTTGACGAATAAAATGTATACATTTCAATCTGGTTAGAATCCTCAACAAAACTAAGACTTACAGCTACAATTTTTGTCATTGCACCTTTTGCATGAATTGTAAGATTTTAGAAGATTGTAATTTTGTAATTGTTTTGAGAGATGCCAACAAAAACTAAACCTTACTTGCAAAAGTCTTTAAAAAAAAATTGAAATTTGAATATTTTTTGTTGCATCTTTATAAATACTTATTAGAATCAAGCTTATCGTAAAATCTCGTGTCACGTGTTTGGTAACGGCCATCATCTGTTTATGTTCGTTTTTTTTATTTTGTTAAGAATTTTAAGAACTTTAACTGCTCGCCTACGCAGATTTAAGGAAATTCTGACTTGGCCTTTTTTTACTTTACCAGTTTGAATTAATTCTCTGTCCTATGCACCCTGCACATCACTGGCAACAATTTCATATCAAAGCATAAAATATAATTTCAGTACCGCAAATAGATTAGTAGTCTAGGAAAGTAGATCATTATTGTGTCGAGAACGAATTTTAAAATGGAAGAAGCCGACTGTAAATTAGACGAGTACGTAGTTTATATTGTAGATTAATTATCTGTCGAGAAAAACAATAAATATTTTTGTGAGTATAAGGAAAAGAAAGCAAACGGATGAGTAAGGATATTTACTAAGCTTGGCTTAGGTTGTTACGACACAATGAAGAAAGAAATGTGTTTATTTATATTCTTCATGCAATGTATAGGCGCTGTAATATTTTCGAATATCAAATTTGATCAAAAAGAGTCACGGATGATGGGTTCAAAGGACACGTTTCTCATGTTCCTCGGCAGGACGTGATTAAAGTCAAATTTGTACGCGTCAAGTGCTAGATTTGTGGATTTGTACAGTGAAAGCTTATATAAAGCAACCAGTAGACGTAGGTACAATAAATAAAATAAAGCATTTACGCAGATATCGTTTGTTTCCTGTGTGCCCTGTGCATCGGCATATAGGGGAAGGCAACCCTTGATTTTGGAAGTGATTCGGACAATTTGAAATAGAGAAACTCTGTTCCTTATTCAATCGATATTTCTCATTTCATTTTACGTCTAATTAAAGAGATAATTTATGAAACGAACTGCGTGTTGTGTTATATTGAAATGAAAAATATCTTATTTTTATTATTTTTTTCTGTCCGTTATGCCTATAATATTAACTTTATTTCCCATTATCGATATATATATATATATATATATATATATATATATATATATATATATATATATATATATATATATATATATATATCATTACTATAAACTTTATATTTACTGGATACACTTATTTGTGTAGATATCTCTGTTTTTTAACAGAATAATTGACGTCTGGATTCTTGGAATGATTTAATCAAGAAAATATACCCTTCATCAGGGTTCGAACCCGCGTCCCTATTATATAGAGGAAACAAATTGTTTATAGCAATAAAAAATAATGTTGGATTGAAAATCCATCAACTCCTTGTAAATTACTTTACGTATCACATAATTTTGTGTATCTTCAAGGAAGTCGAATGGACTCTCTCAAGTGTTACGTAAAGGAAAGTAACCACAACTCCAAGCCAGTTGTACACGTAAAGTCTAGCTGGCTTGCAGACGTGTTCGCTTGGCAATTTTTCTACAGTACTGCTGACAAATCCACATTAAACAGACGGCACTGCTGACAAACCGCATTAAACATTACGTTTCTAGTGGGCGTGCATCTAAATACCCAGTTGTACGCGCAAAGTCTGGTTTGTTCGGCAAAGGAGCGAACTCCTCTTGCAATAATATTAGCTCAAGCCACAGGGGTCATCTTCCTAGGCAGTATCTCTCCTTCGTTAGGGGCCTGGGGTCATTACCTGGCGCCTAAGACATCCCTAAAAAGGGGATGTGCTTAAGGAGTTTGAGCAATTTTTCTACGCTACTGCCGGAAAACTCACATTAAACTTCGACCTTTGTGTCACATTCTGTTGCGACGTGGGCGCGCGGATAAATACTGTTATGCGAGCAAAGTCTTCACTTGTACTAACATGTCGGTCTCCTTATGTCAATTGTCATAACCTAAACGAACATCTACCCTACGTCTCACTCCACACATATATGTTGTGTTCAGCAATTTTGCATTTATTCAGTTTGATTAAAGACCAACGAATGTTCTTTGTTAAGGATTTTCGTTTTATTTTTCTTTTATATTTCGAGCTATTTTCTTGGTTTCCGGTGAAATTTTAAATATAAATTGTCCAATGTGGGAGTACTTTCAGCTTTCATAAGCGATTATCAAAAAGTTTTCTTTTTAAGTATTGCATCTTTATATGATATTTTGTTCTATGTTGTCCTTTAATTTATGAAATATATTTGTTTCTAAATTTGTTAACAATCTATTAATGTTGACTATATTTTTATGCTGATATTTGTAGGCCTTATTTTATTACGTTATTGGTAAAAATATGTCGGATTTCATGGGTTTTGTTGTTTTCGTTCGTGATATTGCGATTTCGTTGAGCTACTATCGGATAATATTGCCGCATTGACTTCATCGCCTGTCTGGGGATGAATAATATATATATATATATATATATATATATATATATATATATATATATATATATATATATTGCTTGTTTTTTATAACAAAAGACCAACTAGCAAGCAAAGAGATATGAATATAAACTTGTGACAATTAGAGTTAATTTTATATCACTTCGGATTTGAATGGCACAAGCTCAAATGGCGGGAAATAGAATTAGAAAGCATGAGCATTAAACTTATTAATAATGGCCTCTGAGTTATTTCTATTAAGCTCAGCTTAGCCTGACGAAGAAGCAACAGCAGCAACAATGGGGATAAAACCTCTAAACAATATGACGAGCCTCAACTAACCATGCAAAAAGTATGTCTGTGTCCCACACGTAACTTGACCTCGACTTTGCAATAAGTGCATCATTTGGTGGTACAGACAAACCTCTCATTTACAGACCTCCCATCAACGGACTTCGAATGCAACGGACAAAGTCTGCAAGCAAAATAAAAAAAAAAATCTGTAAGAAAAAACTTCCAAATCGTCAGTGATGTATTTCAAAATTTGCGGGCTTAGCGGAACAAACCGTATTAGTTATCAAAGTGGCCGCTTGGCGGCGATGACGAACCTTGCAATTGAAAACAAAAATAGGTGTACAGTATATGAAGTACGATACATTAGAGCGTGCGTGAGAAAGTAGCTGTTAGAAATCTATTATTTTTGTTGTTTTGATTAATATATCTATATTAAGTATATATTTATTTATGCTGGGCGCCACAAGGTGGTGTAATGGTTAGCAAGCTTGTCTCGCTAGAACAATTACAACTGAATAGTGAGTTCGATCCTTACTGGGTGCCCTATGCTTTCGGCTTTGTGCCACATATAAGCTACGCTTGGAAAATCATTATATTTATTTATGCTATATATACATGTTTATAGTATTTACATTATGATCATAACTAATGGTAGTTATAATAGCGGTTTTATAACTCAAAAATAATCCCTTCCCATCTCCGAACAATCAACTTTAACGGATCACCCCACCCCCTCTTAGTCCATTGATGAGAGATTTGTCTGTATATTCTATGCATCATATGGATTTTTAAAGTTTTATATTCTGTTTTCATTTTCTCGTAACCGAAAATCGAACATTGTGAGTTCGATCATTGTACCCTCTTAACAAATGAGGAGCGGTGATGAAATATCTATTTACACAGCCTTACTTAATTTGAGACGAGGCCGCAAGTTACAAAGATCCAATAATGTTCAGACCTTTCACGTAAGTAACCGTTTACGAGACTATCTTATTAACTGATCTACAGCGAGATGTCCAACTTAGTACAGAACAAGGCTGCAAAGAGTAAGACATCTTGTGAGAATAGACTTCATCGCAATAATAATGGTCTACTAATATAACTATCTAAAGCCTATTCTAGGTCACAAAATATTTCGGAAGAAATGCACCGTGAAACGCCCGTGTTGTGGTAGGGTAACCATAGAATTTACCAGAGCTGTTAGGGAGAGAATTTTCACGAGGACTGTTGTTTCAGTTCAAAATATAACCACCTGATTTATAGAGCATGTTGTAGAGAAGCGGTTAACATTCTAGTCTTATAAACAAATCACAGGCATAACGAGTCTGGCCCTCACCGAGTGCCCCACTATTATGACGTTCTGCCAGAAAGCCGATCTTAGTAAATAACTAATTGCACGTGATAGATTATAGTTGGAAATCCAGCTTACATAGATGGTTAGAAAACTAATCTCCGTGACTATGAGCTAGCAAATCCAAGCCTCAATGTAGTCTGGAACAAGGCTATGGTAGTTACATTGAGAGGGCAATTGCATAAATATGTATGGCGACTTGGGATATGCCGGTGGCTTAATAGGTAACAGCAATGAGAATGGAACTGGCTAATCGAGTTCAAATTCTGATTATGACAGTTTTTTTTAAATTTTGCACTATTGCATTTGGGAAAAAACATCAATTCGCGTCTCCTCCCAGCTATGTATAAATAAATACTACTAAAACCACACTGGCATTACCTGTCGTGGTGACGGTCGTATATTCGTCACGAATGGTTTACAGGAATAAACAGCAAAAGTAATATCACCACGTGACCTTTTTCTTTACTACATTCCGCGGTTAATTAAATCCTAAATTCTATCCCAATATACGTCACTAAACTCATTATTTATCACTGATAATTAATAATTACATTATTTCAGTTTAAAACATGTTTACATTTTCAACTGTTCCCTTCAACCACATAGCCTTCACCTCCGACCGTATAAAATTATTATAAGATACCTCGTTTCTGAGCAATGAGCGACCAGTATCCAATTGACCAATCACGAAGCAGTATTTTTATTTCAGTTTTGACCAAATAAAATTTCTTCTAACAGTATATTAAAAACAAAAATCTCGTTAAGTGTGGGCGGTAAAGTCCCGAACGAATAAAACATGTGCTCGGAAATGTAAGACAAAAAATATGTTTCTTACCCCAGAAATTCTTATTTGCCATTGTTAATAATTATGTTTAAACATATTTAAATATATTATTCAACCATCAATCGACCATTTTTTTTAGTGGATCCAAGTTTCTTTCATTATTTAACATGTAAACAGTGAATAGAAGGGGTGGGTGGCTACCTTTGTTTTCTGAGAATTATAAAACATCTTCACACACGCACACTGACACATACACACATACGAAGTATGGCTCAAGGCCACAAGTACTGTGTACAGTGAAGATCTAACTTATTACAGTAGTTATAACGTGCTAGACGATATTAGAAGACGTTGGTTTATATTGAGGTGCTACAAGCACCCGGAAAAGATCAAACTCACTGCGGTAGTAAAAGACTAGCTGGTTAACCACTGTTCCACAGTAAAGCGTTCTTAGATATTCTATTAAGCTTAGCTTGCCTTGTCACAAGGCCACACATGTGAGGCATAGTGTAGGTATAAATATGTTACAGTTAGTAATGGGCTACAATTTTTGATTGATTTGTTTTTTACGGCTTATCAATCTTTTTGCTATAAAATATTTTAAGATTATAAGAAGTCTTTGGAGATAATAATGATTTAGTGATACATGTCCTACTAATTAACCCATAGATGGTGGGAAGAAGACTTAGATTCATGCATTTTCCAAGGATATCTGCATGTAAGTGAATATTGGGGAGTGATCCACGTTTAAGAAATGGTATTTGTCTTTCACTATAAAAACGATCAATGCAATCAATGAAAGCATCAATGAGGAGGGGGAACAATTTTATAATCTAGCATTAGCGAGTTTGGACGTTAAACCAGTCAAAGACTTCTCTTCTTCTCCCCTCCTGTAATTTAATACACTTAAATTACACCATATGGTGTAAGGAAGAACTTAAGCCACATAGTGTCCGAAAGAAAAAAAGACGTTACCACAAAAAAAAAAATGGCATTGGAATATACAAGTAGACTAAAAAAAGAATTATTAGAAATTTTACGTAAAGTCATTTGCCTTTTCAAAAAATTCCTTTGCGTTTAATTTACAAACAGTTTATGAAGTTAAAACAGAAGAAAAACAAATTTGTTTTTTTTCTTTGTTAAAAAAGATGTTTAGTCCAATGGGCGACTTGTCCATTACACAACATTCTGAACAAGGACTCGATAACCAAAGACAAATTATGGCAAATGTTCAACTTCCCGCAAAAATTGTTTTGTCAGAGAATTTGGCAACTAACTGGAAAAGGTTTATTTGAAATTTTCGAAATTATTCAAAAGCCAGTCGACTCAATAAAGAACCTGATAATAGATACCAAACATCTGTCAAAAAGACAGATGTTTGGTATCTACTATCAGGTTCTTATCAGGTCAATAATAGAAGATGCATACGACATTTACGAGGGACTGAAATTCGATAATGAAAAGGAGAAAGAAAATTTGGGAGTAGTAATAAAAAAAATTTGAAGAATTTTGTTGGAGAAACCCATGAAGAGTACGAAGCTTACAAAATCTATATTCAAAAGCAAGACACTTCAGAGTGTATAGATGCATATGTCGCTGTACCCCGGCACTTAGCAAAAAGATGCAATTTTGGGGAAATGCAAGACAGGGTAATTCGAGACCAAACAGTTGCAGGAGTTAAAGATGATACAGCCAGGGAAAGGTTTTTTAAAGGATAAAAAGCTTACCTTAGGCAAATGAATATATATAGGCAGGGCCTATGAAACTTCCAATCAACAAAAGCAAAATATTTCTTTAGGCACGAATGCAACAGAAGCAAACGTTAGCAGAGTGACGCCAAAGAAATATAAAAAGAAGCTTCAAGATACAGTCGGCCATAAAAGTAGTACAAATAAATGTATACGCTGTGGAATATTCCATCTCATCTCAAAACGACTGTCCAGGCAAAATTGCAATTTGCCGAAAGTATTCAAGAAAAGGACATTATGCAAAAATGTGTAGGACTGGCAGGTCTAAAATTCGAGAAGTGAAGGAGGAAGAACCACACTACGTGCTTGGGTCTATTACTACTAACGATAGAATTAACATGATCACGGAAGAAGCCTGACAAGTTGAAGTTAGTTACTACTAAGTTATGTAGTAAAGTAATTCATTTCAAATTGGATACTGAAGCAAATGTGGCCGTATTCGCCAGTAGTTATTTTAGAAAAAAACTCCCCAATCATTGAAAAAATGTAACAAAAATGTATGAACCAGGTTACCAGCAGATAAAAGTTATCAGTCGTGTGGAGGCTTTATTAGAAACTCCAGAAGCCAAGTCTAAACAGGATTTGTTTGTTATTGAAATTTTGAGGGAACCATTATTAGGATCACCGGCAATAAAAGCTCTTAACCTACTAATGAAAGTGAAATCTATAAAAAGTGAAGACCACAAATATAGAAAAGAATTTCCACAACTTTTCACAGGCATTGGTCAATTCCAGAAAATATATATAAAATATGTTTAAAAGAGTCTGCATATCCACCGTCTTTAATAAGTCCTCAACGCTTGCCATTTCCTAGGAAGAAAAAATTCCAGTCAGGGTTACATCGTTTAGAAAAAGAAAATATACGTCCGGTAAAAACAGAAGGTGTGTGCTAATAGTTGCCGTATTAAAGAAAAATGGGAATGTTTGCCCTAATCTAACTGAAGGACAGCCTGTGTGGGTTTAAACACTAAAAATTTCACAAGCAATCGTTTTAAAAATGCTTAACCAAGGTCTGTTCTAATTAAGACAGACAGTGGAATACAACGACAAAATACCTTTCACCTAAGGCGAAAGACTGAACAGCCATCATCGACTAAAGTTATCAACCCACAAATTTCCAGTACACTGCAGCTTCAATCAAGACTTGTTTCAGATGTCAATTATTTGGAGAAACATGGTCCAGATGAATTGTTAGGGGATCAACACGAAACCCAAATAACTGAAAATGAAAAACCGATTGCCAATGGCACCAGCTCGTCAGTTTACACCAAATATGCTTCCACAATTCGTCCTCTTGATAAGACTTTCATATTGAAAGAACTTTAAAAAAGGGGGGGGATGTGGAGTAATCCACGGTTACCTCCCTTGTCAAGAAATGGTATCTGCCTTCACTATAAAAACGGAGCATCAATGAGGAGGGGAATGAGGCTGGACGTCAAAACAGTCAAAGAGTTCATCTTTTCTTTACACCTCTTGTAATTTAAAACACTTAAATTTCGCCACAAATATAAAGAACCCGACTGGAACTGGAACTCAGCTGAACGATTTTCAATTCCAGCTGTTAAACATTACACCACTCATACGTCTTAGCTTCTAGTATTACCAAGCGTTCACCAATCTAAGTACTGACCAGGTTCAATGTTGTTTAACTTCAGTGATCGTACGAGAATCAGTTTAATTGTCTATGAGACTATCTTGCTAAGTATTTATCCTCTACAAAATAACTTTATTAATATTTACCCCATGTTGTGTCGAACAGAACCACAACTGAAATCCACTATGGGAATAGGTAACTCACTACAGTAGTAATATTATAAATACATGCGAGTTAACTCACCAAAATAGTAGTATGATAAATAAATGGAAGATTATTTTACAACGACAGAAAGCCATCACGAAAACATCCGAGGAGGTGCGGAAAAAATCTCGGATTGACCCACCTCCCAGAATCTGGCCAAATGATGAAGGCATCAGATTTCTTTTGAAATGGCGTCTTGTTTAGGTCGTGAAATATTCAGCAACTCATCGTTTAAAAATCTATATATTTGAAGATGCATGGTACTTACTTTACGCGCATACAAAATCTGTCCAGAAAAATATTCAGTCATTTAGAAACTCCTGGTTGCTTGGCAACTAATTTTGGACAAACCTCACTTGTCTTTTTTCTCTCTCTCCCTCCCTCTTATATATATATATATATATATATATATATATATATATATATATATATAATAAAAGGCTTAAACACTAATATTCCATGGAATATTAGTGTTTAAGCCTTTTATTATATCCTTACTCTGTCCTGGACATTGAGTTCTACCTGGATTCTATCCTCTCAGAAATTTTATTAAAAAAATATACATGTATGTGTATGCACCTATGTATATATATCTATATATTTTGCATATGTATGTGTATATTTACCATTAATATTATCTATCTATCTATCTATCTATCTATCTATCTATCTATCTATATATATATTCACAAACACACACACACACACACACATATATATATATATATATAATAAAAATATAGTTTTAAGGTATGCTATATTAAAGTGATCAATATCAGGGGATGAACATATTTAAATATTTAAGTGGACATTGAGGTCAACACCAGTCGGCAACAGTCTGTTTCTTACTTAAATGTAATCGTCAGGCCTGGCAGTCTGTTTCACGTCATTGCGTTTAAGCATAAAACAGACTATCGCCACTAGATGTTGACATTACTGTTCACTTATATAGATCATTTTACCCCATGTAAAGCGATAAAGCCACTAAGAAGCAAGGGGTTACTGAGTGTGAGGGAATATTAAAAAAATTAAGAAGGTAGAACAATAAAAGTACAGGAATTAAGAAGACAGAAGATAACGCTTATGATATAAAGAAAAAATATCTCTCTCTCTATCGTTCAGATCTCCTCAGTGTGTGTGTGTTTGCGCACGTGTGTGTGTTTGTACACGTGTGTGTGTGTGTTAGATAAAGCGAGTGCTTGGTAATTAACAACAAATTATGATATAAAGGAAAACGCATATATTCAATAAAAGAAAGTTGTATATTTTCAAAGAAATTTGTATACATGTTTAACTAAGAAAGAGTTTATTCAGTGTAATTGCTATCAGTCTCGAGATCAGCCGTGAGGCAATTTTGGAAGTGGCTGCATTTCTGACTCAAATGGTTACCTTTCATGCTGTCTATCAAGAGTTCACCAAGTTCCTGATATCGTGGAGCTTGTTGGTCTCCCTCTAAACGACGCTCCAGTCGGGATTCAAGCCAGGGGAGCTAGGTCACATGTAGTGAATTGAATGTGAAAATTCTGAACCATCTACTCCTGTATCACGGTAGATTATCTCTTCGATACAGGGCTTGGCTATCATGCCTCACATCTCGACTGAACGATGCTATTGATCTTGCGGGAACAAATGAGGTGGATCAAAATGGATACCAAAGTTCGAACACATATTGAACGATCGAAAGAAGCATTCCTTAAGAATGTAAGAAGTTGAGAAACTGAAAAAATCCTTAGAAACATAGAAAAGTGCTATGATCCGGTTCCTTGTACCACGGTGATAGTCCAAGGTAGAACCAATAAAGAAGAACTCGAAGGCGGATATGGAATAACACAGATATATTACAAACAGAAATATATACAGAGAGGTAAAAGATGTTAGTACGAACAATCAGGTTTAGTAGTAATTGTCTGAACGCGACTCTGTTCGGACTGCCTCTGATTCGACTGACTGACTTGCTAGCTCTGACTGACTGACAGACTCCTGACGGACTTCACTCCAGACTTCAGACTGCACTCTCTGCTTCCTCTTGAGGCGCAGTATTTATTACGTATGGAATAGTCCATTATGTTATTATGGGTAAGGTCCCATAACAAAAAGATTGCTTGATTGTTGCGTATTACCTATCTTCTTATATGACAGTGAATGCCACGGATGAAGAGAAAAGTAGAGGCAGCAGAAATGTGTTTCCACAGAAGGATACTGAAAATTTAATAAACGAATTGTGTAAGCAACAAGTCTTAAAGAAAATGGCAATAGAAAGAACTCTTCTACTCAAAATCAGGAAATGACAGCTGAAATTACTTGGACACATAATGAGGAAAGAGGGCTTGGAAAACTCAATCTCCCTGGGCATATTTAGCGCAAAAGACATAAAGGAAGGCAGCGAGCTTCTTACCTGACGAGCTTGTGTGAATGGATGGTAGAATGCGGTGGGAGCGATGCTTAGCAAAGGGGAAAAACTACTAAAATCAACACGAGATAGGGAGTTGTGGTGACCCATGATCGTCTATGTTCTGAAGGAACCCGACACAAAGAAGATATATAAAGAAAGTAATTGCGCAGTGTTTATATTTTCAGTTTTCAAATATTTTCAACTGAAGATGTTTTGAAACTGAGCCAAAATTGGCCATTTTTTCAAATTTAATTTTTTGTTTTTATTTTTTAGTAAGTTTAACATTTAACAGTAAAGCTACGGCTACGTTATTTAAAGTGTCAGTGTTTGTGCCTTTTGCTAAATACGACGCAGTTATAAATGTACGGACAAATTTTATAATGCGTGCCACTTTTTACAGAATTAGTACAATTGATTTGTGTAAATTTGGATAGATATACCATGTGAATATCAGTTTATAATGTTTGCTTTTATTAGAAATATTTTCAGTTTTGATCGTGTGATATTTCATGCATCTTGAGATTTGTGTAAATATTATAGTATATTTATTAAAATTTATTTTTTATATAATTATATTTATTTATTATTTTTAGTTCCAGATACAATGAGATTATTATAGTTTGTAATGAATATGAAACCGCTAAAGAAAGATAAGATATTGTAAATTTATTGAATTGTGTGAATATAACGTTGGAAGTTGCGAAAAACTTGAACTTTTGCGAAGCTGACACTAATGAAATGAACCACAGTCTCTTGAATTATTAAACGAATAGAAATTATTAAAAGAATAAAAATGAAAGTGTAAATGTTGACTGGATGAGAATAAGAAAATCAAGTTTACAAATTATACAAAAACATTTGGGGAAATTAAAAGAAAAATAAGCCATTAAAGTGAACTGAGCGAAAGAAATACTTTAAGAAGCCGATGTTGTTGTAAGCAAAGAAAACCATGCAGAATATTAAGAACTGTGCTAAACAGACCAAAATGTCAGATATAAGTAGGTAAATATCACGAAGAGAAACATGTTACTTGGGCAAAGAAGTAAACGAAAATTGATTTCTCATCAGTAGTTTTTAGGAATGAATGTAGAGCTATATTGGCTAGGACTGATGGTTGGGCGAGGGGTGGTGTACTTTATGAAAATAATCAGCCAACACAAGGAATACAACAGGGTGAAGTGTTTTGCGACATTATTGTAGACTGTAAGACCTTTCAAAGTTGATTACTTTATCAAGATAAATGCAGAGAATTAATTTCTTAGACAAGACATTTTTGATTGGTACTGGTCACAACCAAGACGCTTTAAGGTAAGGAGTATATTCATGCAAAATAATGTTCCTTCAACTTTTGCGAAGCTGACACTAATGAGATAAACCACAGACTCTTAAATTATTAAACGAATAGAAAACTTGGAATCTTTTATTAAAAGTGATGTATACGAGAATGGACAATGATGTTCAAGCAAAAAAGAAAAAATCTTTGGAAAATAATAAACAATGTTGCAAATAATGATAAACTCGAAAGAGTAGAAAATTTATCAAAATCATTGAATGAAAAACTGATGAAGGTTATAGAATATCAAGGGTCACATATATAAAATAATATTTTTATTCAGCTGCATGTGATATTGTGCTAGTGAAATACATGTCTATGTGGCTCATATCTTTTGTATTTTTATAAATAATAAAATGTAACAATTTTTATCAATCTTCTTATTAAGAAATCAAGCAGTGATATATTGGTTTTTTTAAATGGTTGGTTAAATTGGCTAGCAAGACATGTTGTTACCACCTGTGACAAAACCTTTCTATAATGGCAGGACATCATGTGTCAGGGTGAAACTATGTCCAGGCTCAAAACATCAGTCATTAGTCAGACAGATTCCCTCTTTGCATGAAGACTAATTGTTTCATTTAGATTCTATTTCTGGCTGATGAGAGAAAGAGCGAAAACTCACGTATTTTGTGCATATAAATATAGGCAGAACATTTACCAGCATCGTTTGGTTAATACCTTCTTTACTGTGAAAACATTGACTTACATAATAAAATATGGCATATATATATATATAGTTATTCACAGACAGAATGACTCTTTCGCTATGTCACAGCTCTTAAGTGTGGCTAGACGTCCGGTTGCTTCAAGCTGGGATCGAAACCCGATTGATTTGACATCAGTCAGATATCTTACCATCGTCGCACGGCAGAAAGGTAGGAAATTTTAACGTTTTTCTCTATACGAAATACGACAGCGCCTCGGAGAACTCAATTCAATTTACTTGAAGAGTAATGCTTAATAGTAGTAGGAGCCGCTGTTTTTTAAAATCCCCTTTCCCTAAAGAGCTCAACCGGATTTCCGGGAGCATATATATAATATATATATATATATATATATATATATATATATATATATATATATATATATAATGTGTGTGTGTGTGTATGTAAGCGCGGTTGTTTTTGGGATGAAGTATTTTCCAAATTAATAGAAATTTGTGCTAGTTTTTTTGTAATCATTGTGTTACGCTTTTATCGCAATGTATGTATTTTATCACAGCATCTCTTTGACTGTTAAACTGATAATTCATCGTAAAGAAGCAGTTTTGGATGAAACTTAAGAATTCATTTCAACTTTAGGGAATTCATTATAATTTCATTAGCTTCTCATGACAAATATTCTGACCGCCATTCTACATAAATGTCGCTGATAGGAAATGACGAATAAAATGTCGGCATAATTCAGTTGATCAACGAAAGACCTAAAATGAGAGCAGTTTATCAGGGCAAGATGGAGAGTGAGAAGAAGGGACTAAGCATAAACTACAAGAAGACGGAATGCATGGTCATCAGTAAAAGGATGAGCCCGAAATGCAATTTGCAAGTCGGGAACACTAGAATCAAGCAGACGCAGAAGTTTAAATATCTGGGAAGCAGTTTGATAAAGGACAGTAAGTGCGACACTAAGATCCGTAGACATATTGGGATGGCCAAGGACGCATTCCAAAAGCTGGGCAGAGTATTGCGAGACAGGAGGATTTCTTTGGTAACAAAGAAAAGAATACTGAACTGTTACGTGACACCTATCCTTCTTTGCTGTAGCGCATGCTGGACGGTTTCCTCAAATATGAAGAAGAGACTTGAGGCGACGTAGATGTGGTTCTACAGAAGGATCCTAAGGATATCATGGACCGAGTGTGTGAGCAAAAATGAGAGGATGCAAACAAGGAGGAGGCTTATACTTAACATCAGGAAGAGGCAGTTGAAGTGTCTGGGGCACATAATGAGGACCTGGAGAATCTGATACTCACGCGTTGAATAGAGGGGGAGATAAGGGAAAACAACCTATAATATACCTAGCAGGCTTAAGCAAGTAGATCTGGAGGAGGTAGCAGTGGTCTGGAACTTGTTGAAAGCTGCAAGGGATAGAGAGAGGTGGAGAGCCATGATCGCCTACATCCTGAAAGGCCATGGCACATGAAAAGAAAAGACGCAAAAGTGATATGAATTCGAGTCTAACAAAGATTTTATTCTTTCTTTCTAGGCGAGTTTTCTAACGGTCGAAGAGTGACGATCTAAAGAGTTTTGATGAAAAGCAGGTGAAATTACTACGAAAAAAATGCTCATCAAAAATTAAGGACTGACAAGCTATATCTAATAAAAATTTAATATAATATGTATATATATTTCTTTAATAAATCTCACCAATTATAGTGTGAATTACTTAGTAGATACAATTTTATCCGAGCTGTCAACAAATGACAAGTATGTTAAGTCATTTTGTAATTGCATTGTACTTATAAAAAAATTGTTATTCTTATGCTTATTACTTTCTGAAGATTAATCTAAAATAAAAGTAAAATTAAGGAACCATCTTGGTAAAAGTCTGCGAAAATAGTGCTGTACAAGATTTGTCGTAATGAAACTATATACTGAATATGAGATATTTTAAGGTATTATCAGTCTTTCGGTCAGTGTGTTGTTTATTCATATTATGCTTATTTTTCTTAACGTTAGTGTATCCCAAGGATAATTTCTCCTTTTGTAGTTTGAAATCTAAAATATATTTTGCTGGGAATATGTGTAAAAATTCCAGATAGAATATATCTGTAAAAGGACAATATTGATAAAGACAAAAGGAAAATTTATCGCAGCCGACGCGTTTCGTCCTCTGGGGGGACTTTATCAAGGCAAAAGTAAGGGTTTTATTTTGTAACAAGTATTTATAAACAAGAGCAAAAATGTTATTGGTTTTTCAGTCAAGTTGACTGAAGAGTCAGGCAAGTTATGGAGGATGTGAAGTGATACAATTCAATGTCTAATGAATGAAAGTGAGTATGTGATATTTTTGAAATTGTTTTTATATATAAATATTAGTATTTAAATTATTTTATTTTTGGAATTAATTTATGTGATATATATTTGAATATGGATTTAACTGTTTTCTTTTAATTTTTTAACATTTTTGTAATCATGTATCTTGTCTTCGGAATGTAGTAATTCTTTCAGGAATGGAGATATTGGAAAAAGTCCCGGGCACAGATTTATATTTTGATAAGATTAGATAGCGGCACTTTCGAGAATTTTGCTTCTAAATAAGTTAATTTCTCTTTTAATAAGCGTGGCATTCTTTAGATGAAAGTTGTGGTTGAATTCATTTCTATTTATAATGTTTCAGCCGAGCATTTTAAATGAAATCACTAATTTTTCAAATGCTGGGCCCGTGCATCCTGTTGTGTTTAGGCGTGGACAAAACAATCCTGGTGATCAAAGATACATGTTCAAGACAGTGACTTCAATTACAGTGTAGTAAAAGGAGTAGGACAGCCTGATGTCTTCAGCAAAGAATGACGAATTCGAAAATTTTTTTTGACGCACACGTATAAAGGATTAATATATTCTAAATCTCGGGAGCAAAAGCATTTGATATGAAATATACTGTGAATACTGGAAAACCCTTGGAATTTTATCAGATGTGACAACCACATGAGTCGAAGGAGAAAAGTCGAAAATGTTAAAAGCATCGAAGATATGGTGAAATTAGGTTTGGCACCCTCTCCAGGTCAAGCTTAGCTAGGTTAGTAATTGTAGCCCAGGATTGCGTCCTGGGTATGACGATAAACTACATCCAACAGCAAGGCCTCTGATCAGGAGGTTTTGAGGAGCGTGGAACTCCCTCTTAATTGCTCGTATTCCCAGGTTCACCCTGACCCGAATGGTGGCACCTGTTACGGTCCCAGCTATGGGCAAATAGTTGACCCCTAAACCGGGGTCAAACACTATGAAAGTGTAAAAATAAGTTTTAATATCAGCAATACATTTTTTTAAAAGATAATTACCAGTAACGAATGTTTGAAGAAAAGAATTATTACCAGTAATAAAAATCTTGTCGGCATTAAATAACCCATAGAGGTTGCCGTAAAACAAATCAAACTAACCCAAACTGGCCCAGGATTTATTTTCGATGACTTGCGAGATTCCCATTAAAACAATGAATTCAGGAACACCTCATATTTGTGCCACTTTTAATCAAACATTCAAGAAAAAGTCAGTTACGCTTTGAATATGCATGATATGAATTTTTAATTAAATTTAATTTAAAAAGAAAATCATTTTGTAAAATATTTTTAATATAGAATCTTATATAAAAGTACATTTTTATAAGCAATATTAAATTATTAAAAAATCGTTTTTATTCCATTTTTATTAACACTATTCTCATTTTGAAAGAGAAATTGTTTACTTTTGAAGGAAGTCGATTCTAAAACGGAACAATTTTTCTCCACCGTCAGAATTTATGCCATTATATGTGTAAACATTAAAGTAAATAAAGGTTTTGATGTGATGGTAATCACCTATAAGTATCCGTTAGGACAGCGGACAGGAGAGTCGAGCTGGGATCTGCGAGAACTTCCAATAGCAGCACGCACACAACTGTACTGACTTGCGACGACCGTGCGCATAACTATTACTACTTGCTTGTTGTACTGGTTTCTACAATAAACCTGTTACTATTTATCCACCGTATTTGTCCAGCCCATATTCCTATTAGCACGGAATATAACAGGTTTTTATGTATTTCTTTCATAGATCTTGTAATATAACAGTTTACATTAGGAACTGTTATCAAATACGATCTGAATTGGAAAAGAAAAGAAAGATAAAAACTTTTACAAAATAAAACGCGTATGTAGTCAACTTTTACTTTTTGGGAGGAATTCCTTATCTCACGCAATCTATTTAGATATTTTAGCATTTCATCAAGCAAATTTCTTTATGTTTATTTGAGTAAATTTAAACTTAAGTGCCAAACAGAGAAAGCTACCTTATAAAATTTAGCTCCACCCTTTGCCTGAATAATAGCGACAACATGACGTAGTATGTATTCTCATACGTGCTGGAGTAATTGCGTGGTTATATCGTTTTATTCGATTTGATTGATTTGTGTTTTATGGCTTATCAATTTTGTGCAGGTTATTTAAAGCCAGATATATTTTTTAGATTGTAAGAAATCTTTTGGAGATAATAATAATTTACTGATATAAGTACTACAAATTAATCCGTAGTTGGTGGGGGAATGGGTTCATATATTTCTCAAGGTTATTTGCGAGTAAGGGAATATAAAAAAAAATCTGACTGGAATTGGAAATCGGCTCTCCGATTTCCAATTCCGAGTCATTATCCATTACACCCCACACACATCCACGCTTACAGCACCTATTATTCGTAAGCTGTCACCCATGTAGATACTGACCAGTTTCGACGTTGTTTAACTTGCGATATTGATGACCTTGCAAGAACTGGTGTTTCAACGTATATCGTTTTGTAGAATAACAATAGAATAACAACACTTACCGGCGTAAGGGTCCCAGCTAGCGTTTAAGGTACGTTGCATAGTTGAATTGTTGTGTGTGACTGCAAGGAATTTAGTAATGTCTGCAACATGTCCGATATATGCTAAATACGGTTTATTTATAAATGCGGTTTATATATTTAGTTAGTTATAAATGCGTGGGGATTAGTGGAGTAAATGTATGATAGCATTTCTTTTCACACTGGTTTTGAATTCCGAATTATCTTTCTTCTAAATTGGTTGCCATCTCAAAGCAAGAGTGCCGAGTTAGTCCTGCTATTTAGCATATATTTAAGAGTAGGGTAGAAGAGATTCCTACTTTTCCTAAAATATTTCTGCGAAAGTGAACTTATCGAACCCGGACGGCCGATTTCTCCTTTCGAGTCGCCAACTTTTACACTATCCACACTATGAAGGTTAAAAAAAAAACATTACCACCAGGAAACATGGTAAACATAAAGGGATCCAAATGGTCCACAACAACATCTGCGTATGCAACACTTGGCAAAACTGAATCCAGTTTCATTTGTGATCCTTGCAAACTCCTACGGAACACTCCCAGCTTATTACAGAAGCAGTACTATCTTGTATAGCCTGTTATTTTTTTTAATGTGGTGTTCAGCCTGTATATGATCCGAGAGCCACTCGAGGTAGCGTATTACAGTAAGAGGTACAGCTTATGCGGATATGTGCGGAAGATAACTAGACTAGAACAAGTTAAGAGTGTAGTGATCAAAGAAGCAGCCTCTTGGAAGTCGGCTCCACAAGGCATCGGTACGTGGAAGAATCTCCTTGAGTGGAACTCACATCTCACCAGCGGGATATGAAGGGAAGGAGGGTGGTTCGCTACATTGTGCGTCGCATGGCGGGTCTTGGCCGTGAAGGTTATGATTGGTGGAATGAAGGAGTGCAGTTCATCCGAACACTCACCATGAAGATAGTGATAGAGCAGTGAGAGTCTTGTGATGCCTTGCCTGTGAGAAAGGTGTTGCAGGGTGGAAAGTAATTCGTCGCCTACAAGGACGCGGAGATTCCTTTAGACTCTATCGAGAGTGAAAAGTGAAAACTGGACTGCACCTGCCCACATATGGCAGTAGTACTCCATTTTCAGCCTGATCTGGCTCTTGTAAATGTAGATAATAGCAGGTTGTGACAAACTGGATCCATAGTCACATGCGAACATGATCGTCTGTTCAAAATAACTGGAAACATGACGTGTCTGAACAGGCGACATGGCGTTATACATCCAGAGTCTAATAGTAATGTTTTCTCACCCAGACGTGGCGCTCTAGCAGATTCCGTCGCGTCAACAATAGTAACCTTGTTGTTCGACGACTACAAAATCTCATGCAATTAAGTATATAGCGTACAATGCGGTTACTGATGTGTTCAGTGGCACAAGCGTTGAACTAGCATATTATCTGATATGATATACCCATTCGTTGGGTGGTTCGTATTCTTACCAATCGCCAGCGGCCCCTTTATTGAATCACTTGCGGACTATTGAAATTTTTACGTAATGCAGATGTCGGTTGGAAATTCACGTTTACGTCATTCGGTTGAGTCCATTTCTATAAATGAGGGGTGAAACCATCCAGTTTAATTTTTGGCACTTCAGTTTAATTTGCACAATTTTATTTGGTCTTGATTAGTCTACACAATTTTATTTAGTTTTGATTTTGACTGTGGAACTATTTTTGTTAAAGAAAAATATTCAAAATTTTTTTTATTTGTTTGTGGATTGTTTTTTTTTTTTTAAAGATGTAGGAAATGTCCAGCGATAATTGGAAAAATGTTGGACATCTTGGCAAATGAAAAAATAGATCAAGATTTTAAAAATGTCCGAATGATCTGTTGGGATCACCTTAATATCTTCTTTTCTAGAGTAGCTATTTGAGCATTCATCATCATCATCATCATGGTTATCATTCGGTTTTGAATACTTGCAATTCATCAGGTGATCCGGAGGTTAATCTGCAAACCAAGTTTGCACATGCAGAATCAGGAACAATGGGTGCACTGAAAGTCGGTTGTGATCAGTGCCAAAGTTGCACGATGACGCTGTTTTGTTTGAATATATTTTTTTACACTAGGCTTCTTCAAAGTTTGCAGAAGTTTAGTGGACCATGGCACGTCAACGTTTATTTCGGTCGGTTTTGATGTATCCTGCATTATAGCAGCTCTCCGTACAACAGACGTCTGGGAATGCGATGTTGTTCCATCGGACGTGTACCTTCATGAGAATTGATTTGATGCTTGTCGAGTTCGCACGGTTCAGAATTTCAAGGTTGATGATACGATCCTGTAAATGGAATTCTTTGTATGGAGCAATGATCCAGTATGAGATTTTCTCAATTTTTTTATGCGATCGTTTCTTATCCATAGAGAAGATAAGAGAGGACCGTTGCGTTGTACACTTTTGTTTCGTTGATAGGCGTATGTTGTCCTTGTTTCGCTCTCTGTTGCTTAGCATCTTCAGTGCTTGCCTTGAATTACTGATTCGAACGTTGATTTCTTTGTCCAGAGAACCATCTCAGGAGATTGTGCTATCAAGGTATTTGAAGGTATCAGCATTTGCAAGCTATGTGACATCTATGGTGATGGTTTGTGCAAGGTAGTTGGCATTTGGTGCAAGTTGATTAAGCACTCTAGTCTTACTGTTGCTGATTATCAGGTCAAACAATTTTGAAGCCATTGAGAATCGATCAAGTATCAGCTGCAGTTCATGAGCTATGAGAGCACAGTCATTAGCGTATAGAGCCCCCCCCCCCGAGATGTTGAAGAGTCTTTGTTTTGACACTGGGACGACAAAGGTAAAAAAAGATTAGTCATCTAGACAATACTGAATATAGATTACTTCCTGTAAACTTTGAGTTGAGTGAAATAGTATGCCTGTGTAGAAGATGTTGGAGCGGGGGTACAGTGTTGTTTCCCGCTTTTGCTGATTTCAAAAGGCAATGTCACGTCAGCATTGGAGAACACCTTACCGATCATGACATCATCAGCTGAATGATACGCTCAAGAACAGTCCAAAAAGCCTCCCTATTGATAGTGTCAAAGACTTTCACCAGGTTGTTGAATACAGAGGCACGATTTGATCAATGCAATTTTCTTGTAGTTTTATTATGGCAAAAATCATATCTAAGGTCCTGCTTGGTTTGAAGAGACAGTCCGCCCCTGAGAGTTTCCGTTCGGAAACTGTGATGAGTCTGTTGAAGATGACTCGCACCAAGATCTTTCCGGCGATGGAAAACGAGTGAGAATCTCATGCAGTTTCCACAGTTTATTTCACTTGTTATTGTATAGAGAGACAAGCAGTATAACCCAAAAGTCATCCATCATCTTCAACACCTCCCAGATGCTTTGCAGAAAATCGTGATAGGTTTCATGGGCGTTGAAGCCTGCTGCTTTGTATATCTCAACAAGAATGCCATCCTTTCTTGATGCTCTGTCTGTATTTGCCTTCAAAATGGCTTTTCTGATTTCTACCATAGAGGACAGTACATCAAGCTCAAACTCTAGTGACGACAGAGGTATTTGACTGAATGCAGTATGGTTAACTGCCGAAGGTCTGTTTAGTATATTACTGAAGTGTTCCGTCCAGTGTTTTCGTAGCTTACTTGGATTTATGATCATTTTAACATCCACTTTACATGAGTGACTATTTGAACATTATCCATACTAAAATTTGGCACTTAAGCACACCCCCTATAAATTAGTTTAATGGAGAAGTTATTTATGAAGCTAACAGTGAGAAATGTATTTATGGAACTAAAGAAGGTTCGTTCATATGAAAATATCAATTTATAGATGTATTATTTCCAAATTTGTTTTATCTTTCTTAACATACTTGTCGAGACATTGGAAATTGGAGGTACTTGACTACCATTTACCGGGTACACAACACATGGCTATCTGTTTACTAAATTTTATTTTTTATTTTTATTTGTTACAAGTAAAACTTCTGTAATTTTGACAAAAACTTCACTGGCAAAATGCAAGTTTCCTCTGCACAAATTCATGGTGTACTTTGTTCACCAAGTAAGCGGTACGCTTCCTACTGTCAATATGTTGTAAGGTTTTTTTTGGTTTATCAAGTCCAATTCAATGTCTTATCACATTTGTCATATCTAGGTTCACATGTTAAGAGACTGTTTTGTTGTAAGCATTGAAGAGCCTGCAACGGATTCTCAACAAGCAGAAAAATAATGACGGAACCCCCTAAACTAGTCTCGAGTTGGAGGATGGAGGAAAGTTGTCTCTAATTCCTATGTAAGATAGCAGAGTAACTGTTTTGGGGTTGAGATCATTGCTTATGTCCTGCTGGCACTAATGGCCAATGTTTTAGTCTATAAAAAGCCAATATATTGAGTGATGACCTTTCAAAGGATGAAAGTTCTAATTAGAATCTTGGAGCAATACAGACTCAATCATACTTTGGTCTTGTGCCAATGTTAGGATAAGTATATGTAACCTTTTCTTTACTCGAATAGAGTGTTTCTCTACTTGTCTGTCTACTTGTGAATATATTTTTTAAGATTTTTAAGATATGCTTGTCTACAGAAATTCTTCAAGAATTATGGCGACTCTAAAAAGCAACAATAAATAAACTACAATTGCACAATTAATATACTGCTACTACTACTACTGTTACCACTGCCAGAACTCTGTCTAACATTCTTTGCCGGCTGCCATCTGATGTCATAATAAATTTCATCATATTTTATATTTGCATTTAATGAATGCGTGACCCGCAATTTGTCTATTCCCTGAAGGGATTTGAACTTTGCATATTCAGCGTGATATGACAGTTCTTTTCTTGATTCTTTAATGAAGTCAAGGCTGTTTAGAGCCGTTGGTAAGGCACCAAAATATTTTTGAATCTGTGTACAAAACATTGGCAAACTTACTTTTTTATTCACAAATTTCTGAGAAAAAAAATCTAAAGAAATAACCGGAAAAAAAGAAAGAGATCTGGACATCTTCAAAACAGTCTACATGTTGTTTTCTCAAATTGTCACTAAACTCCTTGTTTATATAATCCCTGGTATTACAAATAGTGATTATTAAACACACTCGCATAGTACCTGCCAACTGATGTGATTATTTACGTATGAATTGGCATTTCTGCTTAAGATCAGTGTATCTTTGCCTAGGATAGGATTTTCTGTTCGTTTTGCTTGGGATAAAAGTACCTTTCCCCGGCTATCTGTCTAAGATCAGGGTAGTATGTGTGCACTTTGTTTATTTTACTATTTTCAAGTTAAAATGACGGGATGGTTTATGTATGGATCGCCGTTGAAAAGGAGATTTCTAACTGAACGAGATTAAGGGAAAAAAAAAAACAAGGCAGCTGATAGTGGTCCCGAAAGAGTACTTAACAGATTTTTTTTTAAATTGGAAAAGACACTGCAAGGTGTGTATAAAGCCCAAGGGAACTAAGAAAGTGCTATTTCTCTATAAGCGCTACATTTTTTGTTAACATTATATGCTTGGTTCCCTTTGGGACAGAACTCCTGCAGACATTTATTAGACTTAGTTCAGTTTACATCCGGGTCAAATAAAATAGAATATTGTGTTGCATAAAACTTTCAAGTAAATAGCGTTTGCATTTCTTGAAAATCAAAATAAATAATTCTGCTGGTCGGAAATACACAACTATCTCAGACATGGGGCGCCTAGAAGCGGTGTAATGGTTAGCAAGCTTGTCTTGCTAAAACAATTACGACTGAATAGTGAGTTCGATCCTCACTGGGTGTCCCATACTTTCGGCCTTGTGCCACATCTAAGCTACGCTTGGAAAATCACTATCTCAGATATGAAGTAGGTTAAACATCTGCCATGCAAAAAGATTAATTTTAAAGGCAAAAATTTTCCGGGAAAAATTTCCTACCTTGAAAATTAGCGTTGTATATTTTGGAGTTTACCTGGGTTGAGACACTCACTTTCGGTATTATTGGCAAGTAAATATATCACCTACCATACATATACATATATATATCACTGTCTGACTCCACAGTTTCACGTAATACCGTTTGTCAGGATACGATTGCCCCACAAATATATTGAATTATTGTTTATACTTCACAGAATTAAATGCTAATCTTAGATTTCAAATTTGAAATTCATACTACGGTAGAGTCTGTTAAGACAAAATTTAAATATACAGAAGCAATCAAAACTGAGCACTTTTTACCAAAAGTCTTCTGTCCTTAAAATACATTAAATTCTATTTTGAAAGGCGTAAGTGAGTGGTTTTATTATTATCATTTCTCTCTTTCCCCTCCCCTCTCTCTTTGTTTGTCTGCTTACGTTGAAAGATCAGTTCTCGTACGATCACCCCGAAGTTAATCAATGTCGAGCTTGGTTAGTAACTTGATGGTTGAGTGCTTGAGAATACCAAGTGTGTAAGCTTGGATGTGCGTGTCATGTAATGGATAACAGCTCGGAAGTGAAAATTTAGAGAGAGCCGAGTTCCAATTCCAGTTGGGTTCGTTATATTCACTTACGCGCAAATACCACTGGGAAAGGTATAAATGAATAATTAGTAAGACTTGTATCACTAAACCACTAATATCTCCAAAAATAAAATAAAATTGCATCCAAAATATTTAGATTTTCAGCATAGAGGTTGATAAGCTGCTAAAAAACAACCAACCAACCATATTTCGTTATTTCGTTACACAATTAAAATTATTCGATTAGCCTGCAAATGGTTTAATTAGTAGGACTTGTATCAGTAAATCATTATTATCTCAAAAAAATTCTGAAAAATATTTTCTGGCTTGAAATAAGCTGCAAAAGCTTGATAATCCATAAAAAATTCAATCTCTTTAACAAACAGAGAGAGAGAGAGAGAGAGAGAGAGAGAGAGAGAGAGAGAGAACTTATACAGGAAGAATGCTAAATACTTGAGGTGTTGGGACATTTCTTGAAAATCAGAATTCGACAGTTTGACTTTTATCTGATCTCGAACACTGACCGTTGGCGTCGAGTAGAAATACACAGTTAATGTGATGTCTATGAAAGATTGAGTAATAAGATGCTGGTATTATCAATAGGAAGATGGTCACAAAAGGGTGGTCAATACAGCTCGCAAATAAAGATTGCTTTATGGCCAGCTATTAATTTTGCAAGTAAGTCACAGAAAAACAAAACAAAGAAGAGTTCAAACAAATTATAATATCAATTTAACATTATTGAAAAAACAAACAGTCGGCAATACCAGTGTCAAATTGCCAGAAAATTAAACAAATATTTAATTGAAATTAAAGCATATAAATAAATCAGGCGCTCACAGGAACTCAATGTCCGCGTCATAAGTAACAAAAATGACACCATAAATATTGTACATATTAGACCAATGTCAACGGTAATAAAAGCAATGAAGATAGTCCATCTTATACAAAACTGTACACCGAGTTTACTTGAGCGAAAATGAAACAGACACTTTTTACTGACTGCCATAATTAGTGTAAAAGTCACAATTCTGTCAAGATGTACATGTTTAATTACCTCCACGTAATAAATTAAACAAACGTTTGCACAAAAATGCCATTAATGACGCAGATGCATCGTTAGAAGAAATTTGTAAGAAGTTAAATTAAAATTGTGCCTTTGAGTTTTGGGGGAAGTCAGTTTGGGTTGACGTTAGGGGGTTAAAGTGACAAATGAAAGGTTGAAATGAAAAGCTGAACTTCCTAATTCCATCGAAGCTGACAAAAGGACTTAATTTTCCTTAAGCGTACTGAAAAGTATATTATTGTAAAAAGTGGGAAAGTAAAACGCAAAATAAAATAGCTAGTATTATATCATTCGGATTTTGTTCAGGTCTGCTAATCTTTATTTTACAATAATACCATTCGAAAAGCATGAAAACCATTTTCCCTTTTTGTGCATCTTTACAAACATAACTATAAATTGGAATGTTGGGACGATTTTTGAAACAATTTTTTTCCAAAGTTTTTCCCCCCAACCCTAAAAGAAAAACCAAGTGTGTAGAAGATAGTGTAGGATTAAAAAGAAATACTTCGTTATATTTGAGTTTGAGTGTTACAGGAAGCTGAAATTAATATATATATCTAAAAAGTCAGCCAATCTAACAGTGATCTCATCCCACAATCCTTACTCTTGCTCCATATGCGGCCTCTTTTGTAAATCACTAGCGGGTCTTAAGTGCCACTTGAGATTATCGCACGAATTTTCAACCAGTAATGACCACTTTCGAAACATAGTAATTTCTGTATCGCGATAGAATCATATTTTTAAAAAAATAATTATAATTTAGGCTCTACTTCTGTATCGCACTGTTTTTAAAAGTAAAAACAAAAATACTAAAGAACTTAGGATCATCAATCTAACAGTTCTTTCCTATTATATCAACACACACACACACACACACACATACATATGCGTCGCTCTTTGCAGGATAAACCGTCGTTAGATCCGACGTGTTCTAAACCGACTCAGCCAGGGAGTGTCTTGCCAATCAAGCAAAGTTGAATAGTGCCTTGTAAATGCAAATCCTTGCCAGATTCACGAAAATTAATATCTGCTCAGTTTCGTATCCCAAAGTAAACAAAGCAATTTCTAAAGAACTAATGAATTTTTATTTATTAATCTGACAGATGTTATCACTTTAAACGTTTTTTAGTGGATACTCATATCTTAGTTGACGCTCAGTATATTTATTTATTTTCGTTTACCTGCATGAATATTCTAGAAATTTTACTAATCATTTCCACCCAAGTAAGGCAATAAAGCCACTATGATGCAAAAGGTCACTGTAAGTGGAAGAATTTGAGACGAATTATTACTAAGGAGAGAAGACAATAAAAGAATAGGATTAAAGGAGACCGAAGACGTCAGTTGACATTGCATTTAAATTTTTGAAGATCAAGGTGACTGGAAAGCGAGAAACCGGAAGAGAGTTCCACAAACGAGAAGTGCGAGAGAAGAAACTTTTAGCATAGAAATTATAGTTACATTTAACAATTACAACTGTAAAATGTTTAAATTCGTAAAGTTGAAAGATCATTAAAACAGTTACCATGAAAATATTTATAGAAAAGGTGCACTCAGGGAAGCATGGTCACGGCGGTGGGACTGAAGCCGAGATGCCCAGTCAGATGCCATTGCAGATCCTTCTTGGGATTTTATCAAGACTCTCTAAATACATAACATAGGCACTAGACCAGATATGACAGCACCATTTAATGTACTTGCTTCCAACAATTTATCTTTTAATTTTTCAATAATAGGTTGACATTGCTGTAGCATTTTCAGTGAACATGTCATCTTTAGGAAGGAGTTGTTTGTTTGGAAGAATTCAAAGGGAAAAGACACTAGTAGAATTATAATGAATTGTAGTAACATTTGGACTAAATTAGCATAGTCTACATTTTTTAGCAAAGAAACAATTTCTAATTAAAGAGTCAAAAATAGCGATTGGAATGATTGATTTAAAGGATGTTAAATAACTATTCAAAAGACTTGAATAAGTAAATGCGTCAGTATGGAAGTTCTTGTAAATAACTTGCTGTCAAACAGATCTGCATATATATATTTTTTGCTTTTTTTTTTTTTTCAAATAAAATCTTTGCATCATTCTTCCAGATGAGAATCAGGGGTGAGGTGGATGCATCTACTGCGTTAAGAATTAAGAGTAAAAATAATAAATAAGAGAAATGAAAGAAAACCTATCCTACCTTGTGGTCAGATAAGGAGATGGAAAAACTATGGCAAACACAAGAAACCAATACAAATCTGAATGTGTAATTAATAAACAATTTGAACAAACAAATTTCTCTAATGGAATCATCATGTTTCGAAATTTAGTGAACACGCCTATTTTTATCTTGACTTTTAATCCATTCATATTTTTGTTTTTTTTTTTTTTTGACACTATCTTTCACTCTTTGTTGCTTCCGTCTATTCCTACTTAATTACTGAAGCAAGAAAAAACACAACAACACACATATATATGTATTTTTAGGAAAATTAATAACACTGTGGGAAAAATGTTCGTGTTACGTCTTTCGTCCTTTAGGACATCATCGGACTAAAGTGATGTTTACGTTGATATAACTACATTATACGTGATGCACCCGAAGGCGAGAGGACGCTGAAATTTAAAACTTTCAAATTCATTTTTTATATGTATGTTTGAGTGTATAATCTAGTAAATTTCATTTTGTTTCTTTTTCTTTGATTATATTTTTTATTGCTTTTGTCATTAAGTATCCCACACTGGGATAATAGGAAATCTGCCAAGAAATATGAAAGAACCTGGATGCAAATTCGCTATGGATGATCTACAAATTAAAGCAATTTCTATATACTTTCATCTTAGTGAATTGCTTTCTATTTTAATTAAACTATATAAAGATTTATATATAATTAGCTTCATTATCTATCTATCTATCTATCTATCTATCTATCTATATATATATATATATATATATATATATATATATATATATATATATATATATATATATTCTTTTTATTATAGGATATTACAATCGTACATATGTACCCGCTACATCAATGCGTCCATGTTTCGATGTTCATTAAAGCATATCATTAGGCGGTGGTAGGTGTTTATATATATATATATATATATATATATATATATATATATATATATATATATATGTATGTATATATGTATGTATGTATATATATGTATGTATATATATATGTGTATATATATATATATATATATATATATATATATATATATATATGTATGTATATATATATATATATATATATATATATATATATATAGGGAGATACAAAAGTGAACATTGAAGTCAACACTTAGAGGTTACAGACTGTTTTCATACCGTCGATTGCGTTTAGTATGAAACAGTCTGTCGCCTCTAAGTGTTGACATAAATCTTCACTTTTATATCTACATACGATCTAACTCTGATATTGACCACTTAATCCCATAACTTTAACATACCTTAAAACTAAAATATATATATATATATATATATATATATATATATATATATATTAGTTCAATTATTTCAGCATGAACTTATCTGTACGTGTGTTTTAAACCTCATATTGCTTGATAATCAATAATCAATATTTTAAGATAAAAATTATATATATATATATATATAATCAGGAGTTTTTCTCTATATATTATTGTTAATGTCTGAGAATTCTGTTTTTATACTCGTAATTTTTTTATATATTTATACATTTCTGTTCAAAAATCTTCGGTCATTTTAAACAATTGTAAATTTCTAATAATTTCCAGTCCATGAGTTTTGCCTCGTGTTTTTCTGAAGTTACTGTCCATTGTTAATTGTTCGAGTATCTTTACTTAGGTTGAATAACTGCTTCAATTCGCATGGTTCTAATTATGCTTACACATTCTTAAACATTATCACAAGTATGAGACATCATTCTCTGTGTCTGATTTCTTACAACTCTTCAAAATATTGCATAGATTTTTCTGATGAATTCTTTAATTCTCTCTGCATTTGCTCAATCAGGATTAAGTCAGGGTTCTGAACTGGCCAACCTTTCAATACAGTGACACCCCAAAAAGCCATATTATATTGTACCCCACGCTATCAGTGGCATAAGTAAGCGGTTATGTGTGTTTTTATGCTGGGAAAATATCACCTACGTGGTCTGGTATCAAATGTTCGTTTGGCAACAAATACCAACATACGATATGCAGATGACACCGTGTTGATGGCAGACAAAGAAATAAAACTGCCCAGACTCCTAGTCAAGTTAGTAAAGGAAAGCGGGAAGGAAAAGACTAATTATTAATCGCAAGAAGATTGAATGTATGGTTGTCAGCAGGATGTGAGCTACAAAGTGGAAACATCAAAATCAAGAATATACGGTGATTTATGTTATAAAAGTGTTATAAGAGAAAACAGAAATCCCAAGGCGCATTGAAAAAACGAAAGGTGCCTCTCAAGACTTAAACAAAGTATTTAGAAACTGGAACATTTAGTTAGAAACACAGAGGAGTATTGAACTGCTATGTAAAACCAATCCTTCTATATGGCAGTAAATCCCGGACAATTCAGAAGAAAAACTTGAGGTATAAGTGATATCTTCCAAAAGGTAACCAAAGTCTTAAGAAACAGAAAGATTTCGTTAGGAACAAAGAAAAAATACTAAACTAATATGTAATATCAGTCCTCCTGTATGGCAGTGAATGCTAGGCAAACTCTACACAGATGAAGAAGAGACTTGAAGCAACAGAAATGTAGTTATGCAGAAAGATGCTGAGAATACCATTGACAAAGCCTGTGAGTAACGAAGAACTTTTAAAGAAAATGGAAACAAAAAATGACATAATTTGAACCAGAAAGAGACAGTTTGTTTTTGGACACGTATGAAAATGGCGGACTTGGTGAATTTTGACACCCACAGGATATATTAAGAGAGGCAGAGGAAAGCTGCGTGTTACCTACTTAACGTATAAATGTGTAATGAATAAAACTTAGAGCTATGAAGAATGATCGTCTACGTTTTGAAGGGACACTGAACATCGAAGACAAATAAAGACATAATTTTGAAGCTAATTTTACTACTGTAAATGAAAATATAGTTTGGTCAACGGCGTAGCCATGACCAGCAATACATACAGTTTATATCTCGTATATTATGCGACCCCCTTAGAATTAGCTTCAAAATTAGATCTTCAAAAGTCGCATGATACGCGAGTATATGCACTGTTTCACCCTATTCAAGCTACCGTCAATTTTAACCAAAATTTTTTTAATTATTATTTTATTTATTGTTACCATATCATCAGACACTTACCCGCCAAATGTACTGTTTTCGGCGTTTAATATGGATCATTTCAATTTCTTGTACGATTTTTGACAAATTCTGGCTTATAAGAATACAGATCCATCCTAGTTTCATCGTTAAATGGGATTTTATTCCAATATTAATCCCATCATTCGAACGTTATACGGTGAAGATTTCAAATCAAAATTCAGCTAATGACCACATGTCATTCTACGGAGTTACTAATGCTCGTACGCCCTTGCGCGCACACACACACACACACACACACACACTATGGGTGCGTGTGTATTCATAATATATATTTAGTACTTGTCAGAGAGCGCAGATGATCATATTGTTCCATAAAAGTTTATGAGATCGATCCTCAATTCATGCACCGAGTTCCATGTATTTATGCACGTGTTGGGAAAGTGGTACTTTTCTTGAAAAGTCTTCTGGAGAAATTAGAAACAGAATCGTCTGAACAAAAACAGGAGACCCTATTGTACAATGAAAGTAGCATTAAGTGACATTGAACATATTTTATGAACTATTAAATTATGTATGTCCTGAGGATCGTTTTAAATCTTGCAATAATCGGTGGGTGTCAAAGAACTGTGCTAGATATTGGAAATGTTTTGAAAAGACGTGGGTACCATGAAAAATCGCCTAAAACAATTTGGATTGATGGGATGAGAAACCTACAAGAATCTATGTTTCTTTAGAGTATAAGCAGAATGTCTGGAACTTGGAACAGTGGTCCAAAGTGATATGCATAGATGACTCAAAATTTAGTATCTATGACCAGAGGTACATTAGAATAAGTAGCATCAAAGAATACCACCCACATTGTGTTAGAGCAAATCTTAAACACAAAGATAATATGATGTGGGCTTCTGTGTTTAGCAGTGTATCAAATTAAGGTAAATATGGTTGTTAAATCTTATCAAGAAATATTGGATACGATGCCTAAAATCATACGGTTCGGTCATAGGTGTTTCTGAATAATGACTGAAAACACACCACCATCAAAGCTTACATTGAAAACAATAACCTTGTGGTGCTGGGCCAACCAATCGACCCCTGGACATAATCGAGAACTTATGACAGAGTAGTAAAACTAAAATCTAACATTAAAGACATACATGCTAAAAGCCTCTACAGTAATTTTGTAAAGAATTTAATTGTATCGATATCTCGAAAATATGATGCTGTATTTAAAAAAATAGGTTGCACAACAAGGTATTTCTTCTCGAACTTTCATTTACTTCCTTTATTTGTTTATGCGTACTTGTTATCTAATAAAACTGAAAGCTAATTAGACTGTCCCGAAACTGTTTGACATAGGTATTTGTGCTCCTTTAAGATGTAGGCGATCATGGTTCTTTACAGATTACTTTTCTTTATTATTTGTGAACGGCTATGCATTTTTGGGAATGGCCTGTGAATTGGTTTCTTGTTGCGTTCCCTAAAATTTTAAATTCAAAGTTTTATTTCTCTGTTTGACACGGAAGGTGAGAGAGCCCAGCCTAACCTGCTATTTAACCCATCGCGGGGGAGAAGAAACGGATTCACTCTTTTCCTGTTGGCATTAGCACGAAAGTGAATGCAAAAACTAACCCGGAATTTGAAATCGGCTCGTCAATTTCAAATTCCGCGCTGCTATCAGTTACAGCAGCCGCACATGTTACTGTGGCGAAATAATTAATTTTTAGAACGTATCAAGTAAAAGAGTAAAAAATGTCTTGGAATTATGTATACTTTAGTTGATAAGAAATACAACGAAATTCAAATTTTTAAACCAACCAATATCTTCGCGTCCCTAAATTAAAGGATGTCACCACACCGCAACACATACTTATATATATATATATATATATATATATATATATATATATATATATATATATATATCAGTTTTATTAAAACAACTGATTTAGCTTCTTAGTCAATTTTTCTTGTATTTGTACAAGTATTTTTAGTAGTTGTGAGTTCAATACCTGGCTGTGGCAGTGGTGAACAAAAAATTGGAGAGTTGAGAGAGAGAGGCATGGCACGTAAAACTAGAACAATCTACACCGGTGGACGAAATAAAGGGTTCAGTTCGAAATTCCAATTACCTGAAGAAGGCCGGAGGGTGCAACAGCCAAAACGTCGTGAACATGACAATAAAGATGAGGACAACAGTCCGATCAATGTAAATAAGTATTTCTGAAAAATAAAATGTGTGAAAACTCTCCAAACGTGTCCATAGTTGATATTATTGGGTGTTGACTTTTTCTTTTTTTATTATCAATGCTTCCATTATTTTTAGCCGTTTTCTTTAAATCATTATAGATACACATATAAAATCTACATATTTAGTTAAAAATAAAAAAGAACATTCTTAATAATGGCTAATAGAATAGCCGAAAGCGCTCGGATATATAGAAGCTTTGGACAGTTTAGACAGTTTATGTCAAGAAAAAGATACTTGTACGAATGCAATAAAATCGAATAAAATGCTTAATCACAGTAACTTGTCAGTCGATTTTAACAAAACTTGTATAAAAGAGGGACTGCTGTCCAAATACACGATAATACATACAAAACACACATAGATATCATATATATATATATATATATATATATATATATATATATATATATTCATTACACGTTTCATTAAATAATATAGACAAGTTTGTCTATTTATTTTATGTAAATTCTTGATAACGTCTAATAAGTTTAATAATATTATCATTGAACGTTCAATGAAATGTTACAAAACTTATTAGATTTTTATGAAAAGAATTTGGATAAAAATAAATAGAAAACTTGTCTATATTATTTAATGAATGTGTATATATATATATATATATATATATATATATATATATATATATATATATATATATATATATATATATATTAGTTGGCAGAGAAATAAGGCGAGTGAATTTTAATTATATCTCATTCCATATAATTTTCCGTTAAGATATCTATGGTTGTCACAAAATTGATCTTTCCTAATTTAGGGGTTTAGTATTACTGGATAAATAAGTTTTGACTTTATCAATTTACTTTTATTTCATCTTTTGGTAACGTACTAACACTGTGTATCGGGTTTAAGTTTATAAGTTTAACAAGTACGTTTTATCTTTGATTCTGTTTAATGATTTTTCTATGTTAAGAAAGAAAGCTTATATTGATAAAAAGGAGGAAATAAAGAACGGAGGATAGAAAGAAGGGTTATAATGAAAAAAAAAAGAAAGAGAGAAAGAAAGATTATGTTGTAAACGGACGAAATAAATATTGGATGAAAAAAAAGAAAGAAAAAGAGAAAGAAAGATTATGTTGTAAACGGACGAAATAAATATTGGATGAAAAAAGAAAGAAAAGAGAAAGTAAGATTATGTTGTAAACGGACGAAATAAATATTGGATGAAAAAAAAGAAAGAAAGAGAGAAAGAAAGATTATGTTGTAAACGGACGAAATAAATATTGGACGAAAAAAAAGAAAGAAAGAGAGAAAGAAAGATTATGTTGTAAACGGACGAAATAAATATTGGATGAAAAAAAAGAAAGAAAGAGAGAAAGAAAGATTATGTTGTAAACGGACGAAATAAATATTGGATGAAAAAAAAGAAAGAAAAGAGAAAAAGATTATGTTGTAAACGGACGAAATAAATATTGGATGAAAAAAAAGAAAAGAGAGAAAGAAAGATTATAAGTTTAAACGGACGAAATAAATATTGGACGAAAAAAAAGAAAGAAAGAGAGAAAGAAAGATTATGTTGTAAACGGACGAAATAAATATTGGATGAAAAAAAAGAAAGAAAGGAAGTTTATACGAAAATTAGTCGAAAGAAGGCGAAAAATAAAGAAATCTTGAAAAAGGACAAAATAAAGAGTTGATATATTGAAAAAGTGTAAAAGAAAAAAGGTTCTAATTAAAAGGGATAAAGGAAAGAAATAGTGAGAGAAAGGTTATAATGAAAAAGGGCAAAAGAAAGAAAGGTTATAAAAAAAATAAAAGATAGAGAAAGCTAATAATAAAAAGGGAAAACAAAAGCGATGAAGAATGGTAATATTTCAAAAGGGCAAAATAGATATATAAAGAAAGGTTATAAGGTAAAATGGCAAAGAAAGAAATTTGAAAGTAAGGTTATATAGAAATAGAGAAAACGAAAGAAAGAAAAATGTTTATAGTGAAAAGTGTTAAAGGGAATAAAGAATGAGATAAAGGTTATAATGAAAAAAAATGTTATAAGGGCAAAAGAAAAAATGAAAGAAAGAAAACTCATAATGAAAAAGAGAAAAAGAATGGAAAAAAAATCGTCTATTTTGTTAATGGTCCTTTTTACTTAACCTGACTGAATTTCCTTTAAATGTTGTGGAAAATGAAAATAAAGAAAAATAACAAGCCGGTTATACGGGGTAGGCGGCCCGAGTACAAAGACATGAAAGAAGACAAGTCTATGAGTGTGTATGTCTGTAGGCCGTTGAGTGTGTGTCTATATTACTATAAGCACATATCTACATGTAAGTATGTACATGTTTCACTCTTCGAGTATGTATGTTCTTGTATGTGTATGCACTTGTGTGTGCGTGTGGGTGTTTGTGTGTATACATGTTCATATTTGTATGTCTGTCTATGTGCGTGTATAAGTGAAAGGGAGAGAGAGGCAAAAAAATTAAAAAAACAGGGCATTGCATTGTTTTGCTTTTTAACAAAAGTAAAATTCTTCCTCTCAGGAAAATTAAAAAAAAATAAGTGTACGAGAGGCGACAAAATAAACAGAATTGTAATCAAAACAGAACAAATGGCAGATCCAAAAATGTGGTCCTACTCGTAGGTGTAATAGTAATAGCTAGGATTTACTAGACTTGTTATTGTTATTAATACGACTATTTCTATTACCATTATCTTATAATTCTCCTTATTCCTTAATTAGTTAGCACGTACGTTACATCCTGTCAATACATCAGATAAACAATGAACCATTCCTGTTCGATTGCGAAGATAGACGGAAGAAGGCTCTGTTTGGTTTTAGGGAAAATAAATAAATAAATAAATAAATAAATAAAGAAAGAAAGAAAGAAAGAAAGAAAGGAAAATAGAGAAGGCGATAACACTCATGAGTTTAACGTCTATTTTAGTGAAATGAAAAATCTTGTCAATTTTAATCTGTTCATTTGTACCCTCTTACTTCTTTAAACAATGACCTGCATTTATATTCAAGATTATTATTATAATCTGTCTATATTTCTGAGACGAGGTATTGTAACTATTTACACTGTTTACGTCGTTTGGACTGTTGTCCTCATCTTTATTACCATATTTACGACGTTTCACCTGTAGAAGGCGGGTGCATAGAAAGACCGAAATGTCGTGAATATGGCAATAAAGACCAGTACAACAGTCCGAACGATGTAAATAGTGTAAATATTATTATAATATTTTGTTGAAGTTTTTAAGCTCAAATATTTAACGAGGCATTACGATAATTTCTACTTGTATTTTATAGTCGTGGAACTCACAGAGAGCTTATTCAGCCATTAACGCAAGTATTAAGATTCGTCAGAAAATTAAAATAGCTAAAACGTTAAAATTTTCACGAGTATTTCTGGTTATTATTATTAGTTAAATATTTGCCTTTTGATATCGGTGGTTAACATTCGATGCCCAGTCTCTTCAAATTTACAGCTTTGAGTCGACTTCAACTCTGCTTCTTTCTTTAATCTGTTTCTTTCAGTTTTATTGAACGCATATTCGGGACCCTACCAAGCTGTACAGTGATATATTATTACGTTCAGTATAGTTCATTTGTCACGCATTACTTTCGCTCGACGTTGTGAAATTAAACCTGTCTTTGACCTCTTTTAAACTTACACTTTTATTTGTTGAAATGGTTACACCCTCATGGTTCGGTAAATCTGTTTAAATTTCAAAGTTCCAAAGAATCTTTTGCTTTTTCTTTTATCCAAGACAATTTGTGATTGATAATGATATCATTTACCTACATTGTTGAATCCAAATTGTTTGCACAATTCCTAGCTGATCACTATAACTGCCCACTCGTGTTCTTCTAAAATTCTTTTTCGGTTAATTTGACTTTTTTTCTCTGAATTCAAATTTTCTATATTCCATATTTATTATTTATTATATATCCTCTCCGATTCTTAGATGTTTAGGTCGGGTGGTGATGGTCATCTCAGCTCCTGTCTTCCGTGCATGGGCTGTTCCAAGTCTCCTTGATTACTCCCAATTATGTCAGGTATCAAAAAGACGTTCTGCAGAGCAAAAGGATTCTTAGAAGTAGACCGGATGCCCCAACCACAAAAGGGACAACTTAAGCTGTTGCTTGGTATATCTGTATTTTGGCCTGCCCCACCTTCACGATGTTCTTATCCTAAGGTACTACATCAGGATCCATGGCCGATCTTATGCGCAAGGGGGATATCAGGGCGATTTCTCTCCAAACGCTTGTCAGTTAAAATTGTCGTATCCTATCTTAGCTTGCTTACTTATTCTCGACTACTGACTTGTACCATTTCTCTGCGCACTCGAAATCATACTTACTACATAGTTCCCAATGTATTCTGAAGGCTACTTTGTCATGGAATATTATTGTTATTATTGATGCATGTATATGTTTACTACAAATGTCCAATGGTCATCATTGACGATTGAGAACTAAGAAGTCATCACTAATATTCTGCACCTTCCTTAGTATCATCGCAGTCAATGGTTGAGAGCATTAAAACGGTCTTTAGTGAATTTGGAGACATAATAATTGTTAGTTCAATTTCTGGACCGTTAGATAGTACAGATACGAACCCAATAGAAACGGGACTAGCAAATTAATTAAATAATACGAGATATGCCTAGACATTGACAACAGAATGAGAACAGATTGTATGAAGGGTTCTGTACAAAATTTCATGAAAGTTACCAAAATTTACAGACATCTGAAGAAAACTATAGGGCACAAAGACTGAAACGTTGCTAATAAGAATGAGGACAATAGTGTGACTATAAATAATGTAAATGTAATATAAATAACTATGGCAGAGAGATTTGTATAGTTTCAGTAATTCATTTCATTTTCATCTCATCCGATATCGATTTTTTTTACCATAGTTTCAAGTGCACCTATTCCTATGGTCATAATTCAAACTTCTAGACAATAATCCATATCTCTCTCAGCCGCCTGGCAAAATTCTGGTATTTCGCTAATTTCTTACTCTCGTTCACGTTTGCTAAGTAGCCCTCCACCTTGTCATCTTGCATTCTTTGGAGGCCTGCTTATTATATTCACTGATTATATGGTTTACTGTTGGTTCGTAATGGCGCTATCTACTTTTTTATGCGATAATGTGGGGTTCTCTTTCTCTCTTCAAATGTCCTCCGCGTAGCCATGTTCTTAATCTTTTTTCGCGACATTTTCTCTGTTTTTAAATCTTAAAATTTTCTACTTTACTTATTGTTTCACACTGGCTTTACTGCTACTTCGCTACTTAGCTATATTTTCTCCTGAAGCAACAAACTACATATTTTCATGGTAACAAAAATCTTGATAATTAAGCATTAATTTTTTTTTAAATTTTCTAACTAAAGTTAAATTAAGCGAGTTTTCACAATCACTATATTGGTCAATGAAAATTACAAAACGTCAGTAGTTAAAAATTAAAGCAAAAATTAATGGAAGAGAGGTTGTTTTTATAAAATATAAATAAATGCCTTACTGATAATTTTACTATAGAAATTCTTACAGACAATTTTACTCGACCGAAATTCTTGTCAATGAAATGTACTGCAAATTAGAAACAAAGGAATTGTCAATGGTCAGGAATTTAAGACCAACGTTGCTGACAAAATATTTTTATTATCATATATACTAATTTTCATTTTTTGTTGCAGCTGTGCTTTCTTATGGGGAAACGTCTTACAATAGTGTATTATATGACAGAAAGGATAGGGAAAAAAAAGCACTACAAACAAAAATTTTGAAATAAAAATTAAAGCAAGAGTCGCGTCTGAAATTAGAATTTAGGAAAAAAAGAAACCGGTTCAAAAGTCAGTTAAAAACAATTTTTTTTTTAAATTAAGAAAAATTGAAATGACATGTCGTTCTTAGGTAAACATGTTGATGTATCACATTGCTGATGTGGTGCGATTGTAAAGCGGGAATGTAATTCCTTTATATAAACTGATAAATTTGATAAGTTATGAACAAATGATATTTATCAAGTAGATTGTCTTCATCAGGCATCATATGTGTGAGAAAGACAGTAAAACATGAAATAAAGAGGAGAAATTGAAGAGAAAGAAAAGAAAGAAATGTAGGAGGAAAGAAAAGAGACTAAAAACAGGATAAGTAAAAAGAAGCTGGAAGAAAAAGAAAGTAACTAAAAATCGAAGAAGTCAGAGAAAGAAGCAACATAGAGAAAGGAAAGAGAAAGAGCAAAAAGAAAGAAAGAAAGAAAGAAAGAAAGAAGCGAAGAGGAAAAAGGAAAGCGTAAAAACAGAAAGCCAAAATAAAGAATGATAAAGAGAAGGAAAATAGAAAATGAAAAAAAGAGGCAGAATAAACTGGGGATGAGAAAGAAGACAAAAACAAAAGAAAGATGTGAAAGAAAAATGGTAAATGGAAGGAAAACAAAAAAAAAAGAAACATAAAGAAAGAGAAGATTACAAAGAAAGAAAGAAAGAAAGAAAGAAAGAAAGAAAGAAAGAAAGAAAGAAAAAGAAAGAAAGAAAAAGAAAAATTGAAAATAGAGAAAATAAAAAAGATGAGAAACAAAGATCGGTGTTGGAAGGAAAATGACAAAAAAAAATAAAAATAAAGGAAGAGAGAGGATAAAAAATAGAAAGAAAAAAGAAAGAAAAGTAAATGAAAATAGAGAAAAAAAAATGAAAAACAAAGATGGGAGTCGGAAGGAAAACAATAAAAAGAAAGAAAAATAAACTAACAGAGATGATAAAAAATAGAAACAAAGATCGGTGTCGGAAGGAAAACGACAAAAAAAAATAAAGGAAGAGAGAAGATAAAAAATAGAAAGAAAAAAGGAAGAAAAGAAAGTAAAAAGGGAGAAAATAAAAGATGAGAAACAAAGATGGATGTCGGAAGGAAAACAGCAAAAAGAAAAAAATAACTTGCAGAGGAAAAATATAAATTGAAATAAAAAGGAAATTGAAAAATGAAACGTAAGAAAGAAATTGAACGAGAAAGAATCAAAGATGGGAAAAGAGAGAAACAGTAGAAAACAGAATATAATAAAAAAGATGAAAAGAGAAGAATAAGCTGAGAATGCGAGGAGCGGACACAAGGAGTGAAATATAGGTGAGAAACGAAGAAGGAAGAAAGAGAAGATGAGAAAAAACTGTAAAAGAAAAGGAAAGAGTAGAGAAAGAATATGCAATTGTATAGATGAAGTTAAGAATGGGCCATAAAAAGAAGATGCTAGGGAGAAAGTAAGAGTAAAATAGAAGTGAAAGGGAAGGAAAGAGAGAGAACGTCGCGAAAATAATGGGAAAAGAAAAAAATACCGTGTCTAAAGCAATGAAATGAAGGAAAATTATTTATTTAAAGAATGTTTTTCTCATTAGTGATGTCAATGGGAGACATATCAGATTTTTGTTTTCGATTTTGGTTAGGGACATTTTCTTTTTTTTAGAGTGTGAGGAGTTGATTAGTTAAATAAAGGTTAGTGTTAGGGCAAACCAAAATTGTTACGAGTCGATCTTTTGTAAGGAAAATCCTCATATGGTTAATATCAACCGGGATACTTTATTAACCCGTTGTTCAATTGGGCAATGATAACGTAAAAAAGCTACCGTATTTTCGAACCTATATCGCATACTTCACCTACCAAATAAAATGTTTAACTCCACGATATACTACGCTTATAGGGTAACCACTAACAGAAAGGTTTCCACGTGACCAAAGAATGAAAGATAGACGCATTAATAAAAACTGCCGATAATTAAAATATGTAAACCTGTAAATTTGAAATGCTTCTTGATTAACCCGTTAAAACTTACCGTGGCCATTAATGGATTATAGGTAAGAGCCTTTTACTAATACCGGATTTGTATAAACTTATAATTAATACAGTATCTTTTTAAAAATATAGAAACCTATAATTAACACCCGGTTTTTACTTTGATTTTATAATTAATACAAGATTGTACAGTGGGTACTAATGGATTAAGCTCGATTTAGTCAATAACCAACTATAGTGTATAAACAATGACTTTGGGCGAAGCAAATCTTATTAAAATTTTACGAGAGAGTTCTAAGGTTGACAATGGCTGTAATAGAAATGTTCTGTTATTATATTTTAATTGTCACCCGTGTCACAAATAAGATCAGTAAAAAAAGCTTGGAAAGAGGACCCCTATAGTAAACTTTTATTTAGTAAATTCACTTCACATACGTAATTGCTGTTGTAGTGAATTTGATCCGGAATAGGTAACACACGACTGTCATTTTCCACCGTCATAAAATGGGTCGGTATCTAATTTCTATCCTATTGGTTCTATCTGGCAATTAGTATAGCCAAACTATTAAAAATCCAAATGAGATTCCATCGGTACATTATTTATCTCCCATAAGTTTCATATGGCAATTAGTGTAACCCCATGAGAATCCACCGATAAATTATTTGTCTCCAATAGTTCCTCCGGTAATAGAGTAGCCTCATTACCACTTATTCAAATTAGACTCCATCGGTACAATATTTATCTTTCACTGGTTCAATCCGGCAATTTGTCTGCCCTGGTTACCACTACTTCAAATAAGATTTCCTTTCTAAATTATTTATCAGTCTAATCTCACTACTACCAAACCAAATTAGACTTTATCGGTATATTTATTTATCACCTTCCGGTTTCCTCCGTCAATTTCTTTAACCCCATAACCACCACACCAAATCAGACACCATACCTGTAGGTATTAGCTTAACCCAAGCGTGTATTACGTATGGCACTTAACTAAGTGCCATACGTGATTCACGCTTGGGCGATCATGTCTCTTTCGTTTTATGACTGACTAGGCAGACCATTTTCCTTTAGTAGGTTGCCATTTCTTTTTAAGAAAGACTAGTTGTCGGACAAGACTAAAGGACCCAGTTTGTCCTGCTATTTAACCCATAGCTGGAGAAATAATAGACGGATTTATACATTTCACAAGCGTAAGTGAATATAGGGAACTCGAATAGAATTTGAACTCAGTTCTCCGATTTTTCATTTCAAGGTGACATCCATTACACTACAACGTACATCCCAACAAAATTTCCTAAATAAAACTTACTTTTATTTGTCTACAACAATTTCTCTCAGGCAATTATTCTTATCCCGCTAACGTAAACCGAAATACGACTTCATCGGTAAATTATAAATTTTAGTCTAATTGCACTACTCGATTCCCTAATAAAACTGCATGAATTCATTATTTATCTCATATCGTCTTACTTTTATCAGTTCATGCGACAGAACTACCAGCATAACTAGTAAGATTTTGTCAGTATTTTAACTTCCTGCTGTTCCCTTTGACAAATTTCTCTTTTTGTTAATTATTTTCATCTCTCATTGACACTAATTGGAAATATATCGTTATATCAAACTCGAAGTGGACTAAGTAGATTTTTACTCTGCTTAATTTAGTCTTGTATGAGACCAAATAAGTAAACGATTGTGTTGTATAGGTTTGTCAAGTGGAAAGCGCCTGCCTGTTTTAAATATCAACATTCGGAATCCGAGCTTTATTGAGACTAAAATTCTGATCACTGACGAAAGAAGCTTTTTCTTATCTAACACTGAAACTAACAAATGAGGAAATTCAATTATCTGATATCTGTTAATAATAAGGAGCAGAAAGCAACGCAGATATTCGAAGGCACACAGGAATAATGAAATATACTTAGAAAAAGTAGTAAGTATTAAGGGATCGAAAAATAAGGTTAGACGTTGAATAGGGATACAGCAATCTTTGCCTTTGTAATCTCCGATATGACAGAGAAAGCTGAACAATTTCGTCACAAATAAAGAAAATAAAAACAAACAAAAAAAAACTTGAGGCAACGAACTTGAGGCAAATGTGGTACTACTGACGAATGTTGAGCATATCATGGGCAATGCACGTGACAAATGAGGAAGTTTTACGGTTGATAAGGACTCTAAAGTGAATTTTGCTTGCAAGCAGCAAGAAACAGTTGAAATTCTTTTGGGCACATCGTGAAAAAAGAAGTCTTACAGAAGGTAAGAAAAACAGAAGAAAGTAGCATTAAACTATTAAAAAAAAATTTATACAAATGTAAGGAGAAATAAGTACCACAAAAAAGTGTATTAAAGGATAAAATATTAAGGCGGAAAGCTGTGAAGAGACATGATCGCCTACGTCCCAAAGGGAGACAGCACAATGAGAGAGAGAGAGAGAGAGAGAGAGAGAGAGAGGAGAGAGAGAGAGAAGAGGGGGGCAGAATACAAGAAATCGGTACTAAGAAAGCTAATTGAAAAATTGTTAAAATTTGTGCAGTTGTTAAAATGTATATGTTTACTATATTTTAAAAATAATTAAATTACTATATAAGTTATTGACATTTCCCCACTACTTCGAATAAAAGGTTAGGAAGGAAACTCCCATCAGTACTGGAAAGAACGATAACAGTTACTTGACTTGAGAGACCTATTTTCTCCAAAAACTGTTTTTTTTAAAGAAATATTTTATAAGTTACAACCGACAATATCACTGACTGCTTGTCAATGAAAGTTTCCTCACAAGGAAATGGTTAATATTACCATTACAATTATCATATTTAGTTTAAAGCAAAGAGAAGTTAAAAGAAGCAAATTGTGCTTCTAGTCTCTTGGAATCCTGTATATGATGAGAAACCCTGGCCTATATCTTGTTTCGAACACTGACTAATGTCACTGCTATTAACCCTTCAAGCAAACCTACTAAGTCCGGCATTGCTGTGAGATATTCAGTAAGGTTCAAAATCACAATATTAGCGCATTGCTCTGCGAAGACGATCTTATTATTCATCATTCCACTAACAAACCTTTATCTATCCTCTTTAACTTTTATCTTTCATACATATCGGACACGTCATTCATCATTATCGTTTTAACAATAATCCTTTATTGAGTCCTGTATTTTGTGAATTTTAGCATAAAAACAGAGGCCACTTAGTCGCAGAAAGAGAAAGATGTTTATTAAAGGTGTATATAACATTTGAAAAGTTACACAAATTTTCCAAGCCCATTTTGATTAACGTTTTTCACATGATGATTACTGACAGTTGGCGAGGTGCATCGAATTTAATAGCGGGTTTGGGATACTTGAATATTCAAGTGTGCATATACATAACAAAAATACATGCATTCACATTCATATATTTGTCTGTGCGTAGTTTCTGCTTCTCTTTAAAATAACTGATGCAGAATAGGAACACATTTCATAATGTAAAAATACCCTATCTATCTATCTATCTATCTATCTATCTATCTATCTAGCTAGCTAGCTAGCTGGAGAAAATTCTCAGTCCGACCAAAACGCCGATTTCCATGTCCATTCCTGTCTGTCTATCAATCCGTTCATATCAGTTTGTCATTTTATATCTATCTATCTATCTATCTATCTATCTATCTATCTATCTATCTATCTATCTATCTATCTATCTATCATGTTAGAGTTTTCGGCCTGACCAAGAAGCCCTCATTACCAACGAAAGATTTTTGATATTTGGTCAGATTATGAGAAGTGAGGTGGCTGAGAAGTTTTCTCATAAGTATGTTCATACTTGCTCATAGGTATGTTTTCTATCTTACTTTCTGTCTCAGTTCATAACGTTCATATTTATATTAGTCTGTTTATATCTATCTACCGTAATCCGTTCATATCTATCTATCTATCTATCTATCTATCTATCTATCTATCTATCTATCTATCTGAACCTGTTCATATCTATCTATCTATCTATCTATCTATCTATCTATCTATCTATCTATCTATCTATCTATCTATCTGTATGTCTGTCTCGGCCATTTTATATTCATGTTCGCCCGTTCATATCTCTCTCAAATACAGAAAAACACAAGTAATAAATTTTTTTTCTTCAGCGTAATTCTATTTCATTGAGCATCTTCAAATCCACGGGGCATACGCCGTCCCACTGTACAATGTATTAATATAACTAATAAATGAATAAAAAATACTTTAATTTTTTTTTATGTCATCAGTTTCTTTTTTACCGACAGACGTGAGTAGTAAGTTGATATTTACAAAATGTTTGCTGTCATAGCCTTGTGTCAGCTATAGCTAAGCTTAATAAATATTTGTTCTGCTTGAAAAGGTAGATAGTTGTATATCACACACACACACACACACACACACACACACACACACACACACACACACACACACACATATATATATATTCATGTAAGTATGGATTTTGTATGGATTTTATTTTGGGCTTTTTAAGTTGTGCAATGAATGTATGTGTGTGTTTTCTTTCATTAGGAAACTGTTTTCCCACAAATGTCACAGGTCAGTTACTGTTGACTTGACGTTAATCCCCTTGGTCTGTACAAAGAAATCTTCGAGTCGAAGAATGATTGTTAGTAAATGTAAATTTCTTCCGTCTGCATAACCGACAGTCACCCCGTGTATCCGAGGAAACGCTTTTCCTAATTTTGGCCCGGTTGTCTACGACCTATCCAGTAAGGCGGGATGACGTAAATAGTAAATAACAGAATTAAGTGAAAGAAGTGTCCCATCGCCAAATCCTTACATGTCTTGCACAAATCTATTTTAAGTTATTTGTGTCGTTACTAAAGAGGTTTTTCGACGTATCTTCTGTTATGTTGTATAATGTTTTGCTTGATAAGCATTTATTCTTCCAATTTGATGACATACATAAACCATGTAAACAAGTGTCACCTAAATAAGACACAGGTCACTTGTCAATTAGCAACATAGACATGTCATGAATTTCATCGTAAGGATTCTATCTATCTATCTATCTATCTATCTATCTATCTATCTATCTATCTATCTATCTATCTATCTATCTATCATACATACATATGATTTTTGTGTCAAACGTGTAACTATGTGGCCTGTTCTGTGACCGAGATTGTTGTGTATTTGTATGCAATTGCTTCTAGGTCTCACCAGAAATGGCGATTACATGAATAGTAGTCGACGACTACTGGGCGAAACGTTTTCCCGAAATTGTTTCTTTGTGTATATGTGCCGTGATGACTCCACATTATTAAAAATTGGTGAAAAACATCTCCGAACCCCAATTATAGTGAACTAAGATTAGAAAATATTTCAACTCAAACAGATCGTTAACATCTTTCCAAGCTTCCAAACATCCTATAATTATAATACAATCATCTCTCTCTCTCTCTCTCTCTCTCTCTATATATATATATATATATATATATATATATATATATATATATATATAGTGTAAGTGAATGACAAAATGAAAAAATTATTAAGACGTTTCGTTCTGAGAAAGAACTTCTTCAGACTGATAACGTTTTTATTAATAGAATGAGTTTATATATATATATATATATATATATAATTCTCAAAATGTGTGCGTGTGTATGCGTGTGTGTGTGTGTGTTGTTTATGCGTTTCCACAGTTTTCATCCGTTTTCGATGAAATGTTTTTGTTTGATAGAGAATTCTTCAGTGCCGGTTTTGACTCCAAATTGGCTAAGAAAATTAAAACCTTGAAAAATTGAAAAAACTGATTTTTTACACTTTGCGCAAAAAATCAAAGGTAAAATTTAATGTCTGTAAAAAAACAGCGTACAATGAATTCAGAGAGTTTAAAACTAACGTAAAAGATTATTAGAATTATAAAAAAAATTATATTATAAATAAAAATTATTGTACATTATTATTATAAACGTCCATAGAAGAGGTGCCCTCCTTGCAAGATTGAGAAAGCAAAAACGGCCATCCCTCATTCAAATTGTTACCCCCCCCCACCATTTGGGGATGTGACTCAGTTGTACCCAATTGTTGTTACTAATATTGATTATATTGCTAGTATACTGCTAGTATATAAAAAGAGAGAACGCTGTGGTGGTGGGGAGAGCTAAACGACGGTTGCAGTTTACATTGAATACCTTTTTTCAAAATAATTTCGATTTAAGAACGCAGTTCTGATTAAACGTGAAAATAATGTATTAATGTATTAGTTGGGTATTTTTGTTTAGCGGCATATCATCTTCTATAGTTTAGTTAATGCCGAAATCTAAATATTTTGTATACAATTTTTTCGTGGGGGAGACAATAATAATTTTAGTGATACGGATCTTACTAATTAACCCATAGCTGAAGAGAGAGGAGGTGGATTCATATTTTACGAATGCAACGGGAATTGGAACCCGGTTTTTCGATTAAAAATTCCAAGCCATTATCCATAACACCACACGCACATCGAAGCCTATAGAAACTGGTATTCCAAAGCGGTTACCCACTATGATGTACTCTTGCGTCGTCTTCGATATTTGATGGTTCAAAAATTCAGTTCCTAGAGCAAAACAGTCAGATTAGCCACACACATGATTTGATTATAGTAGTGAAGTTTTTTTTAGCCTGGTACTGAACTCACAACTCCTTGGATCTAATCACTGGATCTAACCAATGCCTTTATCCACTCAGCCATGTGTCCTTGGGGATACAGCAGTGGTGAACCGAAACTTGGAGAATTGAGTTAAAGGGAAATAACTGAGACATCTGGAAAAGGCATGGCACGTGGAACTAGAACAATCTACCCCGGTGGATGAAATAAAGGGTTCGGTTCGAAATTCCAATCACCCGAAGAAGGCCGGAGCGTACAGCGGTCGAAACGTTGTAAATACGGCAATGAAGATGAGGATAACAGTCCGAACAATGTAAATAATGTAAGTAATCGTATACCTAATATCAGAGATATAGACATATGTTTTTTCTATTTTTTTTATTGAATGAAAATAAAAAAAAAACAGCGTAAACACGTCATATGTGACTGGACAACGAAGACAGCGAATACGACGAAGGCTGACAACATAGATGAAAGTGTTATGATGCCTTTTGCATTGTTTAGGGATCATTTGCACCCAATTTTGAACACCATGTATCCTAATAACGAAAGCTTATTTCATCAGGATAATGCAACATGTCATCGATGTCAAGCTGCCTCGAATTGGATTGAGGAGCTTTCTGGAAGATTCCAACAAATGTTGCGGAAACATTTACCCTTCATGTGTCCAATCGAACATTTGCCATATTTATCCACGCATAATACACATTTTCTGAAATTTTTAAGCTTAAAAATCTGCTTTGCTTTTAAAAACTAAATATTCATTTTTTTTATATGACCGAAAGTAACTGATATCTATTGTTCAAACTACAGGGTGTCCCACAAAAAAAAAAAAAATAATAATTTAGATTTACTACATGATGAAAAAAATTAACTGACATATAAAAAATTAACTATATATTTTACTATATGAATGAACTAAAAAAATTAACTAACATATAAATTTTTAAACCATTTGTTTTAATGCAAGGTGATTGTTCTCTTTAAGAAAGAACATCCAACTAGGGGACTAAAAATGCCAAGAAATTCCGTGTTCTTTTGTTCGATAGCTAAAAATCAGTTTACTGATTTTGCAGCTAAGCTTTGCTTTTGTTTCAAATAACTGTAACAAATATACCAACAATAAACAGAAAATTTCGTGTTTATTTTTGTTTGTTTTGTGAGGCACCCTGTAGCTAATGTATAACAAAGACTTAGAACCGTTAAACAAACACTGTATTTGTTTCTTTCTATTTATTTATTTATGAAGAAATATAGTCTTGAGGTGTGCTATATTTATGGGATAAAGTGCTCAATATCAAAGATAGAGCGTGTGTAAATATAAAAGTGAACATAGAAGTCAACACTTAGAGGCGACAGACTGTTTTATGCTAGATGCAATCGTCAGGCCTGACGATTGCATATAGCATGAAACAGACTGTCGCCTCTAAGTGTTGACTTTATGTTCACTTTTATATTTATTTATTTATATATATATTTTACTATTCACGTAGATATTAAGTACATTATAGTCAGCTTCACGATTGTCTTTGTCAAAGACAGACATCATAACACTTTCATCTATGTTGTCAGCCTTCGTCGTATTCGCTGTCTTCGTTGTCCAGGAGTCATCTTGTCCTTCCTGAAAAAGGATGCCATATTCACTAACGCACAGTGCAACATTCTTTTCAGTGACTTTGCTACGATAGTTTCAGGGATGATGATTTTCTTTTGTGCTTCCGCTAATCGCTGGAATGTATTTTCATTTATGAATATTTTTCAACTCGTGTTAGCTTCTTTTCGCTTCAAGCTGGCTGCATTTTTCAGATAATTTCGTCAGTTTGCTCCAAAAACTGTTTCTAAAAAAGTAATGATTCTTTTAATTTATTAATCCGACAGAATCTTTCACTTAAACGTTATTTTTAGTTGATACCCATATTTGAGTAGACTCTCCATTTATTTATTAAACAATACCTTTATTTATTTTCGTTTACCGGTTTGAATATTAGAGAAATCTCACTAAAGAAAAGATCATCAACGGTTACCCTGCTAGTGGGGTTGCAGGTTCGAATCCTGTCGAAGGGCGCATCTTTTCTTTAATAAGATTTCTCTAATACACAGGCCGGTCGACTAAAATAAATAAATATGTTGTTTAATAAATAAACAGAACGTCTACTCAAATATGGGTATCCATTAAAATAACGTTTAAGTGATAAAATCTGTCGGATTAATAAAAAAAATATTCAGTCGTTTTTGGTTTTACTAGCATGAAGTCACAAGTCATCGTGACTAAGAGTTTGAGTATAGTGGCCTTATTCAGTTACTGATCACACCAGATTATACCCTCTCCCTCAGAATCTGTAACTGAGGCCCGCTCAGCATAGTTTTGTGGGTTGGCTTTGTGGGCGTCGAAAAACGTGCCATACTAGCGAACAGGCATACTACAAAACGAGTAACTATCTATTATATTAGTTGGTACGAGTTCTAGCTGATGAATGAGTAGCTAGAAACTTTCTATAATGTACTCTAAAATACAGACACTATTAAATATGTACCCATCAACAACAAAGTTTTAATATTTTTTATTTACATTTAAATGTTTTTAATCTTTTTCCTCTTTCTTTCCGGTCTTGACGCGTATGTAATAAAACTTTTTCTCTATGATGAAATTGCGTGGAAATCGAGAACTCTTTATGACCAGACCGACAAAAAAATGACAGCAAAAATAAATAAATAATGTACTCTGTTCGTAAAGCACAGAGGCGGATAGGACGTTTCATTTTGTAGACGAAAATTTGTTTGTCTAAGACATTCTGCCTCTCATTATTGAGAAGTGCGTGGGTGGATCAGTGATAGAGTTTACAAGAATTGGTGTCCGACAATTTGAACCTTGAGAAGGTGAGAGATACGAGCCTGAAGAAGTGCATCGCCATATTTAGTTTTCTCTTTGAAAGAAGAAGAAGAAGAAGAAGAAGAAGAATTGTCGCTTTTGCCGGGAAAGAAACGAGATACTAAACTACCTTGTAAGTGAATCAAGGAGCAACGATACAGTAAGGACAGTGATAAACTATGGATTTGGAAAACGATTTGTGTAGCTGCAGACATAGAGCTATCGCCTCTTCACAGTGACATCTGTCCCTAAGCATAAGTGTCATTTTCATCTCTTCCAGCCTAACCATCAACTTGTTGGGTGGGGGCTAGGATTTTCTCTCATCTAATTAAGATTCTACAGTACAAGAACTTAAGAGAATATAAAAGAAAACTAAAACATCCTATTAGTCCACAAGCAGGCAAAAGTAATATGTACATATTTATATTATAGTTAAATTCATTGTGACTTGTATTTTTGTGTGTAGCAATGTTCTGTTTATGCATTCTATGTTTTTTTCTTTGTCTATTTATTTCTATGGTGTTGAAAGACTGTAAATATATGAGCTTGTAATAAAACATTAAAAGGAAACGTTTTATGGCTTCGGGAAGTACAATTTAGGATCGACCATACAAATAAATAATAGCAACACAAACCAGAAACCTGCTTAAGAAAAATCCAAACTGTAAAATACAAGCAACATCAAGTCTGGTTGTTGTGAATAAGGAAAGTAGAATCTGTCCGATTGTAGATGTAGTTTTGATCTCAAGTTGAACAGGCAGGAAAGCATAAATAAACCTCTTGCGGGATCGGAGCTGTGAAACATAAACTTTAGAGCCTTGCTTTATAATAATGGCTATATTTGGAAGTGTTTCAATATCAATAATGGCGATATTACATAAGCTGGAGATTCGAAGAAAGTTTGAGGTTGCACAAAACATGATAGTGCTGATCTCTGCCGGGTTACTGATGAAGGTACTTGGGATTTTAGAATAATTGTAGTCACTTGTGATAACCATCAAATGATTGTCCATCATCACACGCCATTCTTATACCGAGGAACACAAATACACTTTTAAAACGTTTGACGACTAAAGAACTATGTAACAGTGATTTATTGACAGCTTCATGTTTGGGAAATTTAAGTGAAGGGAACATAACTGAAACAAATGACATGACAAATAGAATGTGAACGCCTTTTTGACATAATTTTTTAAACTACCAAGTAAACTTAAAAATGTAAGAAATCATTATAAAAAATCTAATATTTTATTGAATTTTATGTACTTTATTTTTATAGTCTAACTTAAGAAGATGCTTGTTGAGAAAATAATTTAAAAAATGACCAATGAATTTTGAATTTATTTTCGGTACCTCTTATTTTCTGATACTTGGTGTTGCCGGAAGATGAAAAAAAATCATATGTATATTGCTAAGTTGTGGACAACGCATTTTGGCACAGGTGCAACAGCAAGAGTTACGGGAAGATGTATAAAATAGTGGGATGTTTTATCTGGAGTTTTCCTTCTCCTATATTGGCTCTCACTGAAGGCAAGTGAACCCAGTCTACCTTGCCATTTAAATCATAATTGAAGAGAGATGGATTCAGGTGTTTTTCCAAAGGGTTCAGTGTGAAGTGAACGAAACACACACACACACACACCCACCCACCCACACACACATATATATATATATATATATATATATATATATATGTGTGTGTGTGTGTGTGTGGTTGTGTGTGTGTGTGTATTATCAAACGTCTTAGCATTGACAAGGTCCGGGGAATTTATCCCGGGGGCGAAATGGACATAAAAATAGGGTTCAATTGAGTTTCATTTTTATGTAATTCATATATATATATATATATATATATATATATATACATGAAATGAGTGCTGAAGGCTCCTCAGCAAGGCTGACATTCCAAAATCTGACTAAATATACACAATGTTTCGACCTTCTTCAGGTGATTGGAATTTCGAACCGATTGTTCTAGTTCCACGTTCCGTGCCTCTTCTTGATGTTTTAGTTCACCACTGCTGTGGCCTGTGTTGGACTCACACCTCTTTGGGTCTAGTCACTGGATCTAGCCAACGTCTTTATCCACTAGACCATGTGGGCGGTGGACGAAATAAAGCGTTCGTTTCGAAATACCAATCACCTGAAGAAGGCCAGAGCGTACAACGACCGAAACGTTGTGAATATGGCAGTGAAGATGAGGATAAAAGTCCGAATAAGGTAAATATTGTAAGTAAACATTAATTCATAGCATTTTTATTGTATCTTTTTATATTTACATGTATTTTAATTAAAAAAAATACGTAAATTAGAAATTAATTGCGAATGGGATTAAAATTTGAGGTACAACTTACATAATTTCCTATGAGTTATTATATTCGATAGAATGCGCTTTTGATTAGTGCGTAACAAAAGACAAAATTTCTTTAGAAATACAAAGGACAAGAAATGGTGTAGAGCCATGATCGACAAAGTCATGAAGAGATACGGCATATAGAAGAAGATTCAAAAGTAATTATTTTTAAGACAAGAAAATCTTTCCCTACTTGAAAGAGATGCACAACACCATCTTTACAGACGACATTTCTTACTATAAAAAGTCTTGTGCCAGTCTAATCAATGCAAAAATAATATGTGTAAAAGGTCTGCATTTTTGTGCATTTTCTGTGGTGCCAGTTGTTGATGTTCGAACTCTGGAACAAAACGTGATATTCAAAGCAGGTCGTTTGGAAGATTGGCGCAAAAGAATCTTAACTCATTTCTTAAACGTTATATCTATATTAGATTATGTTAAACTTAGTTAATATTTGTAGACACCAACATCACTCTGTATTTTACTATTGACTTGGGTGCATATAAATATATTTATAATATAAGTCAGTTTTCATGCGATGTTTCAAACAGATGTAGGCTACTTATTTTTTTTTAACCAAGATGGTGAAGGGAAACTAAGAGAAGCGTTCGTAAACAAAGCACCGAACAGATACAGGAAGATAAAGAAGCAGAGAAATCAGAATGGTCGTTACAAAAAAATCATGCGTACCAAGGGAAGAACACCCCACCTCACCCAATATTGCTTAAGGAATTTTAATAAACCGGAAGAAACGGAAATATAAATTAGAGATCTATATCGCGAAGCTGTTAATGTTCTGAGATTCTACGCTTATAAAATAATATCGGTGGTGATGGTGGTGGTAGTAGTGGTGATGATGGTGGTGGAGTAACAACAACAGTAGTAGTAGTAGTTGTTGTTTTACCTCTTCCTCTATCTTCAACGCCATCATCCTCGTCAACATTGGTATTGTCAGTAATTATGTGTTTTCATACCATAGTATATAGTGTTATAGTGTGATTTACATAAATTCCATAATGACCAATATCCTCATCTTTGTTGTTTTTATGACAACTTTTCGATATTTGTGCACCCTGTCCTTTTTCAGGTATATGACGACCCTGGTAATCTTTAGGGGAATATCGAACTGAACCCTTTATTTAATCTCCGTTGGGTAGATTTTTCTCTTTCTGCTGACTATATTTACGAATATTTCGTCCTCTTCATTTTTAATAATACTCAGTTATAGCGAGTTCTGTTTCCGCTGAGTCTCAGCTTGTACCACTCGGCACAGGGATTGAACTCACAGTAACTATTCAAGCAAATTCACGAACCGACGCTTTAATCCTGTAGGCTTTGTTCTGTGAGAGAACAATATTCAAGACTCAGATTCAGTGGAAGCACGACGAGTAATAACAGATTAGTTCTAAAAGTGAACACTACGAACTATCCCTACACATGGTAATACGGTAATGCTAATATTTGCCGCTTCCTTATAAAGAAACATTCAGAATTCATTAACGGAACAGCCAGTGTTACTGTCGGTTGGAATTTATAAAATACTTCTATTAAAATAAGTCCAGTAAATGTTATTGCTCTTTCCAATAATTATGGTGGCTTCCTTACTAACCTTTGGCTTGAAGTAGTGTAGAACGTCAACATATTGATTATGTCATTATTTTCCCTTCGAGTTACAATTACTATCCATTTTAGTTGTTCTTGCTGTCGAAAGTATTCAAATGATGTGAATTTTTTTTATTTGGTACAGTTTGTGATTCTGTAGCGCCAGTCCACGAAGATCAAAACAGGATGGTCATCCCTAAGACTTAGTTTCATTCGCTCAAATCCATTTTTAACCATTGATATTAGAAAGGGGTTATATACAACTGAGTTTCGGAATTTCTGAACAAATTTGGTGCCATGCATGGCATCCATGTGAAAATCTCGATCTAAAGAGGCTATTTAAGAACATGACTCGATATTTTAGGTTAATATTTTGGGTTGTGCTGCAGTTTACAGCCCTTAGTGCTGTCTATTTTATGTTCAATTTATCTCCAATGCTAAATTTATTATAACTGATATATGCACATACTTATTTGAAGTGTTTAGTAATTACACTTTTTACGACGTATTTAGTGTATGTGCGATCACTGCTTTCAATGACATAGACAATGTAAAGACAACAATCTATTCCCGCGGATTAAATAAAGGTATCAGTTCGAAATTCCCTTTATGTTATCTGGATCGACATACACCTGAGAGAGTAAAACAGTCAAAACATTGTGATAATAACAACAAAGATGAGGATATTAATCTGACTGTAAATAATATGGATAACGATGACTCAGCGTCCCAACATGATATTTACTGGCGATCAAATATCAACAAATTCCTTTGATACACCAGCACTTTCCTCAATATTTGAACGAATTTTACTAATGCTGTCTTTTGGGTGATTTTAATTCTTTTTAGGAATTCCGAATTTTTCTAAATTTTCTGCAAAGCTCCTCAGGACAGTTTCAAGCGCTCTGATAACTTTGGATTCAATCGTCACCGTCGTATTCCGTTTTTCCACATTTCGAAACCACTAGCATAATTATGGAATCGTCACATTTACAGGACATCCACTTAGGTGTTTTATTTTGAAGCAAATAAAGAAGTCATATAAAATATGGCACAAAATAATTTTTATTTTTAGGTTGAACAGTCTAACTTTAATATGTCTCAAACAAAGTTAAATTATTTCAAGTATTAGTATATTTTTTACAAATGAAGTAGAAGAAAAATTACGGAATAATCATTAAAAACATAATATTTTGTTGTTCCTTCTTGAGTTTTTATTACAGTTTCAATTCATTTAGACATAGACTTCACTCATGAAATTGATTGATTTGTTTTTTACGGCTTATTAACCTCTTGTGTGAAATCGATGTGGTCGAGCAGTTTCTTCAGCCAGGGTACTAAACTCCGGCTGTATCATTCTGTTGTCATACCAACGGCAATCTATAACAGACATGGAAGAAAATCAGCAAAATCTACCAGACGATACTTGAGGACCATACTTGGGATCTCATGGCGAGACTACGTAACTAACAAAAAGGTCATGGGGAAATCTGGCAAAACTGATCTGCAAGACAAAATCATAGTGCGGTGGCACAAGATGATTGGCCATGTGTTGTGGATGCAGTCGACAAGACCAATGAGGACGTCTTTGGGGAGGACGCCGGATAGGGTGTTGTAAAGCATTGATGACTTGGAGAGAAACCGCAGAGAAAGACCTATCTGAGATGGGGCAGACCTGGAAGAAAGCTGCAGAACAAGCCCAGGATTGTGCTCGATAGAGAGCTCTTGTCCCCCAATATACCATGAGGAACGAGAGGAATCAACTAACTAGGCACTTGAGGGTTATTTAAAACCGAAACAGATTTTGGATTGTAAGGATAATTCATTTTAGGATGCGAATGAATAACCAATTTTTCCGAGAATAACAATGATTTTCCAGATGCTATTTAAACCGAAGCTGAGGCTGGGTGAGAAGAAATTGATTTATATATCTCACAAGGGTATTTTCGCGTAAGTGAATGTGATGGACTCAACTGGTATTCGAAATCGGCTCTCTGTTTTCTCTCTCCGAACCATTATGCATTACACAACACAAACATTCACCCCACCTATGAAAAATAATATTTTCAATTAAGTTTGTTGCTACCTTTTCGAATACCTGTTGGTTGATCAGTTTTGCCACATACAGCCTTGTGAACCTTTTTTTACCACCATAAATTGTCAGTCTGATTGCCATTCGAACTGTTTCGCTGTCATTGAGTTGATATGCCTTTCTTGAATTTTTTTTTTAACCCTACGGCAAGATGCATTATCATCCTGAAAAATTATCTCAGTGTTCTTACTGATTTTTAATAAATATATCATTTGATTGGCTTCACATCTTAAAAGGAGTTTCAGTTTTTCTAATTTGGTTTGTTTGCAAAGCTCTTTCTAAAGTATTTTTCCAATATTATTATTATTTCATATTCCACCATATCCAAATGTAATTCATTTCGCAACGTAAAGGGACTAAAATGTATCATCAAAGGACACATCTCTCATATTGATTAAAGACATTGGCACAGAACCAACTAGGGAAACCTCGTCAGATACAGATGAGGATTTGGATAATTTACGCATACTTAGATGCGCTGTTTATTTTTATTTTTTGGTTAAGTGTCCATCGTGTTTTGTGAGCGATGGGCAGATAGTTACAGCTGAAACCGTTAAACATAGTCAGATTTGAAATAAAGAAATCTTATCTTTGTTCGTCTCAGACGATTTGAACTAAGTCAACTCCTTGTTCTTCGATTTCTGTTTTTCTTTCTTCGTTCATTTTCTTTTGGGATTTCTATTTTCGATTTTTATTTTTCGTCTTCGTTCATTTTCCTTTGGGATGATCTCGTATGACAGCGAATGTTGAACAATCTCACCAAAGATGAAGAAGAGACTTGAAACAACAGAAATATGGTTCTACAAAAAGATGCTGAGGATACAATAGACCGAACATGGGAGCAACAACGAGGTTTTGGAGAAAATGGAAACAAAAAGGAAAATCATACTTAACATCAGGAAGAGGCAGTTGAAATTTCTGGAGCATGTAATGAGGAATGAGGGCTTGGAAAATCTGATACTCACGGGACAGAGGGACAGAGGAAGGCAGCGCGTAACATACTTGATGGGCTTGAGCAAATGGAGAGGAGAACAGGGGTGGGGAGAAATAACGAAAAGACAAAACTTATTAAGAGCTACAAAGGACAGAAAGAGGTAGAGGGCCATAATAGCCTACGTCCTGAAGGGACACGGATCAGAAAAGAAGAAGACTGTGAGTTTTCTGTTTGTATGATTATGACTGAAGATCATTGGCAGAACTTGTTAATATGAAAAGATTACCTTCTCTACGTTATACTACTTTTTTATATATGTTTTTTTTTTGTCTAGTACTCATTTCCACCGCGATTCGACATTCGTCCTGTAGATTTTCAAATTAAGGACTGTATTTAAAATAAGCTCACAAAACCGTGTTTGTAGTAATTTATATCATTTTAACATTTAGTAATAACAATTGAAAGTATAATAATTCTTCGGACAACTGAACTCATTCATTTTGTTGATTGTATGGTTTAGATAATGTTTCGATCGATCCTTTCTTTAGTTATAAAATCTACACAAAAAGTGAATGGTTTCTTTTGAACAGTAATAACCAGCAAGGAAAGTAGGACATTTTTTTCTTCCTATTGTACACTTGAAGAAGCCTGTAGAGTGGATCAACTGAAAGGTTGTAGTCAAACGAAATGCGACGAAGAGAAAAGCATTCAATCCTCCGAGCAACTCTGCGAATAATGAAGATTCTCAAAATAATTGTTAAGGGGTCCACCCCTTTTTTATACAAGTGAACTCGCCCAGTGTGTACTTGTACTGCTGCCGGTGAATACCCGAGAGTGACAGTGACAGTGACAGTGATACAGTGAGGGAGTGAGAGTGTGAGGTAACCGTTTGGTAGGAGTCACAGTTGCAAGCACGTAGACTCAGAGTGAAATCATACTTCGATACTGAATTTCCCAGACTGTATATATATTATTATTGCTACTAACCGCGTTTCTGGATCTACTAAACGTATTACCAATTGTATTATTACGTCAATACATTTATTTGCTATATTTCATTCCTGCGTTTGTCATTCATTTTGAGACCGGATTTCATCCCGGAATCCACAACAATAATAAATATTACAAGATGTAACAACACAAATACTTTTGATTGTTCCTATTATTTTTAAAAAATTTACTGAACATTTATGCTTTTCTATTCAAACAAATATACTCATCTTAGATTCTACCCAACATTTCGGCCGTTGTGCTCTTCTGATTTCTTCAGGTGTCTGTTGTTATATTCGCTACCCACCTCAGAATTTTCGAACCGGACCCTTTCTCAACCCACGAGGTGGATTATTCGCATATGCCTTTGCACACTTAGAGAAAATAATTTTTATCAGTTAATATTCAATATTCTCTTAAACTTTGTGACTTTTCTTTCACAGAGCCAGGGGTTGAACTCATAACTTCCAGGGATACAGATATGCCTTAACAAACTCTTTAATCCGTTTCGATAATCCAGTGGTGTAATTTTGGTGACTTAAACCTAATGTCCGTACTCAGATGGTGGAATTTTATGACTGCATTTTCTTTCTTTAGTATGGTACAAAGCCAAATAAAGAAAAAAAAAGATGAAAACCTAAAGGATCAGACGAATAAATGAATGTCATGTTTGTTTTGAAAAATGTCACTTGACTTCAACCTCCATCGTTGATGAGTAACACCAAATTGAGACAGAGAACATGTAACTATTTTAGCTACTAGGTACATCAAAATATTACTCATATATATAAGTAGACACTGAGGTCAACACCGTATGGCGACCGCCTGTTTCATGCTTGAACTCAATATTCTTGGCCATGTGTGTTGTGTGGTTGCTCGACTATTTATATATATATATGTTGGTCAATAGGGCATGATGGGGTGCAAGGTCAGGTATTTTGGGTTTATTCTATTATCCTAACGGCTACTTGGTATGCAGCAACGGTAATATTTCAAATTATTCTAAAGACTATTGAGTAGAAATAATTGTGAGTCAGAATACTATTATTTGTAACTATTTTAACTCATTATTTATTATTGATTATTTAGAATATTTATTCATTAATTATGTGTTATTGAATATAATTATAAAATTATAATTATATATATATAATTATAATATATATAAATATTATTTATATTATTATTAATTATAATATATATAATTATAAAATTTATTATTAATTAGTAAACTGAACTGAGTTCTCCGAGCCGCTGGTGTATTTCGTATAGAGAAAAACGTTAAATTTCCCTTCCTTATCTGCCGTGCGACGATGGCCTCGAGGTAAGATATCTGATCCTGGCTTGAAACAATCGGACGTCTAGCCACAGTGATGAGCTATGATACAGCGAAACAGTCTGTCTGCGGATGACTATATATATATATATATATATATATATATATATATATGTATATATATAAGCGAGAGAGAATATGACTTAAAGTGAATAATTGCACTGTTGAAAAAAAATAGAATAAAAGGTGCTAAATATTTGAAAAGTACTATTTAAGTTTAAATGAAGATAAATTTATGGTGACTTGCTAACTAGGATAACCGAAAATATGTACTGAATAGTTTAGACCCAAACAACAACGAGTGTCTGAATGCTGAATGTAAAAGAGCTAACAAGAAACCTTACAATTTCTCCTAATTGCTCTTCAATGATCACTTTATCTATCAGTTACCCAAAATCTTCGTTTAGTTTATTAAATTAAAATTATTCTATTTTCAATCTCGAGAGACTATTAAGCCTTAAACTCATATCTAACCTCAACTGGATCTCGTACATATGATCCATCACTAAAGATACAGGAAAAATGGTCGGTTTCCTGTACCGCTCCAGTAAGCACCTGACTCCACGTGCTCTCTCTACAATATCAGGCCAAAAATGGAGTACTGTTGCCATATTTGGACTGGAGATGTCCAGACCTCACTTTCCAGTCTCGATAGAATCCAAATATGTCTCACAGTCCTTATAGATGACAAACTGTTTTCCACTCTCCAAACTCTCTTTTACAAGCGGAACGTGGGCAAGCCTTCCATGGAAAGTGCTCGGACGAACTGCATTCCTTCGTTCTTTCAGTTAGAATCTTCACGGCTAGGACCCTCCATGCCACCTACATTGTAGCAAACCCCCCACATTCCCTCCGTATTCCACTGGTGAAAAGTAAGTTCCACTCAAACAGCTTCTTTCCGCGAACCACTGTTCTGTGGAACCGACTTCCGACCACTACAGTCTTAACCTACTCAAGTCTAGAGTTAACCGTTATATTCCCATCTTAGCCACATAAACTGCCCTTTACTATAACCCTCTAGTTGGAGTTGCTCCTGGGCCTTATACAGGGTGAATCTTATTGTAAAAAAAAGACTTTATTGAACAACATATTTGCCATTTTACGCCAACAGTAAAAAAAAAAAAAAATCATGATTCTAGCTCCGAAATTTTTCACTTCACTTCTTTTGCCTTTTTTTGAGTTTATTGACATGTTTTATAAAGGAAATTCTATAAAGAGGGAGAAATTCCCGCCCAAACTGTCACAAAGAAACATGCAGTCTAGCGTTGTCCTGTACGCCTTTCCTTTTGTCTAATTCTGGAGATTTTTCATCTGTCCATTGATGCGTTCAAATGATCCAGCTGGAATCCAGACCAATCGACTGCTTCTTTCGGTAGGAGCTTATCGAAGAAGACTTCCTTACAATTCCAATACAGTGTCGTAAATTATCCATTTTTCATCGCCCGTAACAAGTTGTTTCTCAAACGGAATATTTTCGTTAAGTAACAAACAACGCGAGGAAATACAATCTATTAATTTAATTGATGTTTTTCCCTTCATGTAGAAGCCACAGTTAAAAGCGACTTAAAGAAACAATCTGGTACAAATGATTTTCAAAATGTGTTGTAGATAATTTGAGTATGTTGGTTATATCTTGCATCTTCTAACATTGATTACTCTCAAATAATGTTTTACATTTGATCACCGTTAACCACGATTAGTTTTCCCGACCGTGGACGAACAGGATTCTGGAAGACAGAAAATGGCGATTGACATTGCATTTAAATTTTTGAAAATAGTAGGTGGCAGGAAAGCAAGAAATTGGAAAGGAGTTCCACAGGTGAGAAGTGCAAGAAAAGAAACTGTTTGAATAGAAGAGACGGTTCAGTGTAACTAGATCAATGGTAAAATGGTGAGATCTATTTTCAAATCTAGGACGTTTATATTCATACATTTTTTTGAAAGATCTTCGGATATGGGTAAACCTTTTCTTTCGAAACCTGTGAGGAGACTGTTTCCAATATACATTTCCTAGTGGAAGCAGCTGGCCTTGACTGGATTTCTAAATATTTAAAACGAATGCAATCACATGAGTAGAGTATATTTTGTATTAAGTTGCATTAAAAAAATTGCTGTCTTCACTTTGATCAAGAATTCTGGTTCTATAAGAATTGCTGCTTCCAAGCAATTAGAAAATATTTCTGCTTCATCTTTATAAATAAATTGCAAAAACATCAACATAAACAAATATAGAGACTAAAAGGATATTCTACTTGCTGATACGGCTTATTGCCATATCACGTTGAAACAGCGGTTCTCGTACGATCACTGAAGTTAGACAACATCGAGCCTGGTCCGTACCTAGATGGGTAACCGCTTCGGAATAACAGGCGCAGTAAGCTTTGATCTACGGGTGGCGTAATAAAATAAATAAATGGCTGGAAATTAGAAATCGGAGAGCCGAGTTCCAATTCCAGTTGGGTTCGTTATATTCACGTACGCGCAAATAAACTTGAAAATGTAGAAGTACACCTCTTCTCCCCGATATAATGTTTAAATAGTTGGACTTGTATCAGTAAATAATTATTATCATCAAAAACTCTTACATTTAAATCACTTGCAATGGGTTCATAAGCTGTAAAAAATACTCATTAAATTTATTTAATGTTTTGGAAAGCAAAATTCGTTTTTGTTAAAATACTATACTTATTTATATAATTCCTTCAAGTCAAGAACTTTTTTCAGCGTCACATCATTTATTCAAATTCATGTGAAGTGAACGTATATTATCGGAGTTCTAACTCGGCTCACTGATTTCATTTTCTGTGTTAACAGCTCGGCCATTGGAATTTTTAATCATAAATGTTTACATATCCTTTTCTACAGTTTAACTGGAAATCGCAATTTTGGTGTTACATTGACCTTCAGCCATCTCTAGTGACTTCGTAGGTCAGCGCGCCTTTCTCATATTCACCATCAAGTACAGTAAATTACACTTATAGTCTAACTTTCCGCCTCCATAACGCAACAACTTGACAAGACCAGGATAGACAAAAAAACCACTGGCTTTTAAGAGGAGATTTTATAATCACAGCATATTCACTTGTTCAACAGAATTTCAATTGCTCATAAATTGAATGGAATAATTTGTAGGTCTTTCTTTAGACAAGATAAAAGCGAGACCGCTCATTTTATTCATATTGGATTTAGACTTGATTTGCACGTTTTATTTTTATTGGCTTTGGTTGAACAAGGACATCCTCGATGTTGCACCGTGGCTATTCTTGTTCCACAGACTTGTTTCAGGTGGTCGCTAACATTGCACTAACATGTCGTTTAATGTTTTTAGGTACAGCACTCAGTTTAGTTCTTGTTTTATTCATCACAAGCACTTCGTTTATTGTTTTTATCCGTAATAAGTGTTATTTTAATTTTCATGTATATTTTTAATCTCAACACTGAGACACTGTCATTTTTAAACACATCTGAGATCCAATATTTTAATTTGTTTTTTTTTTTTATTACTTCTGTTTACCAGAACGTTTGAAAAGGATTCTTTTTTTTAAGAAAATATACCGAAATTGCGCCACGTTGAACTTGGTAGGCCATCAACTTTTTTTAATGCTCAACCTTGTATTTTCATTTCTCCCGCTATCTTGCGCAAATTATCACTGCAATGTATGCTGAAGAGGCGATTTGTTTTTGGCACAGAAGCGAGTATTAGTGTAATGGTCAAGTGGAAATTTAGGAATTACTTTGTATATATTTCATCCCATGCAAAGGTAGGAAAGCTTCTAAGACACAAGGGTTAGTGTCTGTGAAATAATAAGAAAAATAGAAACATTAACATTATTAAGGGGCGAGAACAATAGAAGAGTAATTACGAAGACAGTAGATAATTATTACATTTAAATTTTCTAATATCAAAGTTGGTTGGAAACCATAGATCCAGAAGTGAGTTCCCCAAGCGAGAAGTGCGGGAAAAGAAACGGTTGCCATAGAACTTAAGGTTAAATTAAGCCAATCCAAATGTTAATTGATGAAACTTTGTTTTCAACCTACTAATGCGTTTAAATACATAATATCTTGGTATCATTGCAAAGATTTATTCCGAACAATTATCATGAAAGTATTTATGGAAAAGTCACAGTAAATCTACTTTACGACGGTGAGAAAGTGACTGAAACCGAAACGCCAGGTCGGGGCCAATAATATCACTGATTCTTCTTTAGATTTTATCAAGAATCACTAAATATATAACAGGGACACTGGACCATATGTGGCAGCAATATTCAAATCAGAGACGAATGGTAGACTTATAAATAAATAAGATATATTCCAGAGTGAAAAAGTATCTACCACGACACTGTGAACCAAATTTCTTAGCTGCAGGCTTAACAATGGCTTAAATATAGCATTTCCCTTTCATGTCAGCCAAGAATGTTAACCCGAGAAGGTGTAATGTATCTCTCTTTTGCATGTTAACACCAGCCATGATGATGGGAAGTAGAAAAGGACCTCTCAGATGATTAGTAGAGAGAAGTTTCGTTATAGAGACATTAAAATTAGCAAGGCATTCTTTATCCTAGTTAACAACAGGCTGTTAGCTTAGATTAGCTGCCAATTTGAGGTTATCGAAGTGATCAAACTTACTATCGTGATAGAGAACTGATGTTATTATGAAGGTCATTGATGAAAATTAAGAACAATGTACGTCTAAGGATAAAGCCCTGGGAAAGACCTGCATTAATATAAAAATATCTAGAAGAGTGGCCGTTCAGGATGACTTTCATTTAGTGATTTGATAAGAAAGAGTAAATGAGTTCAAAAATTCGTCCAGAGATGACACAACCTGTCAACTTGTAAAGACCGTTAGGCTAAACCCTGTTAAACGCTTTAGAGATGTCTAAAGCTACAGCCTGAAATTCACCATTCTTGTGTAAAACTTGACTCTTTCAGCAATAATTGTTAATACATCAGCAGTCGACCTAGAGAAGCAAAAGTCATATTACTTGTCTGAAAGAAGGATCTGCGATGTGAGATACTTAACTAATTCAGAGTTGATTAAACCCTCTAGTAATTTGTCAAAAAAGAAGTAGAAGGCTAATAGGTCGATAGTCCGTAGGACTATTACAAGGATACCATACTTTGTGGGGATCCAAATTAGAGATGATAGCAGAAACCATAGCCGAAATTAAATGCATATCACTCAACGGAGACTCAGTCCTAAGGGGAAAATTATGCAGAGGCACTCCAGATGAGTCAAGAGTAGACTTTGAAGAGAATTCACAGGCAAAACATACTGTTAATACCTCAAATTAAGGGAAAAGAGGAAAAATTTCTCTTATTTAATACACTATTACAGAACCGACAGTGGTCATGAGAGCCAAATTTTTAAGAGTAAATACGGTGTTTCATTCGATCAACAAACAAAGACTTAGCTTCTTCGATGTTTCTATTCAATACGTGCAGCCACGAATAGGCGTCTGTTGTGAGCGAAACTGTAATGTTGGTATGGCTATATAAATGTGATTTCTGTGCGTCATAGCGGCTGAACAGGCCGGTATGAACCATGGAGAGGATTGTGATTTTACCTGGTACTTCCGAGAAGCATCGATACAGGCTTTGACCGCCAAAGAAGCCTTCGAATGTAAAACTGAGATACTAAATATATGAATTATGTGAAGTCCATTATATGTGGAGGTAAAAATCTTGAATATAGAATTTCCTCTTGTATAAGTCAACAACATTATAAAGAGTTTATCCCAAAATTGAACAATTCCAGTAGATTTTAGAAAGTGCTCAATACCTCGTTCGTAGACCAATATTCGGAAATATTATCTTTAAAAGACTTAACAATCATGCTACGCTACCGCAGTTTCAACCCACGGATCTTCAGGTTGTTTATCATTTTTAATATATATATATATATATATATATATATATATATATATATATATATATATATAGTGTGTGTGTTAATTTCTCCGACAAACTTCTTGTTTTCTTTCTATCTAGCTCGATAGCATAGTAGATCAATAAGCAGCTGCTCTCTCTCTCTCTCTCACATACACACACACATATATGTATGTATGTATGTATGTATGTATGTATGTATGTATAGGAGAGAATTCATTTACTTTTTAGGTGGGAGGCAAATATGTGTGTGTGTGAGTGCGATCACGTGTCTGTCTTCGCTTTCAGGGCACAGCAGTTGCATTTGTTCGCTTATATGTATACATACGTAGATAAACGCAAACCTATATCTATGCATTTATGTCTTCTTTTTTTACTCAATATCTGTTTGATTACTTATTAGTATTTACTTTGGAATGAATGGCGTTTTTATAATTAGCGTCAGCAAATAAACAAACTCAACTCCTTCAAAATTGGACAAAACATCTCACTCCAAGCCTAACAACCCATATGTCATCATTCTGATTCGCCCACAATCCAAGAAATCCATTCTCAGAAACTTCTGAAATAATATCTAAGAACCGATTCTTCATTGAAGAGTCACTTTCTTTCTTTCTTTCTTTCTTTCTTTCTTTCTTTCTTTCTTTCTTTCTTTCTTCCTTTTGTTCTTTCATCAGCATAAACGGTTGGTTCTGAGATAGTTATCAAAAATGGCGCTCCTAAAGAATGAGGGAAAAAACGGTAAGTGTGAACGTTAAAGAAACGACGCCCACTGTATTTACCGGTAACACCCAAAAGTCAATGTTTGTTCCAAACCTCCAAGAATTTATTTCCGCTATGATTCTGCAGGCAAATCTCTATAGCAACTAATCAGTTGCGGCCACTATGCAAACTTATACATGCAAGCACCTGCACAAATACGTACGCAAAATATACATAGAAACTCACGCAGAGAAATTGTTTGTATACAAATAAACAAAGAAGACACACACTCATACAGTCACAAAGAGAAATATATGCACACACTCAATCAAAGAGAAGTTATTCTCGTGACCTCCTTCCAATATGCTAATTGAAGAATTATCATCAAAGATGAAGATGTTGATTGATTTGGACGTTCTTGATGGCATTAGTTTTAACAGACGATTGATAGTAGGATCTAATAGTTCAAAAGGAAGGGAAGGAACACCTTAGTTTGTCTAATGACAGTTTGTCAAACATAAATAAACAAACCTAAAAACAAATGAACAAAATTTTCGGCAAGCATTAAAAGAGAAAAAAAAGTTGCAAATTGCTTGGTTGTCATTTGTTGGCCGATATTCGCTGAGTTTATTTCCTTCAGACGAACACTTCAACAACTTAACCTACTTTGTGGCCGAGTTGAAAGGGTATTTTTCGTCAGCATTTCAAGTTCAGGTGGGAAAAGCCAGGATTTCGAATGCTGATCTTTAAAACTGTCTTCCTGCTTGTAACATTGATGGTGCACAAATCTAACATCCATACCACTTGTTTGGCCTCGTTCTGCAAGAAAGTAAATGAAGTAAATATAAAGACTCCTAATCATCTGCTTGGTTTCGTGGCTGAGATGGTTGTCTATTTTCCAACCGGCGCTAATGATTCCACGTAAAACAAAACAATTGCGGCAGAGAGATCCTCGAAAAAGAAAAAATATTCTGGAACACAGGCGCAACACAATCTTCTTAAGCCTTCAATAACCAGGCTTTCGGAAAATAGACTTATTTTAAAAAGAAATTTGTTGGATTAATCTTAGTTAAGAAATATCTAAAATAAAGCAGATTTATTATTTATTTTTGGCGAATTTTTATTATATCCTGTACATATTATTTTTTCATTTCAACTCTCTGTTGTATTACAATAATTAAATAAGCAGTGTGTATAGGAAACACAGAATAGGGCCCTGGTAACAGAAATGAAATGAAAGTATGACTAGTTCAAGACTAATAATAATGACACTACTTCATTAAAAAAAATTGTACATTATTACATCAGCGTATTATTCAAAATAGTTTTAATCTTTGACATAATACTTTTAAACAGTATTACTGGGCACCAAAAGACCTTCTCAGGAATTACACTTATTTCTCAGGAAACATGTCTTCAACAGTAACTATAAAGAATTCCCATCATCTTTGTTTATAATAGGTCCAGATTTTTAAAATATAAATATGAAGGAACGTGTGTACCATTTCTAAATTGTGGATCAGACCGGTAGACGTATCTTCTGTAAATTCTGAATCTCTTATTCGATTTTCTGTTGTTATTATGGCAAGTGATGATGCCAATTGCACTTTTAGAGAAAATAGAAACAAAAAGTATACTTAACATAAAAAGGGAAAGTTTCTCGGGAACATAATGAGGAAAGAGTGCTTGGAAAATTTGATACTCACAGAATAGATTGAAGGTAAGAGGGACAGAGGAAAACAACGTATAATCTACCTAGCATAATCTACCTAGCATAATCTACCTAGTAAACTTGAGTAAATGGATAGCAGAACATGTTTTAGGAGGGATAACAAAAAGGCAACATTTATTAAAAGTTAGAAAGGACAGGAAATTGTGGAGAGCTATGATCGCCAACGTCCTGAAAGGACATGGCACCTAGAAGAAGAAGTTCTTCAGAGAAATCAAATCCATCAGCGAGTCGACCTGAAAGATGTCCTCCGAGCCACCAGATACACATTCGCCCGATGCCAGTGGCTGCTCACGAGATGTAAAAACTTGGTCGACTCGGCTTCACCTAGGATGTGCACGCGTGGGAAAACCGTATGAAGATAAAAATTCTAGCGAGTTGTAAAATCCAAGTTCGGAGAAGGCCACAGAAACACATACTCACTATAACGTTACATATCCGAAATTTTGTCTTGTATTTCCATTAGTCTGTACGGCTATAACGTTACATTATTATTATTGATACTCTGTTGACTTAAAAAATTTGGATATTAGAGTCAAAGCCAGGTAAGATAAGGCGTCAAATGAGGTAGTGATAATTTATTCAGCAGGTAACATAAGAAATTGGCTAAAATTATGATTAGTGCGCCAATTAAGAACATGATCAGATGAAGATAAAAATATTGCTACTAAGATTAGTTTTGCATTGCTTGAAGCCAAATGCAAGAATTGATGTTGAGTAGGAAGATTATGTTGCATAATTAAGCGGGAGTGTTCGCCTGCCTTGTAATTCGTCATTCAAAATTCTGGCTTATATCTGGGCTCAAACACTGGTCCTGTTAGAAAGTAAACAGTTACCCCAACCAAGATAATGCTCTTCTCTTGTTATCATTTTTGTGAAGAGAAATATCAAGCAGAGAATATTGCAGATGTTTATCTGGCATCTCCGTTCAATGCACTTATTTATCCGAGGCTTGAAAACTGCATCCATCAAGTCCATCAAACCACAGACATCGAGGAATGTTTAAATTTATTCTTTAAGAGCAAAAAAAATGATATTGACTTTATGTCGTCAAATCTCCGGTGCCGAGGTAATTTAATTACTTGACTCACGGTGTAAATACCTGTCGGTTGGTTATTTATTACAATTTTTAAGTTAAAATAAAAGCTAAATACTACATTGTAATACTGTTAGCAATGATGATGATGGCAGACATGTTTTTATCGGAATAATAATAATACACCGACATTTTCATTGAAGTTGTCAGAATGTCGGATGTTAAAACCGCTATTGTCTCAGTTATCATTGGGGCGCTGATGTCTATAACACCAAAGTTTTACATTAAGACAATCGGAATATATAAGTATCCCATCGCTTCAGAAGCCCGCATTGCTTAGTATTTTCTGCGATAGGCAAAATCTGTTTGTAGTCGTACGAATTGATGGAGAAGACCCATAATGGATGATCTCCGGTTGAAAAGGAACAACCATGCGGAATAATAATAATAATAATTTGGAGCATTGTTTAAGCGATAAAAAGCAAAGAGCAGAGTCTAGTGTGTAGTTCATGGCAGCGATGATGAAATTTAACCTATCTCTTCGTGTAATCTTTAATATCACGCATCGATTTTATGAAACAAGTAAAGATTTCCATTCATTCCAATGAATACATATACGAATTCGTGACGAAAAATTCTCAGCCTGAGTAACAAAAGATTAAAGAAAAGATTCTGATGCTTGGTCATTGTTGAGATGTTGTGAGTTTCCCGCGTGTCGGTGTATGAATTAAGACAAACACAGTTGTAGAGGAAAATACTGGTATATTCATAAACGCAATTAACAATAGAGTGATTAATAGAACGAAGGTTGGTTAGTACGAAACATTATCCAAAGTCTATAGTCCAACGGTATGTACCGTGTAAGCTTATCTGGACTGCTCACGCTGACTCTCTCTCTCTGACGCTCCCCTCACTCTCTCCAGAGCTGACTTATATAAGAGGGACCAGTCCATTACTAGTTAGAAGGTGGGTGCGCCCCAACAGTCATCTCATCCAATTTTGAGAAATACGTTCATCCGAGAACATTTCATGATCACCTCGGAGATTGATACAGCAAATACTGCTGGCAGAGAAAAGAGAAAGTAATTACAGTTATATTTTAGCGCCGACTATTAATAGTCCCCGTCGGAAAGTTTTCACGAAGGTGTACTGAGAATTTATCGGTCTAACAGACTTCCCAAATTCTAACCAAATGAACAAACATCTTGGAGGGAGGAAGGTCTTTCAGCACGCTTTGTTGCCTTTCTTATTGCTGTCCTATAATTTTATGGAGTACTGCTGTCAGTCCTCACTTTCCAGTCTCGATTGATTCCAAAAGTGTCTCCGCGTCCTTGTGGGTGATGAATTATTTTCCACCCTGCAATCCTTCTCTCACAAAAGAGATGTCGCAAGCTTCTCATTGCTCTACCGCTATTTCCATGGAAAATTCTCAGACGAACTACATTTCTTATTTCCACCAGCTGTAACCTCCACGACTAAGACCCACCATACTACGGACATTGTAGCGAACTACCCTCATTCCCTTCGTATTTCATTGGTGAGAAGTAAGTTTCACTCAAGCAAGTTTTCAAAAACCACTGCTCTGTGAAACCAACTCCCAAGAGGGTATTTTCCTGATTACTACAATCTTAACCTGTTCACGTCTAGGGTTAACCGTTATCTTTCCCACATATCCGCGTAAACTGTGCCCCTTACTATGTATCCCTCTACCTTGAGTGACTCCCGGGCCTTGTACAGAGTGAACCTCACTGTAAAAGAAAGAAGCTATCTCAACACTCCCCTTTAATCATTTTCTGTTGGATAGTTCAGTGAAGACTGTGATGTTACCTCTTGCTACTTCTGTTTGGCTAAGGGTCATCGGAGGTTGATTGATGTCAACAGAATTTGATATGTTGAATCAAATGAAAGTCGTTGTGAGTGACACATAGATGAAGTCGTCAGATGATAGGTCAGGGACATCTTCCAGTTAATGTTTCGCAATCACCATTTTACAGTCGTCATTTCGGTTTCGAACGCGTTATCAAAATAATCGAGAAGGAAGGAGCTTAGAGACACTTCGCAGTTGCACAATGCTCGCAAATAAAAAAATGCTATATTTATCTATAAATAATTCCATTGAAAATAGACTTTTTAGGCTTATCTGTATATATATAAAATCGTCTATTGTAAATATTTTTTATTAAAAATTATCTAAATTTCCATTTAAAATAATAATAATATTTGATTAAAAATATTGACTTAAAAGTAGTTACCGTATATATTCGCGTATTATACGACTTTTGAAGACTAAATTTAAGAGGGTCGCATCATCCACTAGATATAAAATTAGCGTATGTACTGCTGCTCTGGCTACGCCGTTGACCAAAATATTTATCCATTTACTGTACTCAAATTAGCTTCAAAATTAGTTCTTCAAAGGTCACATGATCGGCGAGCATATACAGTAAGTGAAATGTTGTTTAAATTATTTCTATTTATACGGTATTTAAAATAAAATTACATGTAAAAAATTTTATATTTATATTTATTTTTTTTAGCCATATAAAGTCTTTATAATGTCTATAATGTCTTATTAAACTTAGCCGTTGGGCATTCGATTTTAAAATTGATATAAATTCGCTCGTCGAATTTTATAAGTATTGCTTATCTGACATTAAATAAGCAATTAAGAGTCCTTATACAACAGCATTAGATCATATACTTTCGTATTGTACGATTAAAACAAAAACATATAATTAAAAAATACTATATTTATTTCAAGAATAAAGTCGACATAACATCTTATATGCAATGCCGCTAAAGTTAACTTAAAAATTCAACCATTTTTCAGAAGGTTGCACTTTTCCTTTATAGAACAATGGCTGGGAAACGTGCATTTTCTTCACAAGTTACTCGTCAGATAACCAGAATTTTAATAGTTTGTGAATGAATCAAATACAAATACATTTACAAAAAATAAGTGGTATCCAGTTCATGCTGGGAATGGTTCATTACAGCCGTCCCCACATTGTAACATTTGACGACTAGAGATCAAAAGATGTTATCGCGAACGAACATAGAAAGCCAGTGTGTCAGGCAACTGAACGGAATATTTACAATTACACCAAGACATAACATGTACATGTCAACATTTCCAATCAATTAAGCTTATAAGCCATGAGATCCATACTTGATGCAGCATCAGGGCATTTATTATTATTATTATTATTATTATTATTATTATTATTTTGTTTTCTGTTCGGTCCAATACGTTATTGGGGCATTAATCGAGACCTCGGGTCGGGTCAGTCAGTTAAGTTCCATACATGATGCACGCTTGGGCGATCATGTCTCTTTTGATTCATGACTGACTAGACAGAAGATTTTCGTGCACGAGGTTGCCGTTTCTTTCTGTGGTAAACTGGTTGCTAACCAAGGCTATAGGACCCTATCTGTACGTCTATTCAACTCAATAGAGATGGATTTATACCTTTCACGAGGGTATTTGCGCGTAAGCGAATGTAACGAACCCGACTGGAATTCGAACTCTGCTCTCCGATTTCTCCTTCCGAGCCGTTATTCATTACACCACAGCCTATATTTATTATAACTATTATTATTATTATTAAAAAATTTCGTTAACTAATAAAAATTAGATATTAACGCATGCTTTGTTCTTTTTTTTTTACTTGCAAGACTTCCGCACGTGATATGAATGAAATATTCATGAGAAGGCAAATTTAAAATTTCACTGAGATAAGCATCTCTCGTTTGAAAAATTGATATTAAAGAAGAAGGGAGGAGATGGCCGTTGGCATTTTATCATCAGGATAACTTGATTGCCCCATCAATACCAACTTGATCTCTCCCACCCTTCCCCCGCTTTGTAATTCTATGAGCAGAAATGATTGAATATAAATATTCAGCTTGTCTGAATTTCACAACTTCGGCACACACCTTCAAGTGATGCGAGAAAAGTCAACTTGTTAATTGCATTCTCATTCTTTTCCTTATTCAAATTATTTATTGTAGCCGGGAGATTGAAAACCAGGAACATGAAAAAGCAGGAAACATAATCAGGGAACAACAACAACAACAACAACAACAAAAAAACAAAAAAAACAAAAAAAAAACAGCCATAAAGAAAGCAAAGAATAGATAAATTGCCCGAATATCTTAGATGAATCATTCTCAATATTAAATAGTATTTTTCATAGCATCTGTTGAAAGTCCGGAAGTAATCACCGACGTTAAGCAACATCGAGCCTGGTCAGTACCTAGATGGGTGACTATTTGGAAATATCAGTAATTGTAAACAGGAATGTGTGAATGGTGTAATGGTTAACAACCCGCAATTGAAAATTGGAGTGCTGAGTTCCAATTTTAGTCTGGTTCATGATATTCACTTACGCGCAAATACCCTTGGGATGTGTATGAATCCACCTCTTCCCCCTCCCCAGCTATGGTTTAATTAGCAGGTCTTGTATCAGTATATCATTATTATCTCCAAAACATTCTTGCAATCTAAAAATATTTTCTGGCTTTAAATAACCAGCAAAAGGTTGATAAGCCGTATAAAATAAATCAATCAAATCAGATATGTTTCCTTATAAGGAAACATTCTGTATTCATTGATCGAACAATCAGTGCAACCGTCAGTTGAAATTTATTAAATCTTTCTCTTCATAAAATTAGTCTTCTCAAGTCAACTGTTATTGCTCTGTACAGTATTGATTGGGGGGGGGGTCCTTCCCAATCTTTTGTTCGAATCAGTGTACAATGTCAACCTTTTATTATGTCACTATTTTCTCTTCGCGTTATATTCATTTCAGCTCTTAATACTGTTGAAAGTCCCCAAGGCATGTGATTTTTGTTATTTGGTACAGAACTTTGTGATTCTGTGGCGTCAATCCACGAGGTTCAAAAAAGGATCGTTCTCACTAATAACTACAGGCTTCTATCGCTTGAAGCCATTTTTAATCAATGACCTGAAAAAGTGAAAACTGTTGACAATTTGAATATTTTTGAGCGAGTGTGGCGCTATGCATGGCATTCATATGAAAGTCTTGAGTTGATGAGGTTATTTAAGTGCATGACGAATTTATAGGTTAATGTTTTGGTTATTCCTGTTAAAGTAAACACAACAGACTAGATTATAATTTTATACAACATAAATATATATATATATATATATATATATATATATATTTTTTTTAATTAAAACCAGAGAAATTAAACAAGAGTGAAACTGAAAAAAGAAAACATATGAAGTGAATGGAAGTTTCTAAAATGTGGGAATCCCAAGAATATGTTTTATAGTTAACCTTTGAAATAAGATCTGTTCCATTGAGCGTAACTTGATTCAAAGGGTGATAGCTTTTTGTGGTTAATGCTTGAAAGTGGTGCTGAGTTAAGCACTGAGCTATACGGCTAATGGTTGAAATCTATTGGTAAGGTGTGTCTTAAATTGTATGAAGTTGGAAGTATTCCAGGCAGGCAGAAAAAAAGTGAGAAGGAAAATTAGCTAAGCATTTATCAAAAGAGCAATATCTTACATGAATTAGATTCCGCCTCTCTTAAAAAAAATAATGTTTGACAAAAAATTAAAATTTCAAAAAGTAATCTTGGAAATAGGTTTGCTACTTTTTATTTAAACTTTTTCGTATAGCGGAAATTTTACTTGGAATTATCATTTTTTTTAATAGAGTGTGATTCCCTGAATGTCTCTAAACCGTCGTTATCTGATGGACCACCAATGTTGTTTATATAGTAAAATAAAATCATTAGCAGTAATATATATATATATATATATATATATATATATACAGAGAGAGAGAGAGAGAGAGAGAGAGAGAGAGAGAGAGAGAGAGAGGATTGGATGGGAAAATGTACATACACGCAAAAATACTTGCACGTACGTAAGTATATTTATTCGTAAGGTGTCATAAATACAGGGATCAATGTTATGAAACAGAGCTATTAAATATATATTAGTGAATATACATAATATCCAACGTCGATAACACTACTCGAAGTTTCATGCAGCTAATGCAATCTTCAGGTGTGAATTCTAATCGTTATCTTTTGTGTTCTCTTGATGGTGATTCAAAATTGGGTGTAAAAACTTGTCTATTTAAAATATAGAATTAACTATTAATAATTTATATCGTTCAAATTCATATGTTCGAAAGTCGGAGAATTAAAAAATACTAAAAAAATACTAAAATTAATAAGAAAACTCCGAGTAGTGTTATCGACATATATATATATATATATATATATATATATATATATATATATATATATATAATATACGTTGGATATTATGTATATTCACTAATATATATATATATATATATTAGTGAATATACACAATATCCATTGTATATTATATATACACACCTCTAAATTTGTCCGTTACGTTTGAATTTTTGACCCCGGATATTTCCTTTCTACTTGATTTTCAACGAATTTCTATAGTAAAATCATAAGCAATGCTTTCATATTATAATTGTAATTGACCTTTACTATCTTTAGTGGTAAAACGATAACAATCCATTACTTCTTAATTTTCCTTGGAACAGCCTATACACTAAATATCGACATTTTTACAAATATATTTTGGGTAAAAAATTTCAAATTTCAATGATTATTCGTGAATTTTGTTTCCTATTATCCGAAATATTTAACTTTTTTTTAATGAAAATATCACTAAAATTAAGCAGAAAAATGAAGTAGTGGGAGTAAAATCAGTAGTCAGCGATCATAAAAGTCGTAATTTTGTTTATGTATATTGGATTAATAAGCAGTCAGGTTTAAAATAAATTACCATTATCGCTTCATATTCCCTAACGCAAAAAGCGTTTACTGTCACTATATCACAGCTAAAGTAAATTAAATTTCTGTCATATTTTTAAAAAGAATTCTTACCCATGATAGCAAGATCTACATAAACAGATAGAAATAAAATTCACTGTGGTCATTACTTTTCTTTGTTATTCAGTTCTGTCAGCACAAGATGGAAAATTCTGAATTCTTACTTTATTTTTTGAATTTTTCGACTAAACAGTATGACAATTTAGATATAATGATAATGGTAATATTAGCCGTTTCATTATAAGGAAACATTCAGCATTCTTTGACTGAGCAGCCAGTGCTACATGGGTTACCCTTTCGTTTATTCTCTGGCCATCGGACTGGGATAAAAGCGTAGTATCAGTTCTTCTAATCTCTAATGGTAATGGAAATATTAGCTGTTTTATAATAAAGAAACATTCGGTATTCATTAACAGAACAGTCAGTCTTTACTGTTGGATGGAAATATCTTTCTATTAAAATAATTTTTCAGGAAAATAGATTTCTCAAATCCAGTAACTATTAGTACTCTTTCCAGTATTCTTTACTAACCTATTCTTTGAAGTAGTATGGAACGTCAACAAATTGATTATGTCACTCTTCGAGTTACATGTGCTATCCATTTTAGTTGTTGCTACTGTTGAAAGTCCAGAAGTAATGTGGTTTCTGTTATTTGGTATAGTTCTTTATTTGTGATTCTGTAGCTCTAATCCACGAGGTGAGAAGTAGAATATTTCTCGCTATGATGAACATGCTTCATTCGTTCAAAGCCATTTTAACCATTGATCTGAGAAGGCAGTTTTATATAGTTGACAGTTTAGATGTTTCCGAATGTGTTCGTGTTATAGTGGAACACACCTATTCTATAGTTAATAGACTCTCCCACCTATAATAAGTAGGAGTAATAGGAGTCGCGGAGTTGCTCAGTGGGTCGGTCTGAGTTCAGTCTGAAGTCGGACGACCGGCTGACCGGTTGAACTCTCTGCCTTCGGGTGGGGAGGAACCCGAACGAGGCTACGCCGAAGGGTGGGGTCTCTTTCGGGGAGGTAAACCGACCCTGAACCCGTTTATACGGGTTCAAAGGGCATATTTTTGGCCGAGCCTACGGGCTCGGAGATCCCACGTTAAACCCGCCTTGTGCCACATGATGCCCTCGTGAAGGGGTGACTGAATACCGCTCAGTGGGTCGCTCAGTCAGTCGAGGCCGGACGACCGTTAGTCGGATACTAAAGTATCAGCGACCACAACTAGATTTCTCTGCGTCATTACCTATTATATGAAGTTCCTAACGTTTTGTACGTCGAACCTATTTTAGGACCGACTTAGTACAAATACAAGCCTCCACTGTGAAACCACTCCATAACAGTTCGGCACCATGCATGGCATTGATATGGTGAAATTCTTGATATGCCAAGGCTGTTTAAGAATATGACTCGAGATTTTAGGTTAATGTTTTGGTTTTGCAGCAATTTGTATAAAGTTATACAAACATATAATTTTTTCCCAAAGTTTTTGATCGATTTTTTCTGTGCCCCCAAGACATTGTCAACGTCAATTTAAGCAAACTTATTCTGTAAGAAAGTAAATATGGTTAAACGGGTGCATGTATAATGGTTCTGTCTGGAAGTCCTTAATTTTATCGAGTAGGTGTTTCCAAATATTGTAGCTGCTGTCTGCTTTGGAGAATTGTTTTTTTTTTCTCTAGCGCCATCTGGCGTTGAAGAAACGTATACAGCGTATAGTCAACCATGAAAATATCAATCATGTGACGATATGCATTAATGCAGACACTCTTTCTCAAATATTAGCCCTCTGTATTGTTAATACGAAATTTCATAATGTTAGCCCGAAGGAGTGAAAAGGGATACCATTAGACGAATATTTACGGGATGCTTTTTTATCAGTTCATCTCTAGTTTTGAAAACATGTTTTCCGTGTAATTTACAACTGTACTTCTTCTCTTCTCTTTTTATGTGACGTTTTCCCTCAAGACGTTGGCGATCATGGCTCTTCACAATTTTCTGTCCTTTGTAGCTCTTAATAGATTTTGTTCGTCATTTCCCCTGAACCCTGTTCCGGCATCCATTTAATCAAGCTTACTAAGTATTTTATGCGTTGTTTTCCTCTATCTTACCTTCATTTTGTCCCGTGAGTATCATATTTTCCAAGCCCTCCTCCCTCATTATGTGCCTCAGAAATTTAAACTGCCTCTTCCTGTTGTTAAGTATGTTTTCTTTTTGTTTCCATTTTCTCTAAAACCTCGTCGTTGATTACATATTAGGTCCATAGTATCCTCATCATCCTTTCTCTTGCTTCAAGTCTCTTTGGGGAGATTGTCCACATTCATTGCTATATAGGAGGACATGTATCACGTAACAGTTCAGTACTCTTTTTCTTTGTTTCTAAAGAAATTTTTCTGTTTCTTAATACTTTGCTTAGCTTTTGGAATGCATCTTTGGTTATCTTGGTGCGCCTTCGGATTTCAGTGCCGAACTTTCCGTCCTCTGTTAGAATACTTCCCAGATATTTAAATTTTTTGTGCTTTTTTGATTTTGGTATCTCTGATTTGTAATTTGCATTTTAAGCTCATCCTTTTGCTAACAACCATGCATTTTGTCTTCATGCAGTTTATGTTTATTCCTTTCTTCTCGCTTTCTTTTACTACATTCTGTAAGAGCTTTTGTAGTTTTCTTTCTGTGTCTGCTATCATCTGTTATGTTGTTAAGATTGTGACCGCTAATAATGAATCCTGGCAGGACATCTAATTCCCTCAGAATTGCCTCGCTGTATAGGTTGAATAAGTCTGGTGAGAAGACACATTCTTGTCTTACATCCATTTCTTTTTTGTATATCTGCTGAATTCATTTTCTGTCCGTATGCACCGATTTATGAAGTATAATATAAAATCCCAAACACTTGCTTAAACTTAGTCGATATTCTTAAAAATAAACAGGAAATCTAGACAGTTTTCTTGCTGTTCTGATATATATTCCTATCAACTCTGGAATATTATAAAGGAAAGACCACTTTTATACATAACGTTCTTAGGATGATGTGAATAAATATCATAAACGTTACCTGATAGAAGTCATGTTATTTGAACGAATATAGCGCTGAGCGAACAAGGAAAAATGAAGGGTAAGGTAAGGTGATATTTAATTTGCCAGTCATAGTTATAAACCGAGTTTAGTTAATTAAACAAAAAACAAGTTGATATTGAACCTGCTTGTCTTCAGTTTTCAGTTAACGAATTGCCAAGGCATTCCAAAACCAATTGTCGTCTAGTGGAAGACAATCTTTCTCTGAGAGAGAACTTCTTTATTACACAAAAAGCAGTAATTTTAAGCGTGCATGTTAATGTTTTCAATAAAAGCAAAGTAATCCAGATATCATTTTGGAATCTATGCATATAAAAAAAAATCAGGTAATCGATCTGGAAAGTATTAAAACAGACGGCGTAAAATATGAAACCGAAACTCGAATGTGCATGGAAATAGTGAAAGATGTCTCGACAAATCTAATTAAGATACAGGAAAATTCCATTAGAAACGAAGAAAAGAGTGCTGAACTGTTATCAATCCTTTTATACGGCAGTGATTGCTGGACAATTTCATCACATTTAAAAGAGGAAACCTGGGGCAATAAACATGTGGTTCTACAAAAGGATGGTCATAATATAGAGGAAACATTTGAGCAACGAGGAAATTTCAAGGAAAATGGAAATAAAAATGACACTTGTACTTATGTTCAGAAAGACACAGTTGAAATATTATGAGGAAATAGGATTTGGAGAATTTGACATTCACATGACATAATGAAGGTAAAAAAGGCAAACAACGAGGAAATTATCTTATTAGCTTGTGTAAATGTTTGGCAGAACAGGGATTGAGAAGGATAGTCAAAAGACAAACATTAATTAGAGCTACGAATGATTGGAAATTGTGGAGAACCATGATCGTCCACATCCTGCAATGACACTGCATTTAAAAATCTTATTTTAAACTGAAGTGCAAAAAGAAAAAAAAATGACAGTACAATAGATGTGTTTTCACTCCCTCAAGAATGTCTCAACCGGATGCCGTATGCGAAAAATATAGCTGTGGCAGGGACGTGACGCGGAAAGGATTTAACATTTTGAGCGTTGAATGATTGTTGGAATCTGAAAGATAAGGTACTCATTCTCTAAGATAGCAACTGTCATAAGTTCCTCTCGGGTAACAGTAACACGAATATACCAAGAATATTTAAATTCCAGATAGATATCAGTGGCTGGTAAAAAACTACCGGAACCCACAAGTGATGCTGAAGACTGACAAAGATTGTAATCATCCAACAAAAGAGAACTTGCTTGATATCCCGTCTCAATTAAAAGCTGGTATCGTTCAAATCATCATTCAACAACCTGCACATCGGACATTTTATTCCATGTAGTTTCTTAGTCGTTGTCTAACAAGGATATCATTGCTGACACCAAAGTCACAGTTTAACTGAACCAACGAATACCATCCTTAAAATTTATGTCTGTTATTAGGCTGTCTGGTCACAAGAGTTAAACTTCCATGTTTGTGTGTGAAAGGAACGACATAAGGTAAAGGATCAGGCCTTTCAGCAGGGTGTTGTGAAAATTGTTGGTAGACATGTAATGGTGTTGAGTGTGTTTCGATAAAGTGTTCAAGAAGTGAAACTACAATATTGATAAGTGTCATACACAGCCTTTGTTGCAGCAAGATAACGCACTCCCACGTCGTGTTCAGGTGACAGGAAACTGGTTTCAGGAACACTACAAGTAGTACTGTTCTGTGCTCGCCAGATTTATTTCCCGTTGAGTATATATGGGATATATTGCAGTTATTTTAATTCCACGCAGGTGCACCCCCTAAATACAACTTACAGACCACTTACAACCTCAACCAATATTCTACAGATATGGGCGGCCTAAGTATATACGTGGATAGATATATCTGCGTAACATCTTCATCTCCTCGTAGACATGATGCCACGTCGTGTAGCTACTGTTATTCAGGTGAAGGGAGGAACTACAAGTTATTAAGTAACAGTCTCTGATTTTTTGGTATTTAGGTTTATACCCGTAGCTAGGCAAAACAAATGTTTGTGTTTTTTTTGTTTTTTTTTTTACTGGATTCTCTGCACAGTTTATTCGAAAAAACACAAGTGCTAGCCGACTTAATATTTGTTTGATGTGAAGTAAACACATTTTTGCAAGACGGCCAAGAATAGAATGGATTTAAAAAGGAAACATCCTTAGGAAGAAAAAAATGTGCATTTAAATAATTTAAACACTTTCACTTACATTTGAACGGAAAGAATTTTCAAAAGCAAGAATTCTTTCACATTACGATAGTTATCTGAATAAACAAAAACTATAAAAAGGTAAAATTATATAACTGACTTCTTGCCAAGACTGACCATATTTGACATAGCTTTTTATTTATTTATTTTTTTATTACAATCTGGACCGTTAGCTAAATATGAAGGAGTAGTTTACTCAAATATTCACTCAGCTACATTATCGACCATTATGAAATGCCACTGACGAGACATTGTTAAGATGTCTGCCGATGGGATATATCGCAAGTATTGTAGATTCATGCCTTTTCCTTAGGATATTAGCACTAATTAAACATAAGTAGCTATAGCCAAAATTCAAATTCTAGTTGACATGATTTTCTGTACTAATAAATATCACACCGCTTTGCGCTCGTAAAAAAATGTTAAAATAATCACGACTTTCCCGCTGAAAGCTCGAAGTAAGGTTACAGTTTGCTGGTTTAAATTTTGATTCATCATAGTTATGTGGCTGAAGGATAAGACATTATAGATATTTACTAAGATTAGCTTAGTTTAGCGTGCGGTAAAAATATATATCTGCCTGTATTTTTGAAATGAGGTATTGTAACTATTTACACTATTAACATTGTTCGGACTGTTGTTCTCCTCTTATAGTTGCCATAATCTAGACGTTCCGGCCGTTGTACGCTCCGGCCCTCTTCCGGTGATAATTGGAATTTCGATTATTTAATCCACGGGGGTAGATTGTTCTATTTCCACGTGCCTTTTTGGATCAATCAACTAACGCTTTTATCCACCGGGCTTTATGCCATTGGCGCTGGTTGATTGATCCAGACGTGATTTGAGACAAAGAGTTGTGAGTTTAATCTCTGGCCACTGCAGATGGAACAAAAATTTGAAGAGTTGAGTTATCAAGGGGAATTAACTAAAACTGAGATACCCAAATGCATGGCACATGGAATTAGAACAATTTACCACAAATATCACTTGAAGAAGGCCAAACCGTACAACCGCTGAAACGTCGTGAATATGAAAATAAAGATGAGGGCAACAGTATGAACAATGTAAAAAGTGTAAATAGTAAAAAATATTGTGCACTTGTTTCGGGACAAACATAATACAGAAGTAATGGCTAGCCACTGCTCCAAAGTGCGTCGGATTTGAGCCTTGATGGAAGTTATTGAATTTCAGTTGTCTGCTCGTCTTTAATGATGTGGTATCGGAAACTTTCCAGACTGATGCTACGTATTATGATAGAAACGTTCAACGGAAATGCGTGTACAGCTAACGCACACCGATATTCTGGTCACGAATTCAGTTTGTTAGTAGGCTTCGTATTATCTATTAGTGTTAAAAAAAAGTATTACGTGAGATTTTGTAATGTTTCGTCGGAAAGGCTTTGCGATCTTGAAGAGATAAAGATTCAAATAAAATACCTGTATCGAACTTTCGTGAAGTTCGACAAACGAGATCCCTCGAAATTCCTTGGCAGGGTTTTGGCATAAATTCTTTAGATTGAAAACAGTTATGCACGTTTTAATGTCAGTAGTGTGTCGGTTTGAGATGGTGAGCATTCAGGGCAACCAATCACTAGCAAAACGATAGAAAACGTGGAAAGTCTCCTTGAACTCATTCATGGTAATTGTAATATCAGCAGTTTCTTCATAAGAAAACAGTGGGTATTCATTGATCGAGAAGCCAGTGGTACTGTCGGATGAAATTTATAGACGGTTTCTCTTCGAAAAAAATTTCAGGAAAAACTCGAGGTTTTAGGTTAACGTTTTGGTCTTTTAGCAACTGGCAGTGTTGTGCGAAACTACACATATCGCAATCTATTTTATGTTCATGAGAACAGTTAATTTAAATAATCTATGATATTATTTATTGAAGCACATAATGATATATTTTTTAGGCCTTGTCCCGAAACATTCCGATATGAAATCGGACAGTGCCGTAGATAGACGGCCGAGTAAAGTAGCGATAAAAAGCTAGTAAAGGATAAAATTAGACTACATACTAACCAAAATTAATTAAGATGTTAGAACTTTTTTTCTGTTAATAACGCAACTGTAAAGTTGCTTTTAAAATCTTTATGTATCGCGTCAAAATACTGATTTATGTCACGCAGACATTTGCCCATCGGGGAAACATAGGAGTGTCCTTCTTTGTTCAACGAAAGCACACCGGCAAGGAGAAGAGTACGCGTTCACTACAATTATCACCATAATAAGAATGTAACCATTTTCCTGCGTGACGATTAAAATTTAGTAAATCAAAAAAAGACTATACATCCTTCGGAGGTACTACTAATTTACATTTATCCATCTCATCTCATCACACACACACACACACACACACACACACACACACACACACACACACACACACACACACAGACACACATATATATATATACTAGTGTTATATATATATATATATATTATTTATACTACTTGTATATATATATATATATATTATTTACACTATTTGCATTGTTTCAAACGGTTGTCCTCATCTTCGTTGCCATATTCACGACGTTTCGACCGTTATACGCTTCGGCCATCTTCAGGTGATTCGACTTTCGAACTGAACGCTTTATTTCGTCCACTGGGGTAAATTTTTCCAGTTCCACGTGCCACAGCTCTTCCGGGTGTTTCAGTATCAATTATCTTTCTGAGGTCTACCACGATGAATTCTACCATTACCTCGCCTCACCTCTCGTGTGTCCTGTCCACATAAAAGGAAGGAAATGCACCTCCCACATCAGAATCCCCCTAGGCCTCGAAACGTCGTGAATATGACAACGAAGATGTGGACAATAATCCGAAACAATGTAAATAGTGTAAATAATTACAGTATCTCATCTCATATATATATATATATATATATATATATATATATATATGAAATATGTAAAATATGTATAGTGTAAAATGTCGGATATATACTAGTGTTATATGTATATGTGTGTGTGTTTGTGTATATATATATATATATATATATATATATATATATATATATATATATAATATACTAGTGTTATACTAGTGTTATCTAATTATCTATCGATACGCACACACGCACACTCATATATATTAGCTTACTCGTTCCTTTAAACAATGATGTTAATATTTAACCTACTTTGTAATTGCATAGATTATATTTTCTGCCTGTGTAATCTTGCATTTTGGTCCATATAACTATCTCTATTGTCGCATATTAAAAAGTAGTTTTAGTCTTTGAATTATTAAATGTAAACATTTGAAAATAAATCTATCAGGAAGTAATGTATTAACAGCCTGATTTTTCTCGTACTAAACAAAATTAAATATTCCTTTATGTTAACATGAGGTATGTAGCTTACTGTCATTAATACCTCCTTTTATCATAACAATCATATAAAATCATAAGAAAAGTTTAGGTTACATGTATATATATATATATATATATATATATATATATATATATATATATATATATATGGAGAGAGAGAGAGAGAGAGAGAGAGAGAGAGAGAGAGATTAGAGAGATTTAATGGATTTACTTGAAATGCCCCTGCCAAAGAACACATTTTCTTTATTAAGATTTAAGAGTAAGCTGTTCGGTAAATGTAATACACACTGTTTAAAATAAAAATAGCGTCTATTTGAAATATTCCCTAAAATAACGTTTGACGCATTAAAAATGTCGGATTTAAAAATACATTCACAAATTTATTTATATATATATATATATATATATATATATATATATGTGTGTGTGTGTGTGTGTGTGTGTGTGTGTGTGTGTGTGATAATTTCTGTCTGTCTGATTTTTTTCCAAGACAAAAATGAAAAATGCAAATAAAATAAGAACGTTTTCTTTTTGGATTTCCGGGACAAAGTATCTTACGATTTATAAATTCTTGTGTATGAGCATTCTTTTTTGTACGAAAAAAATCTTAGAATCTTTGACCAGTGATAAAGATCTTTTCGTAAAACGTTAGAAATTTATTGCTTTGTTCTTGTTTTTCTTTTTAATCGCATGGTTGCCATTATAAAGAGATTAAATGGATTAAGGGAATATGATATTTAATTATGCGACACTTTATCAAACATTAAATTGTTTCTAAAAAAATTCTTGCGGTTGATAGGCTATCCATATGGATAGAAATTAAAGCCAAGAAAGCCATTTTATGAACACGTTCGCTGATTAAGATCGTGTAAAACTAATGTCTGATCTTAGATTTAATGATTAAAAACTGGATGATATTGTCCAGAAAAATACAAAATTCACTTTCTGAGAGCTACAAAGGATAAAAAGTTGTGTAAATCCATGATCACAAGCGTTCTGAAGGGACACGATACATAAAAACAAAATAATTCGTATGAAGCATTACAGAATAATATTGCTTTAGTTGATTGACTGAAGCATAATTCGGAATTAACATTGTTAGTTCTTTTTATGAAATCGAAAACAACAGCTATTTGGGGAACACCATATCGGAGTCCGATTCCATGAATCAAAGGAGTCTTATAAAAAAGCTATTCATTTCATTTGTAATTTCACTGGCTACAGTAAAATATAATAGCAATAGAAATTTAATGGCTCAAGTCCTGTAGATTCCACTGTGGAGTATCGGGCCTCAGTTATATACGCTAGGCATTGCTGCTGTGGTTTCCGGAACAAGTATGTTTTTATGAGATGCAGTTGCTATTTCCTTGACCAGCCTATTTTGTATTCAGATTTGGCTTTCTCCTAGACTGGCTGCCAAACAAAGCTTAAGAGACCAATCTGTCTTTGGTAATGACAAGCTTATAGGGAATCGCTTCGATAACAGTAGAATAAAAAAAAGCGTGGATGTTTTCCAAAAAAAGAAAATAACCTATTCAACGGAAAATCGTAAGGAAAATATTAGGCTTTTAAGATTTTTTATACAAAACTAAGTAAAAGGAAAAGTAATTTATAATTCATTCTTAAATATTATACAGTAAATAAAACAGATGATTCCTGAGCGCTGTTCACCATTCGTTTACGATCATTGATTAGTGAGTTTAATATTTATTCATGTTCTCCTCTAGTAAGGAATTACTTGATTTTTAAAGAACATTTTTACATTAAGAAAGAGAAGACTATGAATTCCAAACCGTGGTGAAGGCAACAGGAAACCACTCCACTGTTTTTCGAAAGACGTCGTAGAAATTCACAGATGATAAAGAAAAGAAAACTGTGGAGAGCCATGGCCACTTATATCTTGAAGGAACATGGCATTTTGTTAAGTGCATATGCAGGCACCATGGTAAAATTGATATCAGCACAGAAAGTCTTACGTTGAGAGGAAGTTATATTCTGTGATATTTAATAATATGTCAGAAAACTCAGTTTAGCACAAAGTACTCGGGAGCTGGGGCATTATAACAAGCTGAGGTGGAAAATATCGTATAGAGTCCGACCTTTGTATTGGAGAATTCAACAATATAAATTACTTACCCTAGCACCGTGTTTTCACTATCTTTCTCGCCTGGCGTTTCTGTACTGGCTCACAAAGTTTCCTGCTAAAAAGGGTAGTGACAAAAATCCGTAATACATTAGTTTCGGTTTTTTGATTACTTCAACTTACGGGTATCCCTTCGTATATGTAATGAAGCGCTCGTTATGGCACCCCAATGATCCTCAAGGCAAAACGTAAGCAACATATATCGTACTTAAGATTTCTTAAGATTTGATAGATATCTCCTCTGGAAAGAGTAGAGACATTTCGTTATTGAAAGAAAAAAGAAACAACCCCCCCACCAAAAAAAAAAGCATAAAAACTTGATTAAAAGTTTTTTATCTTTGCTTTTTATGTATATTCTGGAAAGTTGAATTGAGATTATAGTCTCAGAGAAATCAAAGCAGACAATAATAACAAATGATTAAATAAATACAATTCTATTTATACGAACGATAAAATTAATTTAGAATGCATAAAATATTTCAGTAACGTCGCTTCCTATATCACTGTATATTCAATTCCATAAACGTTTGCTGCGTAGAACTTGTTAAATGTAGGAGAAGCAAAAATGGGGTAAAGTCGATAAGGGTGCAGCAGAAACAGCAACTGTTTGCATTATTTAGCAAAGACTTAATTTAATTAATTTTACTATATTTTTTACTATTTTTACTAATTTTAATATATCTTTTACTATTTTTACTAATTCTACTATATTTTTACTAATTTTTACTATAATTTTACTATTTTTACTATATTTTTACTAATTTTTACTATATTTTTAATATTTTTACTAATTTTAATATATTTTTACTAATTTTACTATATGTTTACTAATTTTTACTATATCTTTTACTATTTTTACTAATTTTTCTATATTTTTACTAATTTTTACTATATTTTTCATATTTTTACTAATTTTACTATATTTTTACTAATTTTTACTATATTTTTTAATATTTTTACTAATTTTACTATATTTTTCAACAGTCATGAAAAGCCTTTCACCTTTTACGTAGGCGACCATGATTCTTCACAGATTCCTTTTCGCATTTTCTGTCTTCAGATTGAGCAATAATAATGTTGAATTCACGGGAATATACATTCTTCCTTTAATGACAATAGAAGAGAAAGATTTTAGTTTCAAAAATTTGTATGGAGAGATCTGAGATCTGGAGAAATACTCTTAAATTATTTAATGATATAATCGGACAAGTGTCTTCATATTGGGTCTTTCAGTCGTTATACCTTCTGGCCTTTTTATGAATTAAGTAAACATCACAAAAAGAATTTGAATACGTAAGTACATGAAAACTGATTAATTTTTAGTGATGAATTTTAGCGTTACATTGGCTGGATCTGATGATTAAGCTGCGGGTTAGTTTTTTCGTGGAAATAGTCGACCAATACATCTTAGAAGACAACAGTGGGAGGATGAAGCAATGGTTTGTTCAGTAAAATTTCTAGGTGCGTTTAAATTGTAGGATGATGTTACGATACATACAGAGAATTATTGTAAGTTCTTGAAAAGAGGTTTTTTTAATGGTAGTGGCGGTTGCATTTAAGTATTTCAACAATAAACGGGTGGGACCTAGATGCCAATCTAGTAGCACGCTTAAATTCATGCAGTCGGGCCACCAGGGAAAAAGTTCGCCAGAGTAGTTGCCGTACGAGAATGGAAAAAAAAAGCAAAGTAAATATCTAGGGAACAATTAAAATCTGCACTGGCATGGGGACTTAAAAACCTCAATGAAGTAATAATTTGGCAAATGACACTACACGAGATCTGAAGAATGAGTAGTCAAGATATTAAGAATGGTTGGATACCTTCCAGACAGAACACGTAAATCTAAAAGAAGACATATGTCTTGTGAAACAGCCTTATTCTTTGATATAACATTTGATACACGTTTTGTTTCAGGCTACCAGTTTCGGTCCTGCAAGTGCAAACGCTGTATTCATAACATGTCTGGCATTCCGTTGTTACCCGGCTATTTTGAAATAAGGTTCTCGTTTTCAAGAAATCAGTAAGTAAATAGAACTGTGGTGGTTTTGTAAATGAGCCCTCGCAAAAAAAAAAAAAAAAAAAAAAAGAAAAAAAATCAGACCGACTGCATTCTTTGGGCGCAAATGAGGGTACATTCATCCAGAGTATTAAAATGCATTTCTGACATAGATAACCAGTGATGTAAGCACTCCCACATTGTTAGAAAAAGCACAAAAATGTTGTGATATGATTTGAATGCAGATAAACTATTATAAAGTCTTTTCTAAGGATGGAGCTTTCAGATGATAAAATACAAGTAGCTAGGCACACTTATCCGTTACACCATGGCGTAACGGATAAGTGTGCCTTGTAGACCATTGTAGCAAATTCGATCCTCACTAAGTGTCCCACACATGTGATCTTGTGTTAGCCCAAGTATAGTTTAGTAAATACAATAAAAAAGAGGAAAAAAAACAAACAAACTAGGAGCAATAGATAAAAATAATCTCAAAATTATGCCGGACACAAGACATGTTTATATTACAATAATAGATATTTTCTTTCGAGTTTTTATTAGACGAATGGCCGGGATAATTATTATTTTTCATTTTTGTTTTTGGGACAAAAAATCCATTCGAGATATATTTATTCCGACCAACTCCTTTTATGAAATATCCAAGAAATTACCTCGCACCCTTTAATTGGTGTTGCGAGCATTCTCCAACAAAGTATTTCATTACTAAAAATGATAAAAAGTATGCAAAAAATTCAGTCACACCTTTTATTTCACGTCTATTTGAAAACCAAATGTACTAAACTTTATTTAGTCCAGCATAATGCAATTGGGGTAGGAAGATTGTGCTGCGTCAGTTTTTACAAATAGTACGCCTTTAGCATAAACATTTTTTTTACTCTTAATACATAAAAATTAAGGTGGACTATGCTGGCAACAGCCATCTTCTCTAACTTATCCAACTTATTTTTTGTTCTTACTACAATTTTGTTCTTTAAAATAAAAATAAAAAATCTGTATTTTTATTCATTTAAAAATAACAAAAATGTTACATTTAGTAACCGAAAATGAAATCCTGTTTCACCAATGTGCAGTAGTGACTCCAATGGAATGAAGGTAAACTTTTGTAAACCTCACTGTATTAATGAAAGACAAGATATATAAAAATATTGTGCAATTTTGACAAAAATTGCTATCATTCCATAACTTATTTGAGTGGTTAATCTACAAGGAGGGAAGCCCGGTGTAGTTAGATGACTTTGGCATAGACAAGATTACAGAAATAATAAATGAAATCTGCAACAGTGGGTATATACCGGAAGATCTCAGCAGATCTATTTTCATAGCAATGCCTACGAAACCCGGTGCAAACGAATGTGAACTCTCCCGAACAATCAGTCTAATGAGCCACATAAAACTCATCATCCATATTCTGATGAATAGAGTGCGCAGCAGAATCAGGCTAAAGATAGGACAAGAACAGTACGGGTCTGTTAAAGACACTGGAACAAGGAATGCGATATTCATGCTCAGAATGTTATCAGAATGGGAAATACAAATGCAGAAGGACTTGTACGCAAAGGCCTTCGACAAAGTAAGCTACAAGGATCTGTTGGAACTGCTTTTGATATATTCGGGAAAGATATTAGAATAATCAAGAACCTATAGTAAACAGCACGCATGCGCATAGAGAACAAGTTCAGCGAGTATACAAAAATAGAAAGAGCCGTAAGGCAACGATGCGTCTTCTCACCGGACCTATTTAACCTATACAGCGAAATTCTGAGAGAATTGAAAATCCTACCAGGATTCAGCATTGGCGGCCACAGTCTTAACAACATAAGATACGCAGATGACACAGTACTGATAGCAGACACGGAAAAAAATACAAAACCTACAGAAGGTAGCGAAGGAGAGAGAGAAGAAGGGACTAAGCATAAACTACAAGAAGACAGAATGCATGGTTATCAGTAAAAGGATGAGCCTGAAATGCGATTTGAAGGTTGGGGGCACTAAAATCAAGCCGGTGCAAAAGCTTAAATATCTGGGAAGTGTTTTGACAGAGGACGGTAGGTACGACGCTGAGATCCGTAGACGTATTGGGATGACCAAGCACGCATTCCAAAAGCTGGGCACAGTATTGTGAGAGAGGAAGATTTCTTTGGTAACAAAGAAAAGAGTACTGAGCTGTTACGTGACATCTGTCCCCCTTTACGGCAGCAAATGTTGGACAGTCTCAAAGATGAAGAAGAGACCCGAGGCGACGGAGATGTGGTTCTAATTAAAAGTGCAAAATTAGGAGATAGGAGAATAATATGTCTTTCTTTCTGAATGAGGAACAGGGAGATCGAGACCTATCGAAAAGAGCTTGTTAAAATGTTAGGAAAGATTTTTACATTATTTACATTATTCGGATAGTTGTCCTCATTTTTACTGTAAAGATGAGAACAGCAGCTTGAACGATGTAAACAGTGTAAATAGTTACAGTACCGTATCTCAGAAATAGAGACAGGTTTATAGGAAATCTTGCACATAGAAAAGATATAAAAATAATCCGTAATCTGTACTGGGAGCAAACAGCTTCTTTGCGGATTGAGATTAAGTTAACTGAGTATAGCAAAATAGAGAATTATAAGGATGCGTCTTTTTGCGAATATATTTAACTAATACAATGAGATTATTCTAAGACTATTAGAAAACCTAGCAGGAATGGCGGACATAACCTTAGAAATATAGGCTACGCAGACAAAACAACACGATGGCATATTCAGAAGGAACACATAGCTATTTAGACATGCTAGACAAGAAAAACAAGCCAGAAAAGACTAAGCATTAATTTTAAGATAGAAATCATGGTCGTAAAGCAAAACGGGCAACTCAACATATGTATTATGCATCAGGGACGTTAAAATCAAGTAAATGCAGAAATTGAACTATTTGGGTAGTATAGTGACAGGCAAGAGAAAATGTGACACGGAAATCAAAAGATGCCTATATATAGCGAAAGATGATATTTAGAACATGAGCAAAAAATTAACACATCGCAAAACGACCTTAAAAAAAGAAAGGTGCGTTGGATTGTTAGGTAATGTCAAACTTTCTGTATAGCAGTGAATGATGAATAATTTCTCCGCAAATAAAGAAAGGAGTTGAAGCGACAATGATAGGATTCTACTAACGGATGCTGAGAATAACATGGGCAAATATGTGGGAAATGAGGAAGTTTTAAGTAAAGTAGGAATTACAAAGAAACTGTTGATAGTGATCAGAAAAAACAGCTGAAACTTTTGGGACATATAAGAAAGAAGGAAGACAGAAGGCTTTGAGAAATTAACACTCATAGGACATATACGACAAGAGAAGTAGGTGAAAGCAGTGAGAAAATTACTTTTAAGCAAATAAAAGGAGGAAAACGTACCACAAAGACAAGAATCGTAAAGGGACAAATCAACACAAGAAAGGAAGCTGTGGAGTCTAATAGCCTCCCACGTCCTGCAGGAATATAGAAAAGGAACGTCACATAGAGAATAAAGCTGTTCGAATAACTCTTGGAATTATGGAGATACTTATTCAGATCAATTCAGACATAGAGAATAATTTTTTTTTAATTCATTTTCTTACTTAAGTAGCCAGAGAAGACAACAGCAAACATGAAGCTAATAAGATTTTTCTCCATGACAATGACAATGACAATGTGTTCCTGATACTTACCAGGGAACAAGAACTTTGAACTTTGAACCGGATATGTAACAACATGTGCGATAACGTCCTCGTAAATTGGAAAAGCGTGTGTTTGATTGATTTGTTTTCTACGACTTAGCAACCTTTTGCAGGTTATTTAAAGCTAAAGAATATTTCTGGATTGTATTTTTTTTTAAGATAACAATGATTTCCAGTCCTGCTAATTAACCCATAGTTCGACGTTGCTTAACTTCGGTGATCGTACGAGAACCGGTGTTTCAACATGATATGTTCATAAGCCGTTTGTGTGTGTGCGCGCACCTTTATGAAATAACTACTTTGACATTGTCAAGGATTGCAAAACAATCGAATCGAGCAGATAGCACTTCAGTTATGTTTGAAAATTATGACTCTTTGTCATTTTACCCACAATGAAGTAAAAGTCACCTTTGGTTTTTCTGGAGATGAGAATATTATCCCTTCACGCCCAAGTAAATCCCTGTAATTTTAGCAAGGGGAACAATGCCAATAACACTGCCTCTTCTTCTTTTGTTGATCTATTAGTTTTTTTTTTTACAAAGAGGACATAACGCATTCCATTTGTAATATATAAGAACAAAATATGTGGCCACTTATGCAATACGCTTCAACACCCACAATGTAAACATGTATTCCCAGACATTTTTAGGTTTTGAGAACAACGGGAAATGTATAATGTACACTAATATAGTCATATTATTACAAATTTTTATATTGCATTTGCCGTTTACATTGTTTATGATATCATAGGTATGATTTATATTCAACGTTAAAACTTTCGTTCGAGCGTTGATTATTCCCGAAGA